>JAJOZX010000453.1:1062500-1427500 GCA_023014485.1 Bathynomus jamesi | reverse complement strand
GTTTAAATGATAACCCAACTCGCAACAATGGTTGGAAGTTGGATTTGAAACGGTTTAGGACTAGTGTGTGTGGGAATTACTTTACGTATAAGATCTGTGACACATGGAACAGGTTACCTCGGAAGTTGTGAACAGTTCCTCTGTGGATCAGTTCAAGAAAAGGTTAGACCAAATTTTGCACACTCTTTGAGTGTGTAGAAAATTTCCGTGGCACCGTTGCCATTGGTACCTCCTCGGTATGGGCCGCAAGGCCTTTTGAGGTACTTCTTTTCCTTGTAACTCCTTGTAACTCTCTCTCTCTCTCTCTCTCTCTCTCTCTCTCTCTCTCTCTCTCTCTCTCTAATATACGTCAGAGACACGTTGAGTCCGGTTGACTGCCAGTTCCGGTCGGAACGGGAGCTGCTTGGCGTCGATCTGAACGTGGGAGGGACGAACTATAGGTTAATCTTGGTGTACAGACCTCCGCATCTCCTCCTCGAGGAGGATACAGCCCTGTACACCGAACTCAGTAGCCTGCTAGGGATAGGGTGTGTGTAGTTTTAGGAGACTTCAACTGTCGCGGCATAAAGTGGGAAAACAGGACTGCCGATGCTGAAGGGAGGAGGCTAGTTGACTTTGCTGATGAGAACTTCCTCACTCTGTGGGTCAACGAGCCTACACGAGGCGAAAGCGTTCTAGACTTAGTATTCACGACCGAAGACAACCTCGTCACTGGCCTCACCGTTGACGAATCGTTGGGCGGGAGTGATCACGGTATTATTAGGTTCCGTGTGTGCGCCCCTCGGGTGAAGCGTAGTAACTCGAGAGGCAGTAAGCTCGATCTCCGGCGGGCGAACTTTGTTAGCCTCAGGGATAGCGTAGCAGAGATGGGTTAGAGGTTGGCGGCGAGTTGAGGGAGTGTGGAGTGCATTCCGGGATGAGTTTATGGTGCTGCAGTCTGCTGCCATACCCTCAAAACTGGTCACCCCTGCTTCAACGCAGCCTAAGTGGTTCAATCGTGGCATCGCTTCGGCTATCCGAAATAGGAAAGTAGTGTATAGGAGGGCGAAGGCCAATCGTTCCCACGAGAACACTGAAGCGTATGTCCGCCTGTGTAGGGAAGTGAAGGCGAAGGTTAGGCTAGCGAAACGTAACGAAGAACTACGGGTGGCAAGCCTCTGCAAGAGGAACCCTAAGGAGTTCTTCAGTTATGTTAATAGTAGAAAGCCTATTAGAAGCATGATAGGTCCTTTAAAGGACGGAAGCGGCGTTCTGCGGACCTCCGACGCGGACATCGCTAAGGTGCTTAATGAGTACTTTGCGGGAGTGTTCACCAGGGAGGATACCGCGTCATCCCCGAGCCAGCTGTGAGGCACGAGGTGCTGACCTGGATAGTGTTAGATGTACCGCGACAGTCGTTGCTCATAGAATAGACAAAACTGAGCGCGTTTAAGGCTCCTGGGCCAGACCAGTTTCTCCCCAGTGTTTGCGAGAAGTGCGCGACCAGGTGGCTCCCCACCTGGCTACAGTCTTCAACAAATCGTGGAGATGGGCCAGGTGCCTGGTGACTGGAGAGAGGCCAACGTGACCCCTATCTTTAAGAAAGGGGATCACGAAAGTCCATGGAACTATCGTCCTATTAGTCTCACTTCAGTTGTAGGTAAATTATTAGAAAGGATAATAGCTGATAGAATCGTTGACCATTTGGATTCCTACAAGCTGCTTGGGGACTCCCAACATGGGTTTAGACGGCATAGGTCGTGTCTCACCAACTTGCTCGAGTTTTCCACGTCATGTTGAGTGAGTACGATAAGAGTAGGGCGATTGATATACTTTATCTCGACTTTCAGAAAGCCTTTGATAAGGTACCTCACCGCCGGCTAATGGCGAAAGTGCGCGCGCTGGGTATCGGTGGGGAAATAGGTAGGTGGATTGAAAACTGGCTAAGGAATAGGCGGCAGAGGGTGGTAATTAAAGGGGCTAGTTCGGGTTGGGCCTCGGTCACTAGTGGGGTCCTCAGGGTTCCGTTTTGGGGCCACTGTTGTTTACCATTTACATAAATGATATCGACGGTGGCATCGTCAGTCGGATCGCCAAATTCGCTGATGACACCAAGCTTGGGGCCAATGTTGGGACGCCCGAAGCGATCGAGGAACTGCGTGCGGACCTAGGTAGGATAGGAGAGTGGTCCGAAAAATGGCAAATGCCGTTTAACTTGGGTAAGCAAAGTGATGCACATTGGCTACGCCAATCCCAAGTCGGACTACTCGATGTTGGGCAGTAATATCGAGGTGACTGATTAGAAAAGGACTTGGGTGTGCTAATTAGCAGCGACCTTAAGTTTACGAAACAGTGTGTAGAGATGGAAAAGAAAGCCCAGAAACTATTGGGTTAATCAGGAGGCAATTTCAGTTTCGGAACAAGGAGATTGTGCTCTCACTGTACAATTCCCTTGTTCGGCCGTACCTGGAGTATGCTGTGCAGTTCTGGTCGCCCACCCTCAGGAAAGATATTGAGAGGCTGGAGCGAGTGCAGGCGAGGGCCACAAAGTTGATCCCTTCCGTTAGGCATATGGGCTACAATCGACGGTTACGCGCCCTGAACTTGTTTTCGCTTGAAACTCGGAGGCTGCGCGGTCAACTGATCGAGGTTTTCAAGCTCTTACGAGGTTCAACGATGTCGATTTTAGAAGTATGTTAGTTTAAATGATAAACCAACTCGCAACAATGGTTGGAAGTTGGATTTGAAACGGTTTAGGACTAGTGTGTGTGGGAATTACGTTACGTATAAGATCTGTGACACATGGAAACAGGTTACCTTCGGAAGTTGTGAACAGTTCCTCTGTGGATCAGTTCAAGAAAAGGTTAGACGAAATCTTGCACACTATTTGAGTGTGTAAAGACATTTAGGACCTCAGTCTGCGGAAATTTCTTTTCCTGTAAAATAGTTGATATCTGGAACCAACTTCCTCAGAGGATGTTTCCAGTCAAAGTGTAAATCTGTTTAAAAATAGGCTAGACAAAGTACAGAACACACTCATAGTTAAGATTAAAACCTCAGAAAACTCTGCAGGAGTTCGCTTGCTCGGTGTCTCTGTGAGCAAGCTAAATATAGAGCTATTTATATATTCTCCACTTTCCTGTAAAATTTCCTTGGCTACTTTTCCAGGGTCAAGGTATTTTCTTCAACCTTTTTCCGTACCTGCCTCTGGCAGGGAGGGAGCGGAGGGTGGGGAGAGAGCCTTCTACTTTTCTATCCAGTTTTCTACTACTGCTAGCATAGTTTGAAAGACAAAATTTTCCCTGGCACCCGTTGCCATTGGTACCTCCTCGGTATGGGCCGCAAGGCCTTTTGAGGTACTTCTTTTCCTTGTAACTCCTTGTAACTCTCTCTCTCTCTCTCTCTCTCTCTCTCTCTCTCTCTCCTCTTCTCTCTCCGCTTGTCGCTCCTGGCGGGAAATCCGTGACGCTTGCGTCGCGAATGTTTGTCAGTTGGTAGCTGCGACACGTTTGGAACTGTCCGGCGATGGGGAGACCTTTAGTCGATGCGGCAGCAGCGAGAGGTGTAGTTCTCTGGAAGGAATGAACGTCACTTGCAAATAGGTAGATGCGTCTACGCGCCGGAAGAATTCACCCCCCCCCCCTTCTTTTTTATATACTGGTCAGAACGTTTTTGTTGCTAGAAAGCTTTATCTTATTCAGAGTATTCAGAGTTCGAAAAAAAAAAAAGTTACAATGACTGGACAGCAGAAAGTGAAGGCTGAATGTGCGAGGTGTGAAGTAAACCAGTGGGTGACGAACTTCAAAGAAGCCTGCTTTGCGAAGATCAACCACTCCAGCATGTGCCGCTTTTGCGAACTCATGCGGTTTTACGAGAAGCTAGAGGTGAGGGTCCGGTGGCTCGAGTCGTCCAGACGGGCTGTTGGAGGTGCGGCGGTTACTGATGCGGCTGCGCCCTCCACCCCGAAGCTCATTGATAGGGTAGCTGCCATGGAAAGGCCGTCCAGCGATGGACTGGACAGGGCTCGGGACCGCGGAGAAAGGGTAGAGATGCAACCGGGGGCTAGGGTACAAAATCAGTGTGAAGAGTCGCCAGCGACCCACGTGAAATGCACGGAACCGTCGCGCAAGGTGGAGGGGGTAAAGAAGGGCTGATAGAGAAGGGTGGGAAGGGGTCGATAGAGAAGGGTGGGAAGGGGCCGATAAAGAAAAAGGGTGGGAAGGGGCCTACTGATGGCCCAAAAGAAACCAAAGGATGTAGCTTCCGGTCGGGGTGGGTCGGGTGGTGTAACTGCGTCTATACGTGGCGACGGGTATCGAAAGGTCTCGGGCAAGAAGGCTGCGAAGCCGAAGCCTGAGACCCCAGTTGCCCATGTCAGGACCTCCAACCGCTTTAGTCTTCTGTGCTCGAAGGAGGAAGACACCGTTTTGATTGGGCACTCGCAGATCAGGGCCAGGAGAAGTACTTGCTTCTGCAAACCGGGACGGGAGGAAGGTAAGGTGCTTACCTGGGCGGGGAACGGCGCACTTAAGGAAGGAGATAGAGAAGGTGCGCGTGGCTAGTCGGAGGACTGCGATCGTTGTCCACGCTGGTGGCAACGACCTGTTCCTCAAAGGCGGTAGGGTAGGTCTTACAGAAGGGATCATCACCGAGATCATGTCTCTTGCGGATGATCTAAAACTGAAGACAGACAGGGGAATGTTAATGGGTATTTTACTGCGAATGAATGCCAGTGACCACGCGCTCAGTAAGGTCATTGGCATGAACGAGAGGGTGCAAGACTTGTGCGTCCCGCTGGGCGTGAGGTTTATTGACCCCTTCTACGCATTTTGGGTAGGTGGGACCTTTACCAGAGGGATGGTGTCCACCTCAATAACAAGAATAAAGGTGTGCTAGGCGCGCTGCTCGACCGGCACCTATATAGAATGGTGAGGTCGAGTCCGGGGAGAGATGACGGGCCCCCACCGGGGAGATGATAAGCCGGTGGCGGATTTACCTTCAACTGAAGGGTGCGTCCAGGTACAGGTGGGTGACCCTCCTTCCACGTTGGAGGGGGCTCAGGCTCCTGCAGAAGTTGCCCCCTCGTTGGTGAGGGGCTCTTCAACTCCCGACAGCCATGAGTGTTCTGGAAACGGGTCGTGCTAGGGGGCGGTCAGAATAGGGAAGGCTCCCTCCGTGCAATGCTTTTTAATGCTCGGTCGATTAGGAACAAGTTTGCGAGCTACGGGCGCTCTTAGCATCAGAATACCAGGATATCGTTGCTATCACCGAGTCCTGGATTCATACTGATCGTAGGGACTACGTTGGGGAGTTCGAAATTCCTGGGTATATAATGTTTCGCAAAGACCGCACCCGTGGGGAGGGGAGTGGGGTACTAATATACGTCAGGGACACGTTGAGTCCGGTTGACTGCCAGTTCCGGTCGGAACGGGAGCTGCTTGGCGTCGATCTGAATGTGGGAGGGACGAACTATAGGTTAATCTTGGTGTACAGACTTCCGCATCTCCTCGAAGAGGATACAGCCCTGTACACCGAACTCCGTAGCTTGTTAGGGGATAGTGTGTGTGTAGTTTTAGGAGACTTCAACTGTCGCCGCATAAAGTGGGAAGACAGGACTGCTGATGCTGAAGGGAGAAGGCTAGTTGACTTTGCTGATGAGAACTTCCTCACTCAGTGGGTCAATGAGCCTACGCGAGTCGAAAGCGTTCTAGACTTAGTATTCACGACCGAAGACAACCTCGTCACTGGCCTCACCGTTGACGAATCGTTGGGCGGGAGTGATCAATGTCTGATTAGGTTCCGTGTGTGCGTCCCTCGGTTGAAGCGTAGTAACTCGAGAGGCAGTAAGCTCGATCTCCTGCGGGCGGACTTTGTTAGCATCAGGGACAGCGTAGGTGAGATGGGGTTAGAGGTCGGCGGCGATGTTGAGGGAGTGTGGAGTGCATTCCGGGACGAGTTTATGGTGCTGCAGTCTGCTGCCATACTCTCAAAACCGGTCACCCCTGCCTCAACGCAGCCTAAGTGGTTCAATCGTGACATCGCTTCGGCTATCCGAAATAGGAAAGTAGCGTATAGGAGGGCGAAGGCCAATCGTTCCCACGAGAACACTGAAGCGTATGTCCGCCTGTGTAGGGAAGTGTAGGCGAAGGTTAGGCTAGCGAAACGTAACGAAGAACTACGGGTGGCAAGCTTCTGCAAGGGGAACCCTAAGGAGTTCTTCAGTTATGTTAATAGTAGAAAGCCCATTGGAAGCATGATAGGTCCGTTAAAGGACGGAAGCGGCGTTCTGCGGACCTCCGACGCGGACATCGCTAATGTGCTTAATGAGTACTTTGCGGGAATGTTCACCAGGGAGGATACCCGCGTCATCCCGAGCCAGGCGTGAGGCACGAAGGTGCTGGCCTGGATAGTGTTAGATGTACCGCGACAGTCGTTGCCGATAGAATAGACAAACTGAGCGCGTTTAAGGCTCCTGGGCCAGACCAGTTTCCCCAGAGTGTTGCGAGAATGTGCGCGACCAGGAGGTGGCTCCCCACCTGGCTACAGTCTTCAACAAATCGTTGGAGATGGGCCAGGTGCCTGGTGACTGGAGGGAAGCCAACGTGAGCCCTATCTTTAAGAAAGGGGATCACGAAAGTCCAGGGAACTATCGTCCCATTAGTCTCACCAGTTGTAGGTAAATTATTAGAAGGGATAATAGCTGATAGGGTCGTTGACCATTTGGATTCCTACAAGGTGCTTGGGGACTCCCAAAATGGTTTAGACGGCATAGGTCGTGTCTCACCAACTTGCTCGAGTTTTTCCACGTCATGTTGAGTGAGTACGATAAGAGTAGGGCGATTGATATACTTATCTCGACTTTCAGAAAGCCTTTGATAGGTACCTCACCGCCCGCTAATGGCGAAAGTGCGCGCGCTGGGTATCGGTGGGGAAATAGGTAGGTGGATTGAAAACTGGCTGAGGAATAGGCGGCAGAGGGTGGTAATTAAAGGGGATAGTTCGGGTTGGGCCTCGGTCACTAGTGGAGTTCCTCAGGGTTCCGTTTTGGGGCAACTTTTGTTTATCATTTACATAAATGATATCGACGGTGGCATCGTCAGTCGGATCGCCAAATTCGCTGATGACACCAAGCTTGGGGCTAATGTTGGGACGCCCGAAGCGATCGAGGAACTGCGTGCGGACCTAGGTAGGATAGGAGAGTGGTCCGAAAAATGGCAAATGCCGTTTAACTTGGGTAAATGCAAAGTGATGCACATTGGCTAGGCCACTCCGAGTCGGACTACTCGATGTTGGTAGTAATATCGAGCTGACTGATTTAGAAAAGGACTTGGGTGTGCTAATTAGCAGCGACCTTAAGTTTACGAAACAATGCGTAGAGGTGGAAAAGAAAGCCCAGAAACTATTGGGCTATATCAGGAGGCAATTTCAGTTTCGGAACAAGGAGATTGTGCTCTCACTGTACAATTCCCTGTTCGGCCGCACCTTGAGTATGCTGTGTAGTTTTCGTCGCCCACCCTCAGGAAAGATATTGAGAGCTGGAGGGAGTGCAGGCGAGGGCCACAAAGTTAATCCTTCCGTTAGACATATGGGCTACAATCGACGGTTACGCGCCCTGAACTTGTTTTCGCTTGAAACTCGGAGGCTGCGCGGTCAACTGATCGAGGTTTTCAAGCTCTTATGCGGGTTCAACGATGTCGATTTTAGAAGTATGTTTAGTTTAAATGATAACCCAACTCGCAACAATGGTTGGAAGTTGGATTTGAAACGGTTTAGGACTAGTGTGTGTGGGAATTACGTTACGTATAAGATCTGTGACACATGGAACAGGTTACCTTCGGAAGTTGTGAACAGTTCCTCTGTGGATCAGTTCAAGAAAAGGTTAGACGAAATCTTGCACACTATTTGAGTGTGTAAAGACATTTAGGACCTCAGTCTGCGGAAATTTCTTTTCCTGTAAAATAGTTGATATCTGGAACCAACTTCCCTCAGAGGATGTTTCCAGTCAAAGTGTAAATCTGTTTAAAAATAGGCTAGACAAAGTACAGAACACACTCATAGTTTAAGATTAAAACCTCAGAAAACTCTGCAGGAGTTCGCTTGCTCGGTGTCTCTGTGAGCAAGCTAAATATAGAGCTATTTATATATTCTCCACTTTCCTGTAAAATTTCCTTGGCTACTTTTCCAGGGTCAAGGTATTTTCTTCAACCTTTTTCCGTACCTGCCTCTGGCAGGGAGGGAGCGGAGGGTGGGGAGAGAGCCTTCTACTTTTCTATCCAGTTTTCTACTACTGCTAGCATAGTTTGAAAGACAAAATTTTCCCTGGCACCCGTTGCCATTGGTACCTCCTCGGTATGGGCCGCAAGGCCTTTGAGGTACTTCTTTTCCTTGTAACTCCTTGTAACTCTCTCTCTCTCTCTCTCTCTCTCTCTCTCTCTCTCTCTCTCTCTCTCTCTCTCGCTTGTCGCTCCTGGCGGGAAATCCGTGACGCTGCGTCGCGAGTGTTTGTCAGTTGGTAGCTGCGACACGTTTGGGACTGTCCGGCCCTGGGGAGACCTTTGGTCGGTGCGGCAGCAGCGAGAGGTGTAGTCTTCTGGAAGGGATGAACGTCACTTGCAAATAGGTGGATGCGTCTACGCGCGGAAGAATTCACCCCCCCCCCTTTTTTTTATACTGGTCAGAACGTTTTTGATTTTTGCTAGAACGCTTTATCTTATTCAGAGTATTCAGAGTTCGAAAAAAAAAAATTACAATGACTGGACCGCAGAAACTGAAGGCTGAATGTGCGAGGTGTGAAGTAAACCAGTGGGTGACGAACTTCAAAGAAGCCTGCTTCGCGAAGATCAACCACTCCAGCATGTGCCGCTTTTGCGAACTCATGCGGTTTTACGAGAAGCTAGAGGAGAGGGTCCGGCGGCTCGAGTCGTCCAGACCGGCTGTTGGAGGTGCGGCGGTCACTGATGCGGCTGCGCCCTCCACCCGGAGCTCATTGATAGGATAGCTGCCATGGAAAGGCGGTCCAGCGATGGACTGGACAGGCTCGGGACCGCGGAGAAAGGGTAGAGGTGCAACCGGGGGCTAGGGTACAAAATCAGTGTGAAGAATCGCCAGCGACCCACGTGGAATGCACGGAACCGCGGCGCAAGGTGGAGGGCGTAAAGAAGGGGCTGATAGAGAAGGGTGGGAAGGGGTCGATAGAGAAGGGTGGGAAGGGGCCGATAAAGAAAAAGGGTGGGAAGGGGCCTACTGATGGCCCAAAGAAACCGAAGGATGTAGCTACCGGTCGGGGTGGGTCGGGTGGTGTAACTGCGTCTATGGGTGGCGACGGGTTCGAAAGGTCTCGGGCAAGAAGGCTGCGAAGCCGAAGCCTGAGACCCCAGTTGCCCCTGTCAGGACCTCCAACCGCTTTAGTCTCCTGTGCTCGAAGGAGGAAGACACCGTTTTGATTGGGGACTCGCAGATCAGGGGCCAGGAGAAGTACTTTGCTTCTGCAAACCGGGACGGGAGGAAGGTAAGGTGCTTACCTGGGCGGGGAACGGCGCACTTAAGGAAGGAGGTAGAGAAGGTGCGCGTGGCTAGTCGGAGGACTGCGATCGTTGTCCACGCTGGTGGCAACGACCTGTTCCTCAAAGGCGGTAGGGTAGGTCTTACAGAAGGGATCATCACCGAGATCATGTCTCTTGCGGATGATCTAAAACTGAAGACAGACAGGGGAATGTTAATGGGTATTTTACCGCGAATGAATGCCAGTGACCACGCGCTCAGTAAGGTCATTGGCATCAACGAGAGGGTGCAAGACTTGTGCGTCCCGCTGGGCGTGAGGTTTATTGACCCCTTCGACGCATTTTCGGGTAGGTGGGACCTTTACCAGAGGGATGGTGTCCACCTCAATAACAAGGGTAAAGGTGTGCTAGGCGCGCTGCTCGACCGGCACCTATACAGAATGGTGAGGTCGAGTCCGGGGAGAGATGATGGGCCCCCACCGGGGAGATGATGAAGCCGGTGGCGGACGTACCTTCAACTGAAGGGTGCGTCCAGGTACAGGTGGGTGACCCTCCTTCCACGTTGGAGGGGGCTCAGGCTCCTGCGGAAGTTGCCCCCTCGTTAGTGAGGGGCTCTTCAACTCCCGACAGCCCTGGCTGTTCGGGAAACGGGTCGTGCTAGGGGGCGGTCAGAATAGGGAAGGCTCCCTCCGTGCAATGCTTTTTAATGCTAGGTCGATTAGGAACAAGTTTTGCGAGCTACGGGCGCTCTTAGCATCAGAATACCAGGATATCGTTGCTATCACCGAGTCCTGGATTCATACTGATCGTAGGGACTACGTTGGGGAGTTCGAAATTCCCGGGTATAGAATGTTTCGCAAAGACCGCACCCGTGGGGAGGGGGTGGGGTACTAATATACGTCAGGGACACGTTGAGTCCGGTTGACTGCCAGTTCCGGTCGGAACGGGAGCTGCTTGGCGTCGATCTGAACGTGGGAGGGACGAACTATAGGTTAATCTTGGTGTACAGACCTCCGCATCTCCTCGAGGAGGATACAGCCCTGTACACCGAACTCAGTAGCCTGCTAGGGGATAGGGTGTGTGTAGTTTTAGGAGACTTCAACTGTCGCGGCATAAAGTGGGAAGACAGGACTGCTGATGCTGAAGGGAGGAGGCTAGTTGACTTTGCTGATGAGAACTTCCTCACTCAGTGGGTCAATGAGCCTACACGAGGCGAAAGCGTTCTAGACTTAGTATTCACGACCGAAGACAACCTCGTCACTGGCCTCACCGTTGACGAATCGTTGGGCGGGAGTGATCACGGTCTGATTAGGTTCCGTGTGTGCGTCCCTCGGGTGAAGCGTAGTAACTCGAGAGGCAGTAAGCTCGATCTCCCGGGCGGACTTTGTTAGCCTCAGGGATAGCGTAGGTGAGATGGGGTTAGAGGTCGGCGGCGATGTTGAGGGAGTGTGGAGTGCATTCCGGGACGAGTTTATGGTGCTGCAGTCTGCTGCCATACCCTCAAAACCGGTCACCCCTGCTTCAACGCAGCCTAAGTGGTTCAATCGTGACATCGCTTCGGCTATCCGAAATAGGAAAGTAGCGTATAGGAGGGCGAAGGCCAATCGTTCCCATGAGAACACTGAAGCGTATGTCCGCCTGTGTAGGGAAGTGAAGGCGAAGGTTAGGCTAGCGAAACGTAACGAAGAACTACGGGTGGCAAGCCTCTGCAAGGGGAACCCTAAGGAGTTCTTCAGTTATGTTAATAGTAGAAAGCCCATTAGAAGCATGATAGGTCCGTTAAAGGACGAAGCGGCGTTCTGCGGACCTCCGACGCGGACATCGCTAATGTGCTTAATGAGTACTTTGCGGGAGTGTTCACCAGGGAGGATACCCGCGTCATCCCCGAGCCAGGCGTGAGGCACGAAGGTGCTGGCCTGGATAGTGTTCGATGTACCGCGACAGTCGTTGCCGATAGAATAGACAAACTGAGCGCGTTTAAGGCTCCTGGGCCAGACCAGTTTCTCCCCAGAGTGTTGCGAGAGTGCGCGACCAGGTGGCTCCCCACCTGGCTACAGTCTTCAACAAATCGTTGGAGACGGGCCAGGTGCCTGGTGACTGGAGGGAAGCCAACGTGACCCCTATCTTTAAGAAAGGGGATCACGAAAGTCCAGGGAACTATCGTCCCATTAGTCTCACTTCAGTTGTAGGTAAATTATTAGAGGGATAATAGCGATAGGATCGTTGACCATTTGGATTCCTACAAGCTGCTTGGGGACTCCCAACATGGGTTTAGACGGCATAGGTCGTGTCTCACCAACTTGCTCGAGTTTTTCCACGTCATGTTGAGTGAGTATGATAAGAGTAGGGCGATTGATATACTTTATCTCGACTTTCAGAAAGCCTTTGATAAGGTACCTCACCGCCGGCTAATGGCGAAAGTGCGCGCGCTGGGTATCGGTGGGGAAATAGGTAGGTGGATTGAAAACTGGCTGAGAATAGGCGGCAGAGGGTGTAATTAAAGGGGCTAGTTCGGGTTGGGCCTCGGTCACTAGTGGGGTTCCTCAGGGTTCCGTTTTGGGGCCACTGTTGTTTATCATTTACATAAATGATATCGACGGTGGCATCGTCAGTCGGATCGCCAAATTCGCTGATGACACCAAGCTTGGGGCCAATGTTGGGACGCCCGAAGCGATCGAGGAACTGCGTGCGGACCTAGGTAGGATAGGAGAGTGGTCCGAAAAATGGCAAATGCCGTTTAACTTGGGTAAATGCAAAGTGATGCACATTGGCTACGCCAATCCCAAGTCGGACTACTCGATGTTGGGGAATATCGAGGCGACTGATTTGGAAAAGGACTTGGGTGTGCTAATTAGCAGCGACCTTAAGTTTACGAAACAGTGCGTAGAGGTGGAAAAGAAAGCCCAGAAGCTGTTGGGTTATATCAGGAGGCAATTTCAGTTTCGGAACAAGGAGATTGTGCTCTCTCTGTACAATTCCCTGTTCGGCCGCACCTGGAGTATGCTGTGCAGTTCTGGTCGCCCACCCTCAGGAAAGATATTGAGAGGCTGGAGCGAGTGCAGGCGAGGGCCACAAAGTTAATCCCTTCCGTTAGGCATATGGGCTACAATCGACGGTTACGCGCCCTGAACTTGTTTTCGCTGGAAACTCGGAGGCTGCGCGGTCAACTGATCGAGGTTTTCAAGCTCTTACGCGGGTTCAACGATGTCGATTTTAGAAGCATGTTTAGTTTAAATGATAACCCAACTCGCAACAATGGTTGGAAGTTGGATTTGAAACGGTTTAGGACTAGTGTGTGTGGGAATTACTTTACGTATAAGATCTGTGACACGTGGAACAGGTTACCTTCAGAAGTTGTGAACAGTTCCTCTGTGGATCAGTTCAAGAAAAGGTTAGACCAAATCTTGCACACTATTTGAGGGTGTAGAAAATTTTCCCTGGCACCCGTTGCCATTGGTACCTCCTCGGTATGGGCCGCAAGGCCTTTTGAGGTACTTTTTCCTTGTAACTCTCTCTCTCTCTCTCTCTCTCTCTCTCTCTCTCTCTCTCTCTCTCTCTCTCTCTCTATATATATATATATATATATATATATATATATATATATATATATATATATATATATATATATATATAACTACACAAAAACAATCGTAATGAAAATTTCATTTCATTTAGTATCGAATTGGACACACGTGTTATTATAGACAGAAATTGACCCTATGAAAACTTTGTCTCCATTTTGAAACGAACTGAATAAAGTCTTTTCTTCACAGTTATTAAAAGTATTACTTAAACAAAGTAATACTTCTAGAATGAAATTATAGTCAAAACAAATATAATAATGGTGATTAAACTTAGGAAAATTAAAAAAAAACGAAAAAAATGACGTCCACTCACTTCTACTTCACAATTATAACTGGCGTAATTGCTCAGAGCCATCTATTGAGAGAATGTTGAACTTCGCCTTCTGCATCCAAATGGTTACAAAGATTCAAATGGAGTAGATTTTTGTTTCTTATGTATGTATGTATGTATTAAACCTGTGTAAGAGTTAAGCAAAGTTAATGTGTCTAAATGGCAACAAATTACGAGAAAGGGTTAAAAATATGAGGTGTTCAATTGAATTTTCGGTATTTTAACAGAACAGAAAACCGCAAATTTGAACATGATAACGCGATTTTTGGGAAAAGTTGCAGAAAAGAAACCCCTCTTAGAATTAAATTTTACATAAAAATACGTATTAGCCAAAGTGAAATTCGGACTCGGGAAAAGTATGATATGCCCTAGCGATCCACGTCTCGGATCGACTCGGCCCCGCATTCTCCGCTGGGGTTGACTGGCCAGCCGATCTCCTCTTTGGTGAACTGCAGGTGACCCGCCACGCCCCTGACTTACCCTTCACCTTCGTGAACCCAGATCTCCATTCACAATCCAACTCCCTAGCACCTTCACCCTCTCTCCTTTTCCTTCGTCAAACAATGGGCCCTCCAAAAGCTACGATTCTACGCTGGAACTGCAGTGGAATCTTCGCGAATTACGGTGTTAATTCCCTGATTGCCTCTGCCAGTCTGGTATGTGTCTGTCTCCAAGAGCTAATTCTTGGGACCAAACCAATGCCCTGCCCCACCGGATATTCTAGCATTACCTCCCCGTCTCCTACCTGCACACGAAGGGAGGCTGCCATCCTCATCCACCGCACAGTCCCCTTTCACAACCTCTATCAGATCCCCGTTACAGGTGGTTGCTGCCAGGATTTTCCTGGACAAACAATACACTGCTCGATCTACCTCCCTCCCCACTCCCAAGTCTCCCGCGATGACCTGGTTGAGGTAGTCCAACAACTCCTCAGGCCCTTTCTACTCCTGGGCGATCTCAATAGTCGCCACTCTCTCTGGAGAGAGACAACCTCCACTTTTGTGGCTCCGACCCTGATTGCCCTCATGGTCGAGCTCTCCTTCGAGTGCCTCAACGACGGCTCTCCCACGCTTTGTCACGCCACCAGATGCACCCCGTCCTGTATAGATCTGTCGTTCGTCTCGACGGACGGCCTCCTAGATTTCACCTGGCAAGTGCTTCGGGACGACTGTGCCAGTGACCACTTCCCCGTCTGCCTCTCACTAAATCGGCACGACCAGACCATTCGGGTACCGGAGAAGTGGATAGCGGTCAGAGCTAATTGGCCCCTTTACCGAAACAACACTTCCACACGTACGACTGCCCACTTTCCATACCCCGACGAGTGCATTGCTTACTTTGAGGCGACCCTTGTCGCAGCTGCAAGCGCCAGCATCATGCTTACTCCCGAGCTCGACGAGTACCCTGGTGGACCCCAGACTGCGTGGAGGCCATTCGCGCCAAGAAGACGGCTACCCGACGCTTTTATCGCACGCGAACCCCTACCCATAGTATGGAGATGCAGCGGGCCAGATCCGTTGCTCGCCGCGCGATGAAGAAAGCGCGCTGAGTTTCCTCGCGTACTTTTGTGTCTGATATCAGAGAGAGACGACATGCCCCAACCTTCCGACCCCTGGTCCTCCGAACTAATGACGGACTTCTCTGTGAACCCAGGTCGGTGGTGAATCTCCTAGCATCCACCTTCTCTGCCGTCTCCGCAGACAGCTCCCACGCTCCCGCCCCTAACAAGAGCTCCTTTTCACCATCCCTCGATAATCCCAACAATTGGTTGTTAATCATGCGAGAGCTACAAGCGGCACTGGCCTCTAGACAGTCCCCTTTCCCTGGCCCGGACGGTATCCCCTACTGCATGTTACAACACATCCATCCTACTATGCAATTGTTCCTACTGAATCTCTATAACCGTATATGGATCGAAGGCACTTCCGCCTCCCGATGGAAAGGGGCCCCATGTAATAACTGTCCCCAAACCCGGCAAAGACCACCTCGACTCTACAAACTATAGATCAATTGCACTAACATACTGCGCCTGTAAAATCTTTGAAAAAATGGTCGCCACACGATTCTCTCTCCTCCTTGAAAACAACGACTTCCTCCCAGCTACCCAGTCCGGCTTTAGACAGTTCTACTACAGACCCCCTCCTGCTCCTCAGCCGAGATATACAGAACGCCTTCAACAGAGGACAGTCCGTCCTGTCCACTTTCTTCGATATCCAGAAGGCCTACGACACCACCCATCGACATATAATCTCAGTTAGCTCCACAGTTTAGGTTTCGTCGGAGCCCTGCTGACCTTAATCAAGGGCTTCCTCTCCTCTCGGACCTTTAAAGTACGGGTGGGCTCAGTCCTCTCAGACACCTTCGAGCAAGAGGACGGGGTCCCACAGGGAAGCATCCTCAGTGTCCTATGCTTCTCAGTCGTCATGAACACAATATCAAAATGCCTTCCACCCACCGTCCGTTCTTCCATCTATGCGACGACCTTGCGATATGGTTCGCGGGGCGGGAACTGCCCGTCGTCCAACGACAAATTCAGCTCGCCATCCATCGGGTGGAGAGATGGGGTCGGTTAGATTCCGCCTGTCCACCTCCAAACCCAAAAGCATGGTCTTCAGCAGGAAAAGATCCACAGCCCTTCCTGTCCCCTCGGTCACGCTAT
The DNA here is from genome assembly GCA_023014485.1 of Bathynomus jamesi. Lineage (NCBI taxonomy): Eukaryota > Metazoa > Arthropoda > Malacostraca > Isopoda > Cirolanidae > Bathynomus > Bathynomus jamesi. The sequence continues at coordinate 1,411,447 of JAJOZX010000453.1, read as the reverse complement.
ACGACGAGCCCCTCGAAGTGGTGCTCACCGCGTGGTTCCTGGGCATGAACCTTGACCGACGGCTCAACTGGGCTCCCCATCTCAGGCACCTGAAACATTCTCTCCAGCGTCCCCTCGCTCTTCGATCACCTCTCCCACACCACGTGGGGGCGCCGACCGAGGCTCCCTCCTCCGTCTTTACACTTCTGTATTCCAATCAAAGCTGGACTATGGAAGTGTCGTATACGGATCTGCTTCCGTATCTTGGACCCGGTACTTAATAGGGGCCTCCGTCTCTCCACCGGCGCCTTCTGCTCCTCCCCAGCCTCCAGCCTCCAAACAATGCAACTACCTCCCTCCCGCCCACCGACGGGGTCTGCTCCTCATGAGGACCTACCTTCGCGCGGAGAGGCTACCCTCGTCACTTCTGTGCGCAGCAATCTCAAAATTTCCACCCCAGGGACAGAGCTGGCACTTCACTGTAGCGGTCTGCTCTTTCCTGGACCTTTCCAACATGCCCCCTCCCTCAGTCATCCCCATCTCGTATCACATCTACTCTTCCTGGCTCCTCACCCCTATCAAGTTTTGCAGGGACTTATGTACCCTGCGAAAAGCTACCACGACCGCTACGGTATATAAGTCACTTTTCCAGAGACACGTAACCCGACACCTGGACACTGTCCTCATTTATACAGATGGTTCCCGCTCCGAGGTTGGTACGGCCGCCTCAGCGGTGATATTGACCCAACCACTCTCTCGAGGCGTACCCCTGCCCGCGAGGCCTCTGTCTTCTCAGCAGAGCTCTTTGCTATTCTGGAGGCCCTCGACACCATAAACAGCTACTCCTCCAGCTCCTATGTCATCTATTCAGACTCTCAAAGCGCACTTCTCTCCCTTGAAAGATTTAATCCCCCCCCCCCCCGCTTGTCCGCACCATCCAACAAACCTTCCACTCCTTAACGGCTTTCAAACACAAGACAGTCGCCTTCTGCTGGGTCCCGGCATATGTCTGTATCCGAGGTAATGAGGAGGCGGACCGTCTGGCGAAAACTGCCTGCTCACTGCGACTCTCCGCTCCCACTTCCGTTCCATTTGGCAGTGGGAATGGGACCAAGCCACAAACAATAAGCTTCACCGGATCAAACCACAACTAGGATATTGGGCCTCCTCGTTCCATAGATCCCGCCATAAAGAAGTGATTCTAGCCCGTCTCCGCCTCAGACACACACGTAGCACACTCGCCGTTTTTCAACGGAAGCGATTTCCTCTTTCCTCACCCACTCTCAGCTACTTCACCGGATCTAAATCCATACCCCTCCTCCTCCTACACATCCAATAACCGAACTTTCTCGTCTCCCCACCCCAGCAACACCACCCACCCATTGTTTCGCCGAGATATGTACCACTCTAGGTATGAATCGGCAGTTAAGCAAAGAAGGAAAAAAACAGCAGATTAAAAATATTTGTTTGTTTCTCATCACGCAGTAACTCTAGACATTCTCTCTCAACTTTATTCGTATTTTGACATACTGCTTATTCATTTTGTTAATATATAAAACACTTTTTAAACATTTTTCCACATTTCTTATTTCTAATTATTATTATACTTTATGTACATAGGATTTTTATTATTTTGAACATGAAACGGCAAACACCATTCAAGACTTTCCTTTCCATAATTGTTTTCTTTAATGTTTTTGTTAGGTTGAACAAAGTGTGGAGCGATTTCTCCTGGTACGCTGCAGGCAGTAGTAGCAACTGCGTTAAAATAGACAAATCCGGTGTAGGATTACTTAAACTGTGGCAACAGCAGTTGAGGCAGTTTAGCAATGTCGGAACAGAAACGGCTCAAGCCATCGCTAAGGAGTATCCATCACCTCAAAGCCTTATTCAGGTAAACTTCTTACAACACATTTTGTAATTTAGGTTTACCAAATTAAATTTGAAGGTGAAATCAATGTGACACAAGGTCAGCAAGTATAGATGCAATAAAGGCTCTGGTCGGAAAAAACATGCAGCGAGAAGTCTGCATTGAAGTTGAATTAGTACCAACACTGACGTGTGAATGAGAGACATTGGTTGAGCACGATAGTTTCCTTTCAGAAGTGAGAGTAGCGCTTGCTGAAGAGTAATGTGAGAGGCTTAAATAGTATGAAATGCATTAGCTCAATAAGAAATTAGTGTTTTTGAAAACAAAGAGATATCCTCCTCTGGTATTGGCATGTGGAGAGATTGAGTAATGAAAAAATAGGGGAAAAAAGTATGTGATAATTATTAAATTGCTGTGAGAAGTAGAGGAAAGCCCCGTAAAAGATGGCTGTACTTCGTGATTGCGTAAATAAACTGATTAATATACGTGTGGCAAAGTTAGCAAGAGCTCGAGTAGAAAGGCAGCAGTGAGAAAAACGAATGAAGGGATTCTTTTCACCAGGTAATACCCCAATTCCTTTCTGGAGGATAACGCAGGATCTCTGAGACGGGAATGTTACCTCATTCACCTATATCAGACTGAACCAGCTCAATCAATTACACCGGCTGTAGATGGTAGTAAAAAATGGAATATCGGATGCTGAGTGAAAGAAACCAAAGTAGGATGTGATACTGTCTTAAGTTATATTTTTTCTGTAGTACTAAATTAAGGAGCATTTAATTCAGCAGGAAATTTCACATTTCATCAGTCGCCATCTGTATTGGTTTGCAAAGTGTTCTTGATCATTGTATTTTATGTAACTAGTTTATTTCTTGGGTCTTTATTTCATTTTATTAATACATGTCATATTTGAAAGATTTTCTTCTTCCCTAGACCTACCGTACTCTTCCCAATCGAGATGCGATCAAGTTACTAGCCGATATACCAGTGCGTCGAGGTGTTGGGGTATTGGCCACTACTCGTAAAGTGGGCATCGAATTATCCAAAAAAATATTCAAATTTTTTACTGAAACTAACCCAGATTTGTGTCTTTGAAATAACTGCAAAACTTTTTTTTGTTTTTGTTTTCAAGCATTTAAATACATTAATACAATTATTGAAGTATTTTTATATTTTTATATCAATAAATTTTAATAAGCTCATTTTTATTGTCATCCTTACATCGAGTTTCTGTGGCTCCGTTGGTTGGAGATTGGATTTCTCCAGGAGCCTCACGAAGACCTACGGCAGTGATTCCCAACGTGGGGCGCACGCCCCACAGGGGGGCAATTTGAATATTTTGGGGGGCAATTTGAAAATGCTACAATAAAATGAAATTTATACATAATAAAATTATAAAATAATGAAATTTATACATAATAAAATGAAATTTATACATAATAATTCAACTCGTTTGGCGAGAGAGCTACTGTTACCATTCCCATCTTCATATTTGGTGGAATGTGGTTTTAGTGCTGTAAGTGACTTACCACAGAAAAAAAGAAACCGACTGGATATCACAAAACGAGGAGACTTAAGACTGAAGCTAACTAAGTTAGTGCCTGAAATCAAAACCATTTGTAGTAAACATCAAGCTCAAGGATCTCACTAACTTGACATTATCAAACTTTGAATTTGCTGTATTTTTACCTAATATTGTGAATTTAAAGTGGTATTATTGATTAAATTACTTTTTTGTGAACTTACAAGAATTTTCAACTGAGAAGTTTTATTTCAAGGAAATAATATAGTTAGCTTCAATCTCAAGTTTCTTGACTCATATTTAATGTAATTCATATTGAATGTAGTCATATTATTGAAATTTAAAATTATAACTTTTCAACTGAGAAATTTTATTTCAAGGTAATAATTTAGTTAGCTTCAATCTCAAGTTTATTTACTCATATTGAATGTACGGTAACTCATATTAAATGTACTCATATTATTGTAAATTTTAATACCTTTTCAACACCAAATTTGTTTTTATATTAATGGGGGGCATCAAATTTTTTGAGGTGTCGAGGTGGGGCATGGCGCAAAAAAGGTTGGGAACCACTGACTACGGGATACATGTTGACAAGTAGTCAAGGAATTTTTGTATCATGATATGATCACTATTTGTGCCAAAGTTCACTAAAGTTTCCTTTGAGTGCCGCATTTACAGAAGTTCTTCGTTTCCTCAGTTGACCAAGAAGATGATCCTAAATGTGTTCACTGAATTCGTGTCGGGTCGTCTAGGTCAGGGGTTTCCAAACTGTGTTCCGCGAGAACTTGATGGGGTTCCGTGGGGCATGTCGTGAGAGACAGCAGGAGAGAGAGGTAAGATAAAATAATATCAACTGGCATGGATGAATTTAAGATATATATTCTGCGAATTCAGTAATTGTGTTTTGAAAGGCGTAGGCAAAGAGAGAGGGGGCGAGAGAGAATTTTAATTCAAGCGATGAGATAGCCAGAATAAGTGTTGCCCTCTCGCAGCCACAGTAAGAAACAGGAACCCATTTTGTAAACAAAACACAGCTGATGACCACAAGCACTGGTCTGATTGATTTGGTAAGTTTTTCTGCGTTTTTAGATTTAGTTTTCTCAGTTCACGGAAGTTATGATCACGGTAATGTTATTAAAATGCAGTGTAAATGTGTGTTAGCTTTCACAATACATATTATACAAATATATGATGATGTTTTATAAAGATCTTTGCTAACGAAAATATAAGTTCGTCAGTAGTAGGCTACAAATGATTCCATTTTTTTGATAGTTTTTATACTTATAATTTCTTTTATGCTTACAGTAATGTCGGGAGGGGAATTTAAAATAAATAGGTCAATAAAAGTAAATTCTTTTTTTTTTTTTCCTTGTAAATTTCTAAACTTGTATATTTTTTTTGTGAAATTCATATAACTGTATATGTACATTTCATAAATAACAAATAAACTGCAGTGAGCATAAATTGTGTTTTATTACCATTTGCCTTATATCATTAAAATTTTACCTGTTGGTCAAGGTTCAGTGAATTGTTTTTTTTTAAATAAAGGTTCCGTGGCTTCAAAAAGTTTGAAAAACTCTGGTTTAGGTGATGCCCAGGAAAACTTACAAGAACTTATTTAAATATAAACGATATTTATCTTTTAAATTAAGATGGCAAAGTGGCCTCATACTGTCATACATACATATAAAATAGTACATTTCACGCAGGAAAATGAAAGGAGGAGTAGCGACGTTTCGATCCAATTATTATCACTGGGAGCCGGAAGTTAGGGGTGGTCTCAGATAAGGCTATAAAGATTAACAAATGGTTAATACAGGTAGCCCAGGTGAGAGTATAAACAGAACTAAATAAACTAAAATAAATTAATGCGGTGGGAAAGAAGGTACTTATGTATGACTCGTTTGGATTTCTCGATAGTGTTTTTGTTTATTGAAGAGTAAATTAAATGGTTATATATATTTTCCTGTCTGCCTGTGTTTAGGTTGAAGTTTGTAGTGTGTTGTACTATTATACAGAGATGGGCAAGATACTTGGAACTTGTATCTGAGATACAGATACAAGATACCCAACAAAAATGTATCTGAGATACAGATACAAGATACCCAACAAAAAAATGTATCTGAGATACAGATACAAGATACTCGGAAAAACTGTATCTTCAAGATACATTTTTAAGATACAAGATACTTTTGAAAGAATAATTATTTGAGTTTAGTTTCACCTGGTGAGCCATGAGCGCACGAGTTGTCTCATTCAATTGTTTATTATTATATTTTCTGGATATAAATAAATGCCAAATCAATGGTACTTCATATCTCAGTATTCATATAGTGATATAACTAAAAGGAAAGCACAAAGTAAATATGTATAAATAATCCTGAAAATTTTTAGGTATAGAAAAATAAAATAAACCACACTTTTTCAATTTATGTATTTCAAATAAATTGTTAATACAGGTATGCTCAGTTACCTACTCACGAAGAAAAAATAAAGTTTTCCTCATAATAAATATATTTGCAGGAATAAGCAAATATATGTATAATTCCTGATTTTTAATCATGTTAAAACATGTTAAAACCGCGGGATATAAGATGAAACCTGAGTACGTCTGTGCCGAGACTGTGCGCGCAGCGCAACGGTGAAAAATGCTCTGTATGAATTGGTCCCCAATTAACCCACCCCTAATATCTCCAGTCTAACTATAGAGTAGATTAAGTCTAGCCTTGTAAGGGTCAGCCTAGAGATTCCGGAAATGGTCCAGAGCGAGCAGATAAATTGAGGTCCACAGTAGGATTCCTCACCAAATTAGGTTAGGGCAATCTACCTTCACCTTTGTTAAGCTATGAGTTGATGCTAGGTCTTAGGCCACAATGTAGGCCTAAGTTGTCTGACCCAGCTTAATTTAATGAGGTTACTTCTAACGGTTAAAACACAATTAGTCACTTACTGCTAGTTATTAGAGAGTCTCTTTTCTCCTTCCTGTATAATTGTCGAGAGCGTACTTGCTGGTGGGGATCTTTTTTCAGTGTCTGTTCTTCTCCCTTCTCTCGTTCCGTCTTGTCGCCCCGTTCCTCGTTTTCGTTCTCCCTTGTTCTCTTTTTCGCGGGGCTTTTTCCACCAGCGTCGTCTTGGTTTTTTCTTCGGTTGGTTGATCGGTAATGTATATCTATTACCGAGCACGCTCTTGTCACACAGTATATAAATACTAGTGTGGAGAATAACTCTGGTGAGCAACCAATTGGTTTCATCCACCCAGTTATTGACATAAAAGGAATTTAATAATTGTTAGATTAACTACCTACCTACTCAGTGAACCATTTTCGTTACCTCCCAACTACCCACACATCAGTTTTCCATATACTGGGGGCCCCGGGAGATAAAAATTTTGGTGTCATTGTCACCAATTTTTATGTCTGAGTGTAGACTAGCTAACTATTTGACTGTAAATGCCTGTTAATCTGATTAACAGTGACTATCCTCACCTTCTCATGAAGAAGGTGTAGCATTTAATTAGAAGAGAAAATATACATCCATAGGATGAAACTGTCTATGGTCTTTACCATAAGAAAAGAAAAAGTGAAAGTTAGAAGATAAAATTACAATTCCCAGCATCTATTTTTTGTTGTAAAACTAGTCGCGCCTTTAATGCTGTTTGTCGCTGAGGTCTTGTGTCTGTCAATGTTGTAGTAGGATGCGTTACCACTCCTACTGTCAAAGGAATAGTTACTGGAAGTTCAGTGTCTCCAGTTGTTACTGTCAGTGGAGAAGGTTCTCCAAAGTCCATTGTTTTGGGTCCAGACTCTAAAGGGTACAAAAGAGAAATGTCTCTTGTTGTGTCACCCGTTGAAGTCCTTAATTTGACCACTCTTGTTACCCCGTCTGCCCCTGGTCTGAGTTCTAAAACTCTAGCCAGAGGCCAGTATTGTCTTGGAGTAGTCATGTATGAGAACAAGGTCCCCTACCTTAATTGTGTCAGACCAATCCTTCTTAGTCATTTGTTTATGTCTCTCCCTTAGACCCATCAAGTACTCAGTTTTCCACTGTTTAATAAAATGAGCTTTAACTCTAGTTAAGTGTTGTAACTTAGTCTGGAGTTCATCGTGTCGTTGAGTCCAGTTTGGGTCTTCTGAAGAGTCTATATTGTAGTCCGGCAGGAGACTAACTTGTTCTCCCCGAATCAAATGATTTGGAGTTAATGGTTCCGGGTCATTAATGTTGTCACTCACATACGTGAGTGGTCTATTGTTGATGATGTTCTCAATCTCAGCCAGGAGAGAGAGCAACTCAAATAAGTGTATCTGTTTTTTACCAATTGCTTTCTTCAAGCAATTCTTTACTGTTTGTATATTCCTCTCCCAGATAGAACCATACCAAGGAGAGGCAACTGGAATATACTTCCACTTTATGTTTGAATTTTGTATATATAATTGTGTGAGTTCGTTGCTTAACAAGTCGTTGATGACTTGTTCACCAGCCTTGAAATATGTAGCATTGTCAGTCCAAACTGTCTTTGGTACTGAATGTCGTGCACAGAATCTCTTAAAGACAGCAACAAAAGATTCTGCTGTAAGGTCCTCCACAACATCCAAATAAACAGCTCGTGAGGCAGCACATGTAAACAGTACAATGTACATTTTTTGTTCAGTGTCACCCACCCCTACAGTCAATGCTCCTGTATAGTCAATGCCTACAGTCTCAAAGGGTCTGTTGAGAGTAACTCTCTCCTCTGGCAAAGCAGGAGGATTTGGTTTCCTATAGGGCCTAGCATGAATACGCCTACATGTGACACACTCACTCAGGACTGTTTTAACAGTGATCCTTCCCTTGGGTATCCAATAAGTTTTTCTTAATGTAGTTAGTGTCTGTGGTACCCCCATATGATATACATCATTGTGTGTTTTTCTGATGATTAATGTTGTCAAATAGCTAAATCTAGGTAAAAGGATTGGATGCTTGCTTTTGTATGACAGTTTTGATTTGTCTAATCTCCCTTTACACCTTAGAAGGCCTTCCTCATCTCTGAACAAATTTAGATCCACAACTACTGATGGTACAGGTTCTTTTGTTTGTTTCCCATTAGTCAAGAATTCTAACTCTTTATTGTACTCCGTTTGTTGTGCATGCCCTATCCAGTACTTGGTTGCAACTAGTGTATAATTATGATTGTTTTTATTTAGCTGTTTATTTATTGTAGTTAAACAGTTGTGAGCAAACCTCAAACAGTAGGCTGTGACCCTGACAAGTTTACTGAAATCAGAATAACGTTCATAATTAGTGATTGGTTCAACCTTTTCATTTGAAAAGATTAAATTTAATGTCAAGTTAACTTGTTCCACAGGCCATTGGTCTGTATTACAGAGCCACTTAGGTCCTATGAACCAAGTTTTGTTTGACTTCAACAACTTGTAGGATAAACCTCTGGTCAGAAAGTCTGCTGGATTTTGTTTAGTTGGAACATAGTGAAAGTTTACTTGTAGGCTTTCATTAGCTTCAGCTATTTCTTTTAGCCTGTTTCTTACAAAGATGTTCTTACTATTAATGCTATCATTCCGTATCCAGGCAAGACAAATCTGACTGTCAAGCCAGATGTGGATATCAGTTATGTTCACATCATGGAAGCATCCTTAAGCAATGAAATGGTTTTAATGGCTAATGTAGCAGCCAATAGTTCCAATTGAGGTATGGTTCGGGTAGGTTTGAGAGGTGCAACTTTCCCTTTTGCATAAATTAGATGACTTTCTGTAGGACTTACAAGATACGCACAGCACCCAAAAGCTTGTGTGCTTGCATCAGCAAACACATGAAGTCTCTGGGGCTTATCCCTAAACCCACAGCACCTTTGAATTTTAATGTTCTGCACTTTTGTTAAATCAGCAGCTAACTTTTTCCAAGATTTTTGATCTCCATTTGTTATTGGATCATCCCACCCAACATTTGTCCTCCAAACTTCTTGGAGGAGAATCTTTGATTTTATTGTTAAAGGCAGGAATAGACCCATGGGGTCAAAAAATTTTGAAGCCTCTGATACTAATCAACAGCCAAAATGTATCTTCGATGAAACCATTATTTCTTTAGTAATTCGACGTCGCTGAATCCGAAAATGACCTTCATTTTGCATGATTGGTTCGCGTTTAGAAGATACACGGGTGCCCTGTTTTCATTATTTCCCAATTGAAATGAATATATCATTGAAGCATAACATATGCCAACACTGTAGAATGTGCTGGTTTGGCAACCTCGTTGTCTGGCGCCATCTTGAGTACATCGTAAATCCCTTTAGCTCAGTTCTAGAGTGACGCTTGTTGTGGTGACACGTTATTTCACATTTTGACATAGTGCTTTTGTAGTGTTTCCTCGTAATTTGCACCTGTGGTTAGTTCATGACATATAGAGTGTAGTGCGTGTTAAAGCGTAATCTTGCGATCAGTTTCTCATTGACGTTATAAGCAAAATGCCACGTAAATGCGTTAATGACTCAAATAACTTTTGCTATATTTGCGGCAAAGTAACATTAAAATCGCAAAAGAAGACGTTAACACCTGCCATCAAGAAAGCGTACCACCTTTATTTTAAGTGCAAATTAGGAGATCAGGACAAAACGTGGGCGCCGCATATATGCTGCATTACATGTGCAACTACATTACTTGAGTGGTACAATGGGAAACCGAGGTCAATGGGCTTCGGCATCCCCGTCGTGTGGAGGGAACAAAGTAACCACGTGGATGACTGTTTATTCTGCATGGTTCCGCCATTACGTGGAATTAGTAAGAAGAAAAAATGGACCCTCAAGTATCCTAATGTTCCATCCGCCATTCGACCTGTGCCCCATAACGAAGACATACCTGTGCCCAATCCTCCTACCTCCTCAGACACCCTCGATTTGGATGACAAAGAGCATCCTGTAACGAGTACAAATGAAGACATTGCACATCCCACAACATCACAAGATACCGACTTTGTGCCCATTGAACTGTCTACAGAACCGCATAAAATCACCCAACACGAACTGAATGACCTCATCAGAGATTTGGACTTACCGAAGTCTAAGGCAGAATTACTCGCCTCACGCCTTCAACAGTGGCATCTTCTTCATGATGATGTCCAAATATCCATGTACCGCACTAGGCAATCCACGTTGGAGACTTTCTTCATCAAACATGGTGACTTCGTGGTGTGTACAGATGTTGTTGGTTTAATGAATGCTCTAAATATAACATACAGAGATGACGAATGGAGGTTGTTCATTGATGCCTCTAAGCTAAGCCTTAAGGCTGTACTACTTCATAACAAAAACGAAAAAGCTGCCATTCCAATTGGATATTCTGTCCACATGAAGGAGACATATGAAAATATGCAATATCTGCTTTACCACATAAACTACAACGCTCACAAATGGAGTGGAGCATATGTGGTGATTTGAAAGTGGTCGGCATGTTACTTGGTCTCCAGCAGGGTTACACGAAGTACTGCTGCTTCCTTTGCGAGTGGGACAGCCGTGCTAGGTCACAGCATTATGAAAGGAAGGAATGGCCTCTAAGAGAACGTTTAGTGCCAGGTGTGAAAAACGTTTCGTGCGAGCCATTAGTAGAGCCAAGCAAAATACTTCTACCACCGTTACATATTAAGTTAGGGCTTATGAAAAATTTTGTGAAGGCACTCAATAAGGATGGAAAGGCATTTAAGTATCTTTTCCAGAAGTTCCCTCGACTCAGTGAGGCAAAAATCAAGGAAGGCATATTTGTTGGTCCTCATATACGACATCTGATGAAAGATGAACATTTCGAGACACTTTTGGAGGGCGCAGAAAAAGAAGCTTGGGTCTCGTTCAAGTCAGTGTCGCAAAATTTCCTTGGAAACAACAGAGCTCCAAATGCAGGTGAATTGGTGGATAATATGTTGAAGGCGTACCAAAGAATGGGATGTAACACGTCTCCAGAGATGGGCAAGATCACCAACTTTGGTGATCTTGAAGATCAAGATCAGATCACCAGAAAAATGTGATCTTGAAGATCAAGATCAGATCACCAGAAAATGTGATCTTGAAGATCCAGATCAAGATCGTGATCTTGAAGATCACTTTTCAAGATCACTTTTTAAGATCACTTTTATATGAATTGAAAAAAGTTGTACTCTTGTAGAGTAAACAAAAACAAATTATTTTGTTAATCACTCCTGAAAAGTATCACTCCTACAGTAATACTCCCCTGAGGGCTGAGGCAATACAAGCATCGCATCCTACCCATGTCACCTGATCTAAACCACGGGGATTGACGATTCCCCTTTCAGTTTTTCAGGTGGTAAACTTAAAACTTAGTATTATCATAACTTATCAGCAAAGAAAAAACTATTAAATGACCTACATATAGTTTTTAGTTCTATTTTTCTCAATTCTCATTTCACCAGGTCCATAACCCATATCAATGAATGGTCAGCATATATAAGTAAACATTTTTTACATAGAATTTAATTTTACAGTTTTACTGCAGTACGCAATTACTGACAATATAAGGGTAAAAACCGCAAGTTAAGAGTGTTAATTTAATGTTCAACCGCTGTAAACATTTGCTTTCAGCAAAACCAATTGTTCAAAGTTACCATCCGAGAGACGACTTCGTTTGGGGCTATGAACCATGCCAGCAAACGAAAACAACCGTTCCACTGGTGCAGAGGAAGGTAGCGTGGTGTTATACCTCTTGAAGATCTTCTTTATAGCAGGATACCTATCTAAAGAGTCGAGTGCCTTACTGGTGTCCTGCAAATAATTGAGGACTTCCAAGTCTTCCTTGTTGTTAGGAGCAGAGAATGAGCCGTCCATAGTTCTGAAGAAATCGTCTTCAGATGATGAGTCTGAGTTCACCGAACTATTACCACTGCTGTCAGAATTACAATTTCTTACAGCCATTTGCAGCTTGTCTTTTACTTGAGACTTGATTGCTTCATGATCGCCGAAATTAGGCCCTTGCAACAATGATATCCATCTAAGTTTGAAATACGGATGAGATACTGAGGCCAAAACGGCATCAGTTACCTCGGGGCTCAACGACAAAAAATGACCAAATCTGGCATTGAAGCCAGAGACGACTGCTGCCAGTAATGGCATGCAGTGTCTCAAGCGCAGGTCGTTTGGTTGGATAGGCTCCAATCTTGCGAGGGCATCTTGAGTCACTAGGACTGTTGGAAGAAGACAACCGTAGTAGCATTCTTTCTCTGCCTGTAATTTGTTGAGGGCTGCTGCAATTGGTTTTAGAACAGACAAATATTCTGAAATAAATTCCAATTCATTGTCTTTGAGGATGGGTAGATTCAGTTCTTCAAGAGCTACATTCACGTCGTTCTTATGTTTATATATTTGGCTTAATGAGTCGTACATTGAGTTCCATCGGGTGACGCATGGGTACCTAAATTGGACGCCAGTTATTTCCTGTATTTTTTCTGCTGACTTGGGTTTACCAGCAGCATTCCACAGCGCCGAACATTTTCCCATTGCAGAATGCTTTATCTTCTTTAGTCCAGGTGAATTCAGTCCTTTATCTGCATCAGTTGTTGCTACCAAGTTCAATGTGTGGGAGGCACATCGAATATGGGATGATAGTTTCACTGACTCCTCTCCATGCTCTCCTGAATGTTCAGGAAAGTTGCTGATGATAACCTCTTCATCTGAATCTTTTTCATCATCATCTTCATCTGCATCATCTTCATCAATGTCGTCAGTACGATTCTGAACACGAACACCGAACTCTTTAAAGCATTTCACCATGTTCGATGCATTGTCGGTGACTGTAGATACAACTTTTCTATAAGATAAACCATGCTCCGAGTTGATCCTGTCCAATATTCCAGCAATTTTATCAAAGCTATGTGTTCCACGAAATCTTCGGCATGCCAGTGCAGCTGATCCTCGCGACAAGTCATCATTGATCTGTAATGTAAGAATATAAAATCAATGTTTGTATGAACATTTTTTTAAGCTTAATTTAATAATATTGGTTAGACACGCACCAGCTAAACTGCGCCACCAAACATTGAAGAGAAGAACTATGTGATATAAAGGAGGCAATTCAGCGATGAGTCGCCTACCATACCACCACATCAGTGACCCATCCCATAAGAGCAAAATGTGGAAGAGTCCATATTCACAGCCTGTGAATATGGACTCTTCCACATTTTGCTGTGAATCAGACACAATGACAGATGACAGAATCAGTGAATTAGTGTGAAATTACTGTGAATCACAGCAAAATGAAGACTCACCAAATTAATGAATGAGGAACACATGTCGAATAATTGAAAAGATTATACTATAAGTCTATCAGACTATCAGTCTATCACCAATGGTCAATTTATCAATTATATAAAAATAATACACTAAATCAATAGCATACCCAATGCGCAGTGACTCCCATGAAACTGCGGTGATTAGTTGACCATATGTCGCATGTAACACACACATGGTCAACTGCTGCCAGTTTTGCTTGTATGTCTTCCTTCATTGTACTGGTTGTTGTTGCAAGAGATCTAGCCAGGGTGCGTCTAGATGGCACCTGAACAGCCGGGTTGACGTCTGAAAAAAATATTTAAAAATTAAAACAAATACAATAGATTAGCTATGGAAAAAATATCAAAATATTTAGCTAGGCTAGCGATAGTCTAATGTTCATACAAATAATATGATTAATTATTTTAATCAGATATTAGCTATGGAAAAAATAGCAAAATATTTGAGTTATACTAACATGAAAGAAGATCCTTAAATTCATGTAGTTCAACTAGGCTCAATGGTAGGAGCCCATTAGCCACAAGCGAGAGAATCTTCTTTTCAAGGATATCCTTGCATATTGGTGGTCCTGGTTTTTGCTTGGAAATGTGGAACATGCTTAGTGTTGACTGCTTGGCAATTTTGGCAGGGCCAGCATTGCTGCCGCTGGCATCTTCTTCTTTAGCTGGACGCTTGCGAGATTTCTTCTCCGATTCATATTCACCCAAAAGATCCGAATGTAGTTTCTGCACAAGAAAATAAATTATTATCATGCGGAGAGACTTCTTGAACACCCTGTATAATATTTATCAGAGTATCAAACTTCTAGTTGAAATTAATACTTAACAAGATTCTAAAATTTTGTTATCTTTAACTAAAATTATTTTCACCATGATCAGTGCATTTTTATCCTATGTTAAATTGAAAGCCGAATTTCGTCCTTCAGTAACTAAATAGGAGAAATTACAGACATGGATCAGACAGAGAGAAAGACAGATACACCTGGCGTTTTATTATAGTTGGATATCGGCAGTTTTTAATGTAGTTACTAGTCCATAATCTATTAATATCTGAAGTGCACAATATATTCAAATGGACGTCTATGTAAATGTAGCATTAGTCTTGTATGGCACCAGTCACTTAAAATATGACTTGAACCATTATGTTAATGTTGCTACTTACTACTTAGTTACTAAGTAGTACTAACCCTGAGGTGCCTCAGAAGATTGCTTGTTGAGTCGAGGCCAGCAGACAGAATTGTAGTTTTCTTTGTACACTGCCTACAAATAACTTTGATACTGTTTCCAGTTTTTTCGACAATTTGAAAATATTTTCCGTTCAATAGCACAGATTGATCCTTATTACCAACATTGTTATCTAAATATATTGAATACTGTTCTGGTGACAACCTAGAATATTTGGTTCCCTTGGGAGCCTGTTGAAGTTGTAAAATTGCACTCATTATTAAAAAATTCAATCTGTAAATAAAATATGTTTAGAATTAATTTATTATGAATACGGACCTATAGGCTATATTTTATGCCTATATATAATATATTAATAGAACACTTTTAACATAATTGCACAGTAAATTACACTTTTTACGAGCCTAAATTCCACAGCAACTACACCTTCCATGAGCCCACGCATGACGCAAGTCACCCAACTAACAGAAAACATAAACAGTCGGTGTTGAACAAAGTTGCCACCAGATGTCGCTTGGACAAAAAACAAATGACATTCGCATAGCGGCATATTTAAGAATCTGAAATTAAAAGTGATCTTGAAGTCTAAAGTGATCTTCAAGATCAAGATCACAAGAAATAAAGTGATCTTAGATCAAGATCAAGATCACCATAATAAAAGTGATCTTCAAGATCAAGATCAGATCACGATCTTGATCTTCAAGATCACGATCTGATCTTGAAGATCAAGATCGTGCCCATCTCTGCATGTCTCTAAAAATTCATTTCCTCCATTCCCATTTCGACTTTTTCCCGGCAAACCTTGGTGAAGTAAGTGATGAACATGGGGAATGTTTTCATCAGCAGATTTCAGCTCTTAGAAACGTTACCAGGGCAAGTGGAATTCATCTATGCTGGCTGATTTCTGCTGGTCAGTAATAAGAGACACTACATAGTCAGAGTACAAGAGACAGGCCAAGAGGAAACGACATTGAAGTGAGTGTGCTCCTTAAAATACATATATGTTGTGGGATAAATTTTTACCAGTACTTACACAATAATTACCATGATATCTTAAAAACGCGAACTAATTAAACAATTTCACTATCATTTTCAAATTCAGCATGCAAAAATACATAAGAATCGGCTACTTTCATTAAAGATACAAAAAATTCCTTAAAATTTGTTGACCAGTGTTAATATTTGTCTTTTAGTGTTTGCTTCCTCATCAAGTTTAAAACCTTTAGTACAGATTGAATCAGGACTGTTAGAAGTTGCATCCAAATACCAGTTCATACCTAAAGTTTTAACTCTGTCTGATGGCTCAGTAAGACCATTATTATCCTTTAAAATCCTTTTGTTTAAATCCTCATCATTTGAAATCCACTCTCTAAGTTCAAAGTTACCTTGTTGCATAATGTTCTGAGAGTGTTCATAGACTTCAGATAATTCAGATTTTGTTGTTGTTGAGCCTATTAGATTGTCTACGTAAAAATGTTCCTTGAGGAAGTTCAATGTTAAAGAGTTATTAAACTGGTTCAAATGATGTCTAATTGTCAATGCTAATAGGCTAGGTGAGCAATTGGCTCCAAACAACACAACATTAAATCTATAGGTTATGAACCCTTTATTCAAATCAAATGGATCCTTGAACCATAAGAACCTAAGTTGGTTCTTATCATATTCATTTTTAAGATTTATTCTCAAAAATGCCTTTGAAACGTCACTTTGTACGGCATATTTATCTAACCTGAACCTCAGTGTAGGGCAAAATAATAAAAACGCCGAAGAGACTTTTGGGGACTGTTTGTGAAATGAACGAGGATGGTAGCGGCTGTGTCATCGTAGGTGGATGTCCTCGGAGGTCCACTGCGGGGTTCATCTCCTATGGATCCCATTTCCCTGAACTTTGCTACAAGTTTGCCGACACAGCTGCGTGTTATCGGCGCGCGGTCCGGATGCAATCTGTTAAATTCCTCAGCGACCTCCCTCTGACTCCGATTTCCTACGAGCAGAATTAGCTGGATGCGTTCTTCCTTACTCAAAGACATCATGGGCACTTGCATAAACGGAAAAAAATTAATTACTTATTTTACCCTATGGTTCCAGACTTATGGGACACCTTATATATATATATATATATATATATATATATATATATATATATATATAGGGTGAACCAAATGTAGGTGGACAGTAAATGATAACGTTTATTTTGAGAATACATATTTAATTTTTTTGTATACTATAATACAAAATAAAATTTAAATAAATTGAGTTATAATATTTAATATAATATCACAAACACCATAGTTATAATGAACACCATAGTTATAATATAATATAACACAAACCGTATTCAACCTACTGTCCACCTACTTTTGGTTCACCGTGTGTATATATATATATATATATATATATATATAATATATATATATATATATATATATATTATATATATATATATGCAGGGTGTCTCATAAGTCCGGCATCATAGGAGAAATTAATATTTTTCTATTTCTACAAACCATAATTATGCTCGGGATGCCAATTTCCCGTCCACCATTCTGTTCAGTGACGAGGCTGTTTTTTATGGAAATGGTGAGGTAAATCGACAGAACACCCGCTACTGGTCTCAAAACAACCCTCACTGGTATACCTCTTCAAAGGAACAAGGTGCATCTCGGGTGATGGTATGGTGTGGCATTTGGAAGGATCGCATCATAGGCCCCCTCTTTTTCGATGAACATGTCACTGGAGGCACCTACCTACGTATGCTCAAGGAAGAAGCATTTCCCAGTGTCTTGAACGAAGAAGGAAATTTCCCAACATGGTTCCAGCAAGACGGCGCTTCTGCACATTACAGCACCCAAGTAAGGGAATACCTGTACCAACAATTCCCTGGTCATTGGATAGGACGTCGAGGGCCTGTGGAATGGCCAGCTAGAAGCCCGGATCTCACGCCACTAGATTTTTATCTCTGGGGCCACTTGAAAGCGCTGGTATATGCAGAGAAAATTAGGAGTGTTGAACATTTGCGGCAGCGCATTATTGGGGCATGTAACATCATTACTCCTGACATCATTCACCGTGTGCTTGCTGACTGGGAATCACGTCTGAATTTGTGTATTGAAAACAATGGTGGACATATTGAGCACGTTCTGTAAATAAAAGCTTTTGTTTTGCCTTTTTTTGGTATTTTTCCTATGATGCCGGACTTATGGGACACCCTGTATATATATATATACATATATATATATATATATATATATATATATATATGATACACACAGACCGTGCATGGAACAAGGAACTCTTTCTTTTTCATGATGCTAGCCCGACGTGGCCAACGGGTCACTCGCAAAGAGGTCCCAAAAATATAGCTTCCGTCACCAGCTATCTATCTGCAAAGCAGATAGGATCCAGCTTTGAGACAGGATCTAGGGTTTAAAGCATCCTAGCCCAGCTACATTTAGAACCTCAATATAAGCAAAAGACTCGCTGCTTTCACGTCAGATTGAAAACATCAAAGAAAAAGGGGTAACTATTATATTTAGCCAAAAACCAAAACTTAAGCCTTACTGGCAGAATTAAGCGTCCACTTTTCAAGGCACATAACATGTCCGTTTCATGATGGGAATGAACTCAGAATGGTTCCCTGAGGTTTTTTATGATACACACAGACACACAGACAGACACAGACTGTGTGTATCGTAAAAAATCTTAGGGAACCATTCTGAGTTCATTCCCATCATGAAACGGACATGTTATGTGCCTTGAAAAGTGGATGCTTAATTCTGCCAGTTGAGGCTTAAGTTTTGGTTTTTGGCTAAATATAATAGTTCCCCCTTTTTCTTTGATGTTTTTAATCTGACGTGAAGGCAGCGAGTCTTTTGCTTATATTGAGGTTCTAAATGTAGCTGGGCTAGGCTGTTTTAAACCCTAGATCCTGTCCCAAAGCTGGATCCTATCTGCTTTGCAGATAGCTGGTGAGAAAAGCTATATTTTTGGGACCTCTTTGCGAGTGACCCGTTGCCCACGTCGGGCTAGCATCATGAAAAAGAAAAAACTATAGTATTTGTCATTTACCATTACTTATTCGGACTATAGTGGATTTAATTTTCCTAGAAGAGTTCCTTGTTCCATGCACGGTCTATGTGTATCATAAAAAACCTCAGGGAACCATTCTGAGTTCATTCCCATATATATATATATACGGGTGCGGCAAAAGTAACGCCCTTTTAATAATTGTATCTTTATAGTTTTATACAGTATAATTTTTTAGTTTTATATTGTATCATTTTGTTATTTTTTAGTTTTTACTGAGAAAGTACTTATTATTTTTCTTAAAATGCTGTATTTTTCTTAAAAACCTTATTATTTCTCTTAAAATGCTGTAATTGATTTATTTCCTTCAATAAAAGAGAATAAACTAAAAAGGGCGTTATTTTTGCCGCACCCGTTATATATATATATATGTAAAGAACGACGCTTGTATAGGAGATATTCCGCGCAAGACGAGAGAGAGAGAACGAAACAAATGAAAAAATGAGGTAACCACCCGGGAATCGAACCCGGGAACTTCCGATTGCCGGTCAGATGCGATAACCATTACACCATGGGCCTCACTCTTCCAAATGCCGTAATTCTTCTACATGCTCGCAGAAGTATTGGTTACCTCATTTTTCATTTGTTTCGTTCTCTCTCTCTCTCGTCTTGCGCGGAATATCTCCTATACAAGCGTCGTTCTTTACGTTAATTATACTGCGTGTTTGCAGTTATATATATATATATATATATATATTATATAGCGAATCAAAGTAGAGCAGCGGTCAATAAGGCGAACAAAGTGCTAGGTTTTATAGCTAGGCATTTTGAGTACAAATCGCGCGATATTATTGTTCCTCTTTATAAATAGAGATAGCTTTTTCGCAATATCACAATATAGTAGAACTAGAAATAACGGGTGTAAGCTGACAAGTAGAAGGTTTGAGACGGCAGTGGCCAAAAACTTTTTACGCATAGAATAGTAAATAGGTAGAATAGCTTGCCGTTAGAAGTAATTAGTAGCACGTCTATAAACATGTTTAAAAATCGATTAGACGCGTATGTTGATAGATTGGGTATAGTTTAAGGTAGTAAAATTAAGGCTTTTGTGATTCGGAACCCACGTAAAATTGTAGGTCCCCTCCGCCACCACGGAGGACATGCGCAATACACAATTACAAGCACAGTTAGGTAGACCAGCCATGAGTGGATCCTAGGGTTTTTGTTGGTCTGAAACATTATATATATATATATATATATTATTTTTTTAACTGCAAACGACACACAGTAAGCTTCGCTTTTCAGAAGTATCCGCACAAGAGAAGAGGAGAAAATGAGCAATGAAAAATAAGGCACCTCTCAGGAATCGAATCTGGGATCATCCGATTGCTGGTCAGATATGCTAACTACTACACCAAAAGCCTCCACGTAATCGGCAATCGGATGATCCCGGGTTCGATTCCTGGGAGGTGCCTCATTGTTTCATTGCTCGTTTTTTCCTCTCCTCTCGTGCGGTCACTCTTCTAACAAACGTCGTTCTTTACATTATATATACTGTGTCGTTTGCAGTTGTATATATATATATATATACAGGGTGGTGCATCGGGGCCAAAAAAAGTAACGCAACACGATACTCGATACATTGGCAAAAATGTATCTCGTTACGATACTAGATATATGAATAATATATGTATCGCGATACGATACGATATATATATATATGTAAAGAACGACGCTTGTGTAGAAGAACGTTCCGCACAAGATGAGGAGGGAGAACGAACAAATGAAAAATGAGGTAATCACCCGGGAATCGAACCCGGGATCTACCGATTGCCGGTCAGATATGCTATCCACTACACCATGGGCCTCGATTAATCAGAAGTCGTAATTCTCCTACATACGAGCAGAAACCAATGCCCTGAGGGGGCACCTCCCGCATGTCGCACATATATACATTTTAACTGCAAACAACACACAGTATAATTAATGTAAAGAACGACGCTTGTGTAGAAGAACGTTGTTTGCAGTTAAAATGTATATATGTGTACGGCATGCGAAGGTGCCCCCTCAGGGCATTGGTTTCTGCTCGTATGTAGGAGAATTACGACGTCTGATTAATCAAGGCCCATGGTGTAGTGGATAGCATATCTGACCGGCGATCGGAAGATTACCTCATTTTTCATTTGTTCGTTCTCCCTCCTCATCTTGTGCGGAACGTTCTTCTACACAAGCGTCGTTCTTTACATTAATTATACTGTGTGTTGTTTGCAGTTAAAATGTATATATATATTATGAAACAACTGAATTACTTCCTATTTTTATTGAATTTTACAAACAGTGACTTCTCAAACAATGCATCAGACATTCTGTTTCTCTTTGAAGGAAAGAGAGTATCGTGTTACTAACACTTATTTGTATCGTATCTTTCGATATGATACAAATATATACGATAGAAGATACAGAAAATGTATCGCGATACTACGCCACCCTGTATATATATATATATATATATATATAATATATATATATATATATGTGTGTGTGTGTGTGTGTGTGTGTGTGTAAAAATGAACAATGAATAATTCTTATAATCTTATATTTATTTTTGCATATGGAGTCCAAACTCGCGTAACGCGGACTTTATAAAAGACGCAAGTTCGGATCGATTTTTTATTTTTTCTATTTTAATTTTGCTGAATAATTGATGAATTATTTCCTTTTAAATTACTCAATCATTTTTTAGATTTAGCTTAATAATGTAATCTCGTTAAATTCTGAAATGTTCATTTTCTTCATACATTCTCTCTTCATTGTAAAAGATGGAGTTTAACACTAATTTTAAATTTTAAGCATTTAATTTGGTTCATATGCATGTTTAATTTTAATCCATAATAAAATGCATGCTTCAATTTCCATTTTTAGTTAACTCAACAGATCATGATAATATCAGCTCTGTCAATATGCGGTTTAAAATAAAAATATGGATTCATCTTCAAATAGCTTGCTTATCTGTCTAGACATTGCTACAACTAAAATATTTACCTTATCTTCAAATATTTTGCAAAATAATTCAGCCTATTGAGAATGAAAAACAAAACAGATCAACATTAAATAATAATGATGTCAGCAAAATTTATGTATATACACGTGTAGAATTTCTCTAGTGATTATTCTGATTCTGATTTGTCTGATCTGACTTAGAGGCTGAGCATTACCTGTAACATTTTAGCAGTAAACTATAGTAAAAGAATATCTTTGTCTTCTCCTTCGAGCCTTGCTTTCTTCAAAGAATTTAGTCTTAAAGTAGAGAGAAATAATTTCCCGATACTCTACAAGAAGAATCGGGGAACCCTCAGAGAATTTAGTAAGCATCACAGAATCCTCCGATCTCCTACAAGAAGAAACGGAAAGTAGTATAAGGGAAACTACTGCGGTTCCCCACACGGTACCAGCTACTCCAATATAACAAATCCGTTGCTGCCACCTAACCAGAACCCCCCGTCAACCTCGAACCGCCCAAGCCATAGACGGAGGGGTTAACATATATATATATATATATATATATATATATATATATATTCATCATAAATATTTTTCACGTGTTACTTTCGTGAAATAATTTTCATATATATATATATATATATATATGATGTTATAATGTTCCAAACCAACAAAGACCCTAGGATCCACTCATGGCTGCTTTACCTAACTGTGTTTGTAATTGTGTATTACGCATGTCCTCCGTGGTGGCGGAGGTCCCCTACAATTTTCCGTGGGTTCCGAACCACAAAAGCTTTAATTTTAATGCCTTAAACTATACCCAATCTATCAACATATGCGTCTAATCGATTTTTAAACATGTTTATAGACGTGCTGCTAATTACTTCTACCGGCAAACTATTCCAGCTATTTACTATTCTATGCGTAAAAAGGTTTTTGGCAACTGCCGTCTCGAACCTTCTACTTGTCAGCTTATACCCGTTATTTCTAGTTCTACAATATTGTGCTATTTCGAAAAAGCTATCTCTATTTACGTTAGCGAACCTATTCATAATTTTTAAAACCTGGAATAGATCACCCCTTAGCCTCCTAGTCTCAAGTGTAGTCAATTTTAACTCCTTAAGCCTATCCTCGTACGACTTCGACCTAAGCGACTGAATCATCTTAGTTGCTCCTCTTTGAATCTTTTGATTTTGTCTATATCCTTGCGCATATGCAGATTCCAAAATTGGATGGCCTACTCCAAATGGGGTCTAACTAATGATTTATAAAGAGGAACAATAATATCGCGCAATTTGTTCCCAAAATTCCTAGCCATAAAACCGAGCTGCTTCTTCGCCTTATTGACCGCTGCTGTACTTTGTTTCGCTACTTTTAAATCACCAGTGACTATAACTCCTAAATCCTTTTCCTGCTCTACGCTTGCTAACTCCTTCTCTGACATACTATACGCAAAATTACCGTTACGCGAACCCAGATGAAAAAATTTTGCACTTATCGACGTTAAATCTCATTTGCCATGTGACTGACCAATCTACGATTTTATTCAGATCTTCTTGGATTTTACCTCTACTTTCGTCATTAATCGCCCTACCACCCAACTTCGTGTCATCCGCAAACTTTGAAACTGTACTGACAATGCCGACATCTAAATCGTTAATATATATAAGGAAAAGCAAGGGGCCCAATACGAACCCATTCCCTGAGGAACGCCGCTTACTACATTAGCCCAAGAAGACTCCGCTCCATCAACGACCACCCTCTGTTTCCTACCTCGCAACCACTTTTCTATCCAATTTATTACTACACCCTGATTCCGTGAGCTTTAGTTTTTTCAATGAGTCTTTTGTGCGGTACGGTGTCAAACGCTTTTTTAAAATCTAAATACACTACATCACCGCCCGATGACTATCGTAAACTTCAACAACGCTTTGAAAAAGTTCTAAAAGATTAGTTCAGCAAGATTTGTTTCGCCTAAAACTGAGCTGCGTATTTCTAATCAAGTTATGCAATTCTAAGTGTTCGACTATACGATCCTTAATTATTAATTCCAGCAGCTTACCTACAACAGACGTTAAACTGATTGGCCAATATACAGTATATTCAGTGGGCAAAAAAAAGGGAGACCTCGAACTTTGGCTGTAAAATCCAGTTATGGTCAGATTTCAATATTTTTTTCACACTCCACAACTAAGTAAATTTCTTATATGTTGAGCGGATTTCAAAGAAAACATGAAAATTACGCATTTATTGAACATTTCTTTATGCCACTGGAAATTCCCCATTTACACTACTACTGCATTGCAAAAAAAAAAACGGAGACCGTTTAAATCCTTCATATCTCGGCAAATACGGTACATAGAACCATGAAATTTTAGTATGTTAGTACTAGGTAATTTTATGGTTTGTATGCCATCTTTTGGTATCTCCTGTTTTATCGATTTTCTTGAGAAGCTTGTCCAAACCTCCCGCAGTTGGCTTACGTTAATTAAAATCGCTTTAATTAATTATCAACTTGAACCTATGATTAGCAAGATTTTTCTGGAATATTCGCCATAAATCCAATTTCTCAGCTAAAATTCTGAAAGATGGCATACAAACTATAAAATTACCTCGTACTAACATACTAAAATTTCATGGTTCTATGTACCGTATTTGCCGAGGTATGAAGGATTTAAAAGGTTTCCCTTTTTTGTTTGCCGACCCGACAATGCAGTAGTTGTGTAAATGGAGAATTTCCAGTGGCATAAAGAAATGTTCAATAAATCCGTAATTTTCATTAATTTTCTTTGAAATCCGCTTACCATATATGAAATTTACTTAGTTGTGGGGTGTGAAAAAAATATTGAAATCTGACCATAACTTTGGATTTTATAGCCAAAGTTCGAGGTCTCCCTTTTTTTTTGCCGACTCGATACATATATATATATATATATATATATATATATGGTAAAGATTCGGTAGAAAATATCCACCCAAACTGGTGACGAAAATAGGTTTTTCTGGTGTACTTCATGCTGTTTCAATTGAATCTGACCTTCATTTTTGCCACAAATCCACCGTTATGGAGATAACCCCCCGCCTTCCCCACACAAGGCTTTGAAGAGCAGGGAAATTGTGGGCTAAAAATGCCAGAATCAATTGAAACAGCATTAAATACACCATAAAAATCTATTTTCGTCAGTAATATTCACGGCAAAAGTAACCTAACCCAACCTAGTTGGAAATATTGGTTAACTCCTATTTAACTGTCGGAAACTCAGACCGAGTGGGACGTCATCTAAGCCTAGGTTAGAACCAGTCGTGATATTCTCATTAAAACTAACATCCACCCGAAGAGGATGCCAGTGGGCGTCGAAACTGTTGTGGAAATAAACTCTGTCTATTAGAGTGGGTTTTTATTATCATGTTTTTTTAGTGTTCTTTTTGCGAAAAAAGTGTTTTTTGGAGTTAGATCGTTTAACTGTTTAGCTTGTGGTCGCAGTGTTAGCAAAGACGAACGGCTACAGCACGAGGAAAATTATAGAGACTTTCCGAGACTGACATGGTGTGTTTATAGTAACGCGTTGGCTAAAGAAACGCTAAAAATTTAATTTCTACCTACATAACCTAGTTTAAGCTAGATTCTGTGTAGGCACTGAATGCCAAATCCACAATCAATCACCCTTATTAAGGACATTAAATGAATTAGTACATATTTAATACACAGTCATGCTATCTAAAAAAGAAGTCATTCACTTATTACGCCATGAACTGAAAGCAGAATTCCTGAAAATGCGGCAAGATCTTATTCTGAAGTTTGAGTTTGTAGAGAAAAAAATTTAGACATTTTGGGCAAAGGTGGATGGAGAGTATCCTTTGCTTGCTGAAGAGGCAAAGAAAGTGCCTGGTGAGGCAGGCAGGCTTTTCAGCAATGATGATCATTAAGAACAAATTG
Organism: Bathynomus jamesi; assembly: GCA_023014485.1. Classification (NCBI taxonomy): domain Eukaryota; kingdom Metazoa; phylum Arthropoda; class Malacostraca; order Isopoda; family Cirolanidae; genus Bathynomus; species Bathynomus jamesi. The sequence goes on along the minus strand of JAJOZX010000453.1, from coordinate 1,385,647 downwards.
CGAAATCGGTTGCATATTGAAGGCGATTTACGCTGCGCCTTGAGCGAAACTGAAACCAGAATTCAGACGTTAGTTCAGCAGAAACAGTTGCATCCCTCGCACTAGACTAGTAGTTAGTGGTGACGCGTTTCGCTTGCTTCCTATGTAATGTTGTAGCCATTCTTTGACCAATATCATGTGTTTAACTTATACATAAGGCACTGTATACATAGAAATATACAACTATTATGTTTATAAAATTTTACTAATTATTCTCATGCTCAGTAAAATGAAGTTTCCTGTGATTTTTGTAGTGGGGGGGGGGGGGCGTAATTTCCATTTTGATTAACCAGAAAGGGTAATCACAAAAAAGTTTGGGAACCGCTGGTGTAGCAGCTTAATAATCATTTTCCAAATTGTTTCCGCATTCCAGCAATTCCATCTGACTTTTAACATATCACGTGACACCACTTGACGTCATGACAGAGGTGTTAACAGGTATGGTGACTGAGAATAAGCTCACACTACTCTTGAATCTCATCGAAGCAACTACTCTGCAGAATGGATTATCATCACCAGAAAATTGCTGAAAGGGGAAGAATGATCGGCATGAAGGAGAGCGGGCTGTCTCCAACTCAAATTGCAAGAGAACTTGGAATTTCTAGGAACACTGTTTATATATGGTTGAAGAGGTGGTAAGAGGAAGGGAATCTACGAGATTACCACAGAACGGGGGAACCTCGACTGACAACTGCTGCGGAAGGTCGGAGGACCTGCGATGTTGCCGAAGCCCATCCCTTTACTAATGCTGTTGCTATAAGGAAACAATTGCAGCTTGATGTATCGGTAATGACAGTAAGGTGGCGGCTACATGAAGCTGGGTTACACCATCGGACTCTGGCTATCAAGGAGAAGTTAAATCAGCAACATCGAGAAAATAGACTTCGATTTGCTCAGCAACATGTTGACAAAGGACTTGACTTTTGGAGCCGAGGGATATTTACCGACGAAAAGACCTTTTCCTCCACATCCCATGGTCGTCTTCATTGTTAGAGGAGGAATAATACTCGACATACTCAAGAGCACATCTATGAGAAAGCACGTAGCGGTCATGTCACCTGTAACATGTGGGAATGGATTCATCTGAATAATGTAGGAGCGCTCATCAAAATAGAAAGGAGATTTACTGCAGACCAGTATATAGAAATTTTCAAAAATGTTATGCTCCCTTCTGTGCATGCATATGTTCTGCCATTTCTTGAGCGAATCATTTTTATGCAAGACAGGTCCCCAATGCACACTAGGGTGTGTCACTTTTGGACTTTTTTTTAAAAGTTATGGTGCTTACCTCTTATATTGTGACAAATTGACCAAAAACCATGAATAAACCACAAAAAAGACAATCGGGTAATATTTAGGGTCCCCGTCCCCCATTTGAAAAATAAGCCCCCTATTCACACAAAAATGGTGATTTTTGGAGATATTTTTTGTCATAGTTTCCTTACTAATCATCGTATTTCAAAGATTTTGCTACCAAAATGTAGAGAATAATAATGCGCTTCAATCTGAATAGTTTTTATTAACATTTGAATTAAATTTATTAAATTTTTTATCTCTCTTTGGTCATTTTGATGCATTTTCTAAAAGAAAAATGCTGCTGTTTTATATCTTTGGAAGATCTGAACTGCAATAAAATATTATCTTATATACTTTGGATGTCACCGCCATCCATAAAGTATCATCCCAATGCAGCTCTGCTGCGATGGGCTTTGAAAATATGTCTAAAAAGCAGATGGCTTAAATGAGCAACACTTTTTTGGTTTAGAGATTCAAAGTGGGAACAACTTTGCACATGTTTAGTAGATTAAAATTAGTAAATTTTGCCAAAAAAAAAAATGACAACTGTAGACTTAAGTTTTTATTAATCTAAATAATATGCAAAGCCCCATCGTTTTTTTTTATTTTTATTATGAAATACAAACACAAAACAATTTTAATCAAATAGAAACAAAGTGCTATTCTTGAAATTATAATGAAAAATTGTAAATGAACTGAAATTATAAATGGAAAGAAATTACAAATTCAAGAGACCTTGTTTGGAAAACTTTGGGAAAACACGCCTGTTTTCCTCTACAAGTGGAAGCAATGCCTGAAATTCACCTTCATCCCTACATGAGCCATGAAAATCCTGCAAAAGTTTTATACCCCTTTCTGCAGTGTCATTAACAACCTTAGTTGAAGAGAGTATCCTCTTCATCCGTTGAAAATCAGTGTTGCTGTCCCACGTTACAGCTGGAGTCCTTATCCAATCTCCCGTTGAACCAAGGACTTTGAATACAAACCATGAGTTTGGACCAAATAATTGCTGAATTTTAATTCGTTCTTTTAGGATGGGAAATATCGGCTTACCCTGTTTGAATTCTGGTGGTTGATTGAAAGAGGAAAGTTTTTTGGCCACCTTGTCCTTTTCACTATGAGGTAAATCTCCAAAGAGAGAAAGGGTTACAAGTTCTTCAGATAGGTATCAGTAATGACCTTTTAGAGTGTTTGAGGGCAGCTTCCGCTACTTCCATGTCAATCTTTTTGTACTGAACTAATTCGTTGTATAGGAGGTCATTTTCAGGAGCCTCAAGTGGGTTAGTGACTGATAGATAGCCAGTACTTGGAGTAAATCAGCGATGTAAACAAGCATACTCTTTCCAGCTTTTTTATTGTAACATTATCATATCCGGCTTGGTCTGAAAATGCTAACATCTTATTCGTATACAATATGACAGCCATCCATTTGGCGTGATGGAGAGCTCCTGGCTTGATCCAGTGTATTCCTCTGGCAGGAATTTCTCCTAAAACGAGCATAGTTGTTTCAGCTACCTCTTTGTAATCATCCCTGGGAAGGCTCTGGTTATCTTTGAGCAAATCTGTCATAAAATCTATGACGCATTTTTTCAGGTCCTTCAGATGTCTCACTGTCTGTCATTGATAGATAGCTGTTTGAAGGGTTGCTTAGTATCTAGCTTCTCCCATACAACATCTCTGAAGGTCTTGAAAGATTAATTTTCGGGTGAAGTAGATTTTCCAAATACCTTTAGATACACTGCTGACAAAACTCGTTCTGCCATATGGTGGCGACAAGCGAGCCATAATAATTTTTTTCCAAAGAGGTCTTCCAGTACTTTACAAGCCCCTTTTATCCAGCCAGTATTGGATGAAGTAGTATCGAATACCATTCCGTAAACCTTATCCTGTAATTTCCATTTTTGGATTGTGCTAAAAACAGTGCAAGCTTGTGTCGATCCAGTTGAGATACCGATATCGGGTATCGAGAGAAATTTCTGAACATTCTCTCCCGATATAAGTATTGTCAATCGATCCTGCTTTCCTTCTGAAACATTCAGTATCATTTTGCTGTCCCAGTGGACTACACAATATTGAGGTGGGTTGAACGACTCTTTAATAGTGTCAGCAGTAGCTTTCTTTCCTCGACTTCTTCGCAGCTCGCGCAGAAGTACTTTTCGATAATGACATCTCTTTTAAATCTAGCCCACATTCAGCTGCTACCACAGACGCAAATGTCGAGCGTTGTCCGAATGATAGTCCTAAACGATCAGCTGTATTAGATATTAATGTTGACTGTAGTAACTTAGAAAGTTTTGATGGGCCTGGACTCGGAGTAAAATCACCTTCACCATTACTTGAGTCCACTAACTTGCCTTCAGATGATTTAAGTTTGTGTGTCTCTTCTTCTAATGCCTTTCGCTCTTTTTCTTTCAATTTTCTTCGTTCTTCACCTACTATTCTAGCAGTCTTTTTGATCAGTTTGGCTACATAAGCTTTATCGAGCGGACCCAGAGAATATATCCTAGCACTTCGCTGATCTTCCAAAAAGCGAAGATCTTCATTCTTCTGTTGTATAGTTCTCAATGTATCATTTTGGATCTCATTACATATATTTTCAGTTGATATATCAAACAAGTTATCTAAACGAGACAGAAAAGATGTTTTTTGGGTTTCATAACATTTCTTCTTTATATTTTTACCCAACTTCTCATGCTCTTTTATCAAACCCCACATTTTTTTGGGTCCTTTCTGCTTTCTAACGGATTTTGATGGTATGCCAGCCATAATCCACACCTTTTCTACCTTATCTAATACTCTCAAAATATTTTCTTCCTTTGACACACTGTCGCTTTTCATTTGATCCCTTCTCAAGAAGAAAAAGTGACTGAGAACTTCACTATTCTTTGGAAGCATGCTTCCTTCTCTTGCGCATATGTCTTCCACTAACTTTCCCAATAAAGAATCATATTTTCTTAGGTCTCTTCTTAATATTGGCTTACTGTTAGCCATAACTATTGACTAATTTTAATAAACTATGAAATTAAGCAAATCTATAATAGAATTCTGAAAGAAAAGCAAATTTATCACACATTTCGTTATATTTGCATACTTTTTGTAGATAAAACCTGGAAATACTGCAAATAAATGTTATAGAAATAAAAACAGAGGGAAAAATTTCATAAGGTCCACTCAAATATCAGCACCGTATACAAATAAAATAGTTTTAAAACGTTCACAATAAGAGGATACCGTTATTCTCTACATTTTGGTAGCAAAATTTTTGAAATACAATGATTAGTAAGGAAACTATGACTAAAAATATCTCAAAAAATCACCATTTTTTGTGTGAATAGGGGGCTTATTTTTCAAATGAGGGCGGGGACCCTAAATATTACTCGATTGACTTTTTTTTGGTTTATTCCTGGTTTTTGGTCAATTTGTCCCAATATAAGAGGTAAGCACCATAACTTTTCAAAAAAAGTCCAAAAGTGACACACCCTAATGCACACAGCACGGATCGTCACACGCTGGTTCTCTGAACAAAGAAATAGCGACCTTCTGGATTGGCCAAGTAATGGTTGTGATATGAATCCCATCGAGAATGTATGAGCCAATATTGTAAATGTGTGGGAACCAGCGGAGGAACGAATAACGGACCAGCTTTTACAACACACATTTAATGAGTAGGAGGTGCTGAGGAGGAATCAACAGCTGGTATATAATCATGTTGCTTCTGCACCACGTCGACTGCAGGAAGTCATAGACAACAACGGTGGATAGACAAGATATTAAATTTGTTGTGTTCATGTATAAAATATCTGTCAAATACAATGGTAATTATGAATGTGTAACACCTTTGCAAAATTGTCAAATATTATCGTTTAAATGGATATATGTTTATTGATATGAATCACGGTAATAGTTTTATTTTCTGTAATTCTCTCCTTTGAGGTGAGAGACTGCTGAGAGTCACAGCGGCAGTGGTTCAACATTTAAGTTGTAACCAAGGCTGACAAGAGCTGCCCCGGGCCCCGGGGAAGGATTGGTATATGGACCCCCCCTGTTTACTCAGTATTTTATTATGAATGTTTTTTGTGTACATAACAAGCAAACTGATTATATGTCCAAGTCACTATTCAAAACACAGTATGAATAAACAACTCAGAAGAAAATGACCATTTTATTTTTCGAATCAATTATATTAATTCTATCACCATACAATTTACAAATGCAGTACCAGTCCATGCAGGCAAGACAATTGTTTACTGCAAGATTTTCATAATTAGAAGTGTACTTTCTTTGTCTTCTCTCTAGCAAAGTAGTAAATGATTCTGATAAAATTTAAAGTACGAGCTAACTGGTTTTCAATTACAATGGGTCCCAGATCTCTCAGTCGGTCTTGGGCATTGGTGGACCGCAGATAATATTTTAGCTGTTTCAGTTTGACTATGATAATCTCTATAAAATGTATGTTCATTAATTATCTTTCCTCTCTGTTATTTAATTAAGTGTTTTATTAATATTTTAGATTTTATACTCCCTCTTTCCGGGCCCCCTAAAGGTCCGGGCACTGGGGATTTATCCCGGCTTCCAAGTCCTCTCGGCGGACCTGGTTGTAACATGGAACTTATTAATACAAAACAATTACATATATGCATTTATTATGCTGCCTCAATACAAAACATTCTTCGTTTCTAAATAATATTTCTCTCAGTAACTGTTCATTACTATATCAGTGCTGCTAATCTAGAAATAGCATTTGCTCTGGATATAACAATGCCATACCAGTAGTATCCATTCAGCTGTCGTCCATTTGCCAATTGGAAGATATTCTAAGCAGGGACTTATGAAACCTACAGAACCCATCAATGTTATTAAAATTTAATATGCATCAAAACATTGCTTTTTTTCATTCATAAACCGCCTATATATATATATATATATATATATATATATATATATATATATCAGGTTTTTGCTGTCTTTGTTAGAACACAAAATAATATCTGAATCTATGTTCAATATTAAATGTAAATAAATAACTAAATAAATTAATAAATAAATAAATACAGGGGGGGTGGGTGGTGCAGGTCGTGGAATTTGCTCAGTGAGCAATAATGCCTACCTACGGCTCTGTTTTTACACACTTGAACTTCAGTTCGTTCAAGATGACAGGCTTGCCAATACCATGAACACTGTCATCATGTCCGAAGTTTTTTTTTTAGTTTTAACAAGACCATTTTTTATTCACTTTATACTGACATTCCCCTTGTTAATGTATGTCCCATTCTTGAGTTTATATTTAATCATTCATTTATTTTTCCTTAGTAATATGTAAAGCAGAGTGATAAATTGAAATAATTATGTTCTACAGACATTTGGCAATGAGTCAAGAGCTAGCACGTCACATCAGTAGCACAACCCCCTGCCCCCACTGTCAACCGTATCTACATCACCACAAACTACATCACGGCCGGCCAAACACTGTTAGGACCATTCAACAGTGCGTTCGAAAAGTCTCTCCGCAGTCAACCAACACTTTAAAATAAGTGTTTGACAACAAGTGTAGACAAGTTGCTCTGTGCTTTCAAAATGGTGGAAAACATTTTCAACATATGCTGTAAAATCAAAAGGTTATGTAATAAAATCACTAAATCATGGTTGAATGAAAACATTGTAGTTTTTCAATTTCCTATGCGTTTAACATAGCAGTGCGGAGAGACTTCTCGAACGCACTATATATTATGATATATTAGTAAAGTGCAGAAATAATGTCTCATTATTCACACACACACACACACACACACACACACACAAACTGGCCAAACACCATGTGCCAACCAACCAATCAGCGCTCACTCACTAAACTCCAGAGTCACTCCTAAAATGTTACAACCGTTTGTAGTAGCTACACACAATAAATATATGCCAAGTGTTGCTATCTGTTCTCAAGAATGTCCTAAGAATAATAAGCGCAACTGTATATGAAAGTTGTTTGTACTAACTCTTTTGTATTGGTGTGAATATTGCCATGGCATGAATGGGAAAAATCAAGAGTAAGAACAGTTAAAATGGATAATCTGAGAAGCGTGTGTGGCATGTTGCGTTTATGTACGCAATGACCTAACTTGTTCTCGTATTCCCAAACTCGAATCTTTCGAATTATATACACTCTGGCTACGACTTAAATGCCAATCTCAAACTAAATACATCTGCGCTGTTCACCTTTCTCCTAATTATGCTGACTATCCAAAATTCTTTGACCTCTTTCACTACCTCACTTCCAAAGTGGAATACATTCTTTTCCGCTCTCCCTTTGCTGAAATCTCCAATTTATATTTCAATGTTCTCCACCACCTTTGGCTTTCCTCCTATTTCACTAACATCCCTAGTGAACCAGCTTACAACTTTTCTGTCCTAAATGACCTAGAGCAGATTGTACAGCACCCTACTCGTATCTCGATCGGCTTGAAGATAGCCCTAACATTCTAGATTTATTTTTTACCTCTCATTCTCCTTACTCTAACAAACATTTTTCCCCGTTGGGCTCCTCCGACCACAATTTTATATCTGTTTCCTGTCCTATTGCTCCAATCCGACCTTTGGATCCTGGCAAGAAGAGGCACCTTTGGCACTTTGGTGCCGTTGATTGGGAGGCCTTTAAGCAATACTTCTCTGATTTCCCATGGAATGGAATGAAGTACAGTATATAAAATTTCTTGAATTTCAATTGAATGGTATGGTGCTATCAGAAGTGACCCAGACTAAGTATCTTAGCCACATGCTAACTGATAGTCTTTCAGATGACTGATATTCTGAGGCAGTGTAGACAATTATATGCGCAGAGAAATACTTTGGTTAGAAAATTTCATGTGTACATTAGATGTCAAGTTGATCTTGTTCAGAACTTTTTGTACTCCAATGTATACAGTTCATTTGTGGTGGAACTACAGGATGTATAATTTGAGAAAATTGTATGTTGCATATAATACTATTTGGAAAAGCCATCCTCAGCAAAGCCTGATGAGCATCATGAGCCAACAGCAGGACCATCCTCTATGCAACCTCAAACACCAGTAGAAGTAGAGCCTGATGAACCAACAAGTGGCCCATCTTCTGTTCAGTTTCAAACACCACACACAGGCATTTCTACTGAGCAAAAAGAACCAGGATCTGCTCCACCGCTTGATCTGTATGACTGGCCAGTTGTCCTGTCAGATGCCTTGAAGACAGATCTGGTGTCTCGAAGACCATTTCAAATCAGTCCAGATTTCACATTCCCTAAAAGAGAGGACGGTAGAAGCGTTCATCACCATTACATGTACAGAACATTAATTAACGGGGAAAAAATAAAGTGAAGCTGGCTGATGTACTCTAGAAGGAATGATGCTCTTTATTGCTTCTGCTGCAAGTTGTTTTAAAGGAAGTCGTACAAACTAATTACGGATGGACTTTCAGACTGGATAAACGTTGGTTCGCTTCTGAAAGGCCATGAAAATAGTTCAGAACATGCAGATAACATGGCAACATGGAAGGATCTGGAACTGCGGCTAAAAACTGGGAGGACCATTGACCAAACTGAAATGTCATTAATGGAGGTAGAACGAAGACGCTGGCGAGATGTTCTCACACGTCTTGTAAGTATAATCCAATCACTGGCAGAGAGAAACCTTGCTTTCAGGTGGTCTTCCTCTACATTGTACAATCGAGACAATGGCAACTTCTTGAAGGAGGTTGAGCTGTTTGCCAAATTTGATCCAGTGATGAAACAACACATCAGCAGAGTCGGAAGTGGCCAATAAAGTCATTCAAGTTACTTAGGAAACATCATTCAAAATGAGCTCATTGGGTCCATTAGTGGGAAGATCTTGGATGCCATTGTTGCAGAAATAAAACAAGCTAAATATTACCCACTCATTTTAGACTGCACTCCAGACATAAGCCACCAAGAACAGATGTCGATTATTATCAGAACTGTTAAAATGGGTGAAGTACCAGAAATAAAAGAATACTTCTTGGGCTTTCTTGAGGCTTCAGAAAGTACAGGCCTGGGTTTATCAGTTCTGATTCTGAAGAGACTAGATGAACTGAATATTCACTTTGATGACTGCAGAGGACAGTCATATGACAACGGAGCGAACATGAAGGGCAAGAACAAAGATGTTCAGGCAAGGTTATTAGAGAAGAACTGTCGTGCACTCTATGTTCCATGTGGGGCTCACACTCTGAATCTTGTAGTGGCTGATGCAGCTAAAGCTTCCACAGATGCCATCAGCTTCTTTGGCAACGTACAAAAATTGTACAACCCTTTTGCAGCAGCTACACAGAGATGGACAATCCTAAAGAAGCACGTGAACATAACACTCAAGTCTTGGAGTGAAACCAGGTGGGAGAGCCGGCTTAAGAGCATTGAGGTTGTGCGATACCAGAGCCACAACATCAGAGAGGCCCTGTTCGAAGTCAGAAACAATGCCACAGATGCCATAGCCAGGACTGAAGCACAAGCACTTGCAGAGGAGGTAGGGTCTTATCGCTTTCAGATTTGCACAGTAGTATGGTATGACATTCTTCATGCAGTTAACCATGTGAGCAAACTTCTGCAGTCTCCTACAATGCAGTTTGATGTGGCAGTCAACCTCCTCACAAAAACAAAAGACTCACTCACCAGCTACAGAAACACAAGTTTTGTTGCAGCACAAGTCGTAGCTAGGGACATATGTGAGGAAATGAATGTGGAGGCTGTGTTGAAGGAGAAGAGCCTCAGATCCACAAAAAAGCACCTTGCTTACGAAGCTCCTGACGAACCATTTACAAAAGCCTTAAAGAGGCTGGAAGTCAAATTTTTCAATGTGGTGATGGATTGTGCCATCGGGTCAATAAATGAGAGATTCAAAACATTAGATGATGTGAGGGACATATTTGGGGTTCTCCTAAACGTCACCACAATGAACAAGGAAGACTTGTCCTGCAAGTGTGAAAAGCTCTCTAAGATACTGAGCTCTGGAGCTGACTCTGACATTGATGGAAGAGAACTGGCCCTCGAAATTAAGAACTTGCCGACTTTACCTTCACACAACATGACTGCATTGGAGCTTCTCTCCTTCATTCATCAGAAGCAACTAGAGGAACTATACCCCAATTCTGGGTTACACTAAGAATTGCCTGCACTCTACCTGTGACAGTAGCGTCAGCCGAGAGGAGCTTCTCTAAGATGAAGCTAATCAAGAACTGCCTCAGATCATCAATGGGGCAGGATCGCCTCAGTGGCCTTGGCATCATAAGCATCAACCAGGACGTTGGCAGGGAGATTTCATATGATGATGTTATTGATGATTTCGCCCAGAAAAAAATCTAGGAGGCAAAAATTTTGAAGATACAAACTGTTCTGGATAACTGTTAGCTATTACACGATTGTATCGTAGAGTTAGTAATTGTTTGGTAGTTGATAATTGCATTATTTTTTTATACATAGTTCTGTGTTATTTATTCTAAATAATGTACAGTATTAGCTAATTTTCAGGAATTTTATGAAGAGTATTTTTTCTGTTTGTCTTCTGACAGTACATATTTGTTGTTTTGGACATAAATGTTTCAGTAAAATTGTTTCATAATTGTTTTTTATTAACACAGCCATTTTTTGTATGTGTGTGCTGAGGTGATGTAGTAAGGCGTGAGTTGGTGGATGGAGGGGTGGGGCCTCAAATGGGCAGTGATGGGCACCGTTACATTAAATTGGGCGGCGTTATCGTTACTCGTTACACGTAGAAAATGTACTCGGTGTTACCGTTACATTGTTACTTTTGAAAATCCTTAAAGCGTTACCGTTACTCGATACATGTAACGACGTTACAAATAACTAGTTACATTGATATTTGTTTATGTGCCTTCACACGTATTTTGAAACTACAGATAAACTTACAAATGGCAGCCATACCACATAAATTCTAATAGCTACTATTATTGACTATATAAATGTTGTTCTCTTGAGAACGATATATTACACAATAATATGCACCTCAATGATTTTTGGGAAAGATGAAGAGAACTAGAAAATATAAATTTAGTTGTTGCCACTAACACGGAATAGTGAATTGCATTTAATAGTCCTCATGAATGGAATGGCAATGTTATCAAATTCAAATTCAAGTATCGAGTAACAAGTAACGAAAAAATCCGTTACATTGATAAAAAATTTGCAAAGCGTTACCGTTACATTGATACATTTGAAAATCTTTCAGGCGTTACCGTTACTCGTTACTTTTGTAACGTTCGTTACGTAACGTTGCTACATGTAACGCGTTACTGCCCATCTCTGCAAATGGGTATACTGCTTAGGGCCCCCTAGTGGCTAGAAACGGCCCTGGTCAAGCATATCGTCAATCGGCACTTTTGTAAACAATGAACAAACGTCAAAACTGATCAATCTATCGTTGGTTTCAGTGGGTACATTATTCAATTTTTCAGTAAGATCCATGGAATTTTTTACATGTGAATCAGAGATAGTTCCGAGAATGGGGGACAAGACTTTGACCAGCCATTTGGAGAGTTATAGGTAATAGAGCCCACCGAGTTAATAATAGGGCGCATAGGGTTGCCAGGTTTGTGGGTTTTAATAAGACCGTAAAGGTAGGGAAGAGAAGGTGAAGTGGACGTGAAAAGAGGAATTAAGTCCTTATGATCTTTGAGAATGCGTTTCAAGCCACTATTGAATGATTTGATGACGTCATCCTACGGGTTCTTCCTAAGTTTTCTGTATGTGGCGTGGTCCTGGAGAAGCTCGTTCATCTTTCTAATGTAGTCCACTTTGTCCATAATAACTATGGTGTTAGCCTTGTTTGCTTTAGTAATATGGAGCTCACCATCTTTTTTTAATTGCGAGAGGCTATTGCGAAAACGTTTAGGAAAGTTATCTTCGTAAGTACTATTTGTAGCACTATAGACAAGGCCTTTAACTATGTTAACCAAAGACTGAGGAAGATTACACTGTTTTTCAAAACAAGCAAGACTATAACAAATTTGTAAAGCAGAAGGTTTTTTAACAATAAAAAAGGACATACCAAATCCAAGGACACTTTTTGCATCGTCACTAATGTTTTTCGAAGGAAGGCTCAAAACACATTTTGAGCTTGCTTTTTTACTCCACTGACTACTTCGAATGAGACTTTTAATTTTGCGATCCAAAATGTTACGAAGTGAAGAAGTTCTCCGACGCAACTCGTTGTAAATTTCACCAAACAAAGGTTGGATCCACGGTTGGGGAATAACGGTCACAAAATTACGTTTGGCAATGCTTAAATTTTTGAAGGCGGACCACTCATTTTGTCTGGTGACTTCAATATGTTTCTTTAAAATTAATCTGCTGAAGTTGTTGAACGGATGGTTGTCAATTTGTCTGAGGCGAATCGGAACGAGGGACTTGGGAAGGACCTGCTCCTCTAGACAATTAGTAAGAAACTTTCGCCGGATACGAATTGCATGCCCCTTCATTAATGTGTTCCTTCGGTTTGCTGTTCCCTCTCTTGTCTCCGTTTGTGTCCGTGCTTTCTTCTACATTAATGAAGGGGCATGCAATTCATATCCGACGAAAGTTTCTTACTTGAGCACCATTCTGTGCTTCCTTTCCTTCGTGGTTTTATTCATCATAAATATTTTTCACGTGTTACTTTCGCGAAATAATTTTCATATATATATATATATATATATATATATATATATATATATATATATATATATAAATAACCTTTGGTTAACCTTTGGCTTGCTTCCACCCGAATTGTTTATTCTGACGAAGGTCAAGCTTTTCACTCCACCTTAGGCCTACAGTTTAACGTGGAATCCGAACACGCCGCACCAACAGCCCAACGTCTAGGCCACCAAGGGTACCCATTTATCTACCAACCACTTTCTTTATTGTGTGAAAAGATGAACAGCTGGGTTTTGCTACGCGCTGGCTGCCGTCACCGGGTCTCGATTCCGGAGCCGATGGATTCATAGTCAGTGACGCTAACCACTACACCACCGAGGCGCATATATATATATATATATATATATATATATATATATATATATATATATATGGGATTGAACTCAGAATGGTCCCCTGAGGTTTTATCGATATATATATATATATACACACACACGGTCTGTCATTAAAATCTCTTTTTTTCAACAAATTGGAGTAAAAGGGCAGAACAAACTCAGGTATGAAATACAGAAGATAATGAAGAGAAAAGATTGAAGTTAAAGTGTACACACTACACATCCATTCACAGAGGCGTCATAGTGGATCACCACCCGCTGACGTCGCCTAATTCCACACCTGCGGCCAGAGGCGTACCGAAGGGGAAGGTGATAGGGGCGATCGCCCCCCCTCCCACTTGAGCTAATAAATTATTATTCTGATTATTTTTACGTATTTAATTTACATATTCAATCAAATATTTTACATATTTAATTTCATGCGCTAATCGAAAAATGTTAGCTAGCTTTCTAGCGATTTTGTGTTTCATGAGTATTGAGTCATTTTTCATGGCACCTGGCAACCGCAGTTTATCGATTTTTGTTTACATTCATTTAAATATTTAGTTTGTGAACTTTCTAAATTTTGATAATTTTAAGTATTGATTAAAACTTTGTGTGTATGAATGTGTGTGTGCAGGCGCGGACTGGCTCAAAAATTTCCACCGGCCAGGTGTCACTGAGAGGACCCCCAAAAAACTTCAGTAAATTCTGCCCCCAAAAAAGTGTTTATGGATGTTTTAAAAATATAGTAATTTTGTCATGTCCTGTAAATCCCCGCGAGTTTTTAATATAATTTTGAGCTCAACAAAAATCAAATCTAATTAATACGCAGTCAGGGAATGACGAGGTGTACTTCTGAATACACGAAAGGCCTTGCAATCATTTTTCTTTTTCCTTGTGAGTTTGCGTTTTATATATATACAGGGCGTCCCAAAAAAATGTATACACACTTTAACAGCTGATAGCTCAATTGATGTTTCTTTCTTTCCAAGTTAAACCCATTAGAATTAATAATGGCAGTCAGACTAAGCTTTGAACAAAGGAAATTCATTCTAAAATGCTACTGGAAGTGTGAAAACGCAGTTGAAGTGCAAAGACAGTTTAGGAGGGAGTTTCAAACAGATCCACCAACGCGACTTACCATCACTCGAATTAGAGATAAGTTTGAAGCCGATGGAACTGTTCAGAATGTCCACAAGAAGCGTTCCGGAAGACCACGGACATCGACAAGCCCCACAAAGCAAGAAAGTACTGGAAACGTATCACCAAAGTCCAAGAAAATCTGTGCGGCAAGCGAGTCGTGAGGTAGGAATTTCAGAATCGTCTGTCCAACGCATTTTGAAGCGCTGTCAATGGAAAGTTACATTCCAAGATTAGTCCATGCTATTAATGAAGATGATCCGGACCGAAGAGTGGAGTATTGCGAGTGGTACTTGGCACGATGTGGATGTGGATTGGACGAAGGGGTTTCGTAGAATACCCTCCGCGTTCACCAGACCTCACACCACTAGACTTTTTTTTTATGGGGATACTTAAAAGACAAAGTCTACGCTATAAAACCTGCAACAGTCGCTAAATTGAGAGCAGCCATTGAACGAGAATGCACACAAATACCAAACGAAATGTTTCGTGATGTTTGCGATTCCATTGCTTCGCGTTATCAGCAGTGCCTGGACCAGAACGGACGTCAGTTGAAAACAGGCGTTGACAAAACAATTAAATAATGTCTGTAGATTCTATTACAGTTTGAAAATGAAATGTATTTTAATAAACACTGCCTTTATAAGTATTTAAAGTGTGTATACATTTTTTTGGGACGCCCTGTTATATATATATATATATAAGCATACAACCACAAGGAAAAGGAAACACAAAGTCCGAGCGCTTTCCTCCTTGATAATGTGAATATATCACGAAAGCGCTCGGACTTTGTGTTTCCTTTTCCTTGTGGTTGTATGCTTATTAATAAGGTCACGTGTTATTTTGTGATTCTAGTGCATATATATATATATATATATATATAGTGGGCCTAGTTTTAGCCGTTTGTGGGGATAAGGATTAATTTAATGCTAGTGATTAATTGATGCAAATTGATTGTTTAATGACAGGCTGGGTTAGCAATTTATGATGTCATACAGTATCACCGGTTGAAAGTGGCTAATGGAGTAGGCCTACTATAATATTTCTGAGTGGTACGAATTACTTCGAGGTCACCAGCTTGGATTACACCCAAGCAAATATTGTTAAGGTTATAAAAAGCACCTTATTGTTTTGTATTTAATTAAGAAAATAAATCAGTTATTTGTTCACAGTGAATAACAAATGATTGACAATAATTATAGTGAATAACAAATGTTTAACGGCCTTTGTATTATGTTAAGATGACATGGAGCTTAGCCAATAAGAGAAATGGTTAAGAGCTTAATGATCTAGTAATGCATTCATTTACGTTAGGCTAATGGCATGCAAAATGGAACATTGAATGGGCCAAGTAATAACAAATAATGCACGTGCGTTTAGTACACTGTAAATGGAACAGACCTTCATTTAGGTAGGCTAGAGTTACGCATAAATGGTACACTGAATAGAATACGTAACACACTGATTATGTAGGCTAAAGGTTATGCATGAATGAACATGGAATAAATGTTTGCAGCCTAATAATAATAGAAATTAAGCACGTACATTTTGGTACGCTGTATGGATTACGTAATACACTGATTAGTAATTGGAATGACACTTGAACTGGGCACAGGAAATAAGCCTAGTGCGGGTTTGTATTAGAGAATTAGTCTGATGCACAATCAAATATTGTAATGACACTTGGATTATGAAATAGGCCTAGTGCATTTCAACGAGAGTTAGTTTGAACGATACTGAAAGCACTTTAGGTATAGCTTAATCACGTTGCTGCGATTATGCTCTGTAGGCTTAGCGAGCATTGCTTAACCCTTTAAGGACTGAAGGTACAAATTGCTAACGTTTCAAATACAAGCATTCATAACTTAACCCTACAAAAAATTCAGGGCTTAAAGGGTTAAAAACGAGGCACAGAGAGCTTACCGACTGTGTTGTAAGTACCTCTGGGTGGAATAGATACTTGCAGGTTGACTTGTAGACTGTAGGCCCGAAATGCCGAATACCTCTGTAGATGAAGAGATACTTGAAGGTTGACCTTGTAGACGGTAGGCCCGAGGTGATGCTGACCGTCCCATTGAAGTTTGTTCAACGGGTGCCGGTCGCCTCAAGTGTTGATTCGCTTCGTGTAGAGTTGAGATGATGCTTGAGGGACAAACCGGCTGAAGTCGAAACGGCGCTGGGCTTCGAAGAAGTGCTTCTGCAGGTTGACGGCGGAAGGTCTTACTTGACGATAGATCGAAAGCCTTGAAGGAACAGCAGGCCGCTCCTCCGGCGGGAAGCCGGAGGGCGGTTGACGTGACGAGTTTCTGCTCGCGAAGGTGGAGACCAAGACGAAAAAATGACGAGCGACAAGTGAGCAAGTGAGAATGAGTATCAGTGGAATCTCGCTTATATAGTCTCTGTGACCCGGACTTTCGCGGGCATTTCTTGAAACGCCTCCTACTTTCCTTTACTTGATAAGGGCTTGCTTTCGCGGGCCTTTTGGGAAGAAACAGACGTTTTCATTGTTTCTGATTCCTTGACCACGTGTGTCTTCTAAGAATGTTTGATGATGGCGTGGAAGAAAGAATTTGTCTGTCTACTTGTTAGTCTATTTCTTGTCGGTCCTCTACATATATATATATATATATATATATCTGTTCATTACAATATGAAAGTTACTCATGAAAATCATAGAAAACGTTGAAGTAGAAAGAGACTTTTTTTCAATCCCAAACTAAACTCACTTAAACTATTACAGAGGGACCCATTATCAACAGTAGGCCACAGGCCTTTCTTCTTTTAGTTATGCCTCTGATAATAATAATATATATATATTTATATAGCGCACAATATCAATGAATAACGTTTTCAAAGGCGGGTGTGGATTGTAGGTTTGGGTATGCAGGTTCTTGGGATCTAGGCTGAACTGGCTGGGCCCTGCTGGCCTTTATTCAGCTCCTAAGATATTTATGTGTTTAAAGCTTAAAATATAAAAAATTAACAATTACTTAAATAAAAATTCAGTAAATTACTCACGTTATAAAGACCAAGAGCAAAAAATCGGCGCGCCAGCACAAATGCAACACCGCTTAAAAAAATATTTACTTTATTTACTTAATTTTATTTTTCGCGCCAAAAATAGTGTCCTAGAGTGCTGATTGGTTATACGAGAAATCTCAGAAATGCGTTTGGCAACATAGCGATTTTTAACATATTTATTTAATTAATTTTCAACAAATAAAATAAATATATTATAATAAATTTATTTAAATAAAAATTTATTTAAACGGACATAATTTATCAACGAATAAATTAAAGTTAATAATCCTAAACAATTTAAATATCAATTATTTTACTAGTATTAAAAAAAGTGGAAAATGTTTGATGCCGTTTTGTCGCCAACATACGTTGCCGTGTCGGCACTTTTTTGACCCCTGTCAACACCCCTGAGGTCTTATATAGTAATATGTCGAACAAATTTAGGGCCCCCAACGGAAAGGGCCCACCGGCCAGTCCGCGCCTGTATGTGTGTGTGTGATCATGTGTGAAGGCCGCTTGGTCTCAAACATGTAACTAATAAATGAAATGAAACGTTGTTATTTTCAAAATTTGGTATTCAGTTTTTTTGCACATTTTAAAATTTAGTTTCAAAGTTTTCATTTAATTTACAATTTTTCACATTGCATTGCACAGGCAGAATTTTGTGTGGATTTTATTTGGATTTTTTATTTCATTATAATGGACTTTAATGTTATGGTTAGTAATAATTCCTATTTCTATCTGTAACTTTGTAGAGTACTATTTGCAGGTGTCACAGGACTAAAGATGAACCTTTACAAATTTTTCAAAAGAAAAAATGTCCAAACTGACAGTGGTTCTACAGAGCATGATGATCAAAGTACTGTTAATCCCAGTAAAGTTGCTAGGTTACAACAGGATGAGAATGAAAGTAAAAAAATTTCATCAGGAACAAGTACTACATCTACAAACTCAGTTGATGACTCATCATTCGAAAGCACTTCAAATTTCGATAAGAAATATTTCACTAAAGATTTAATTCTCATATTGAATACTCAAGAAGGAAGTAGTGACACAACCTGCGCTTCTAGACGTCGTTGTTCGAAGCAAACTCATAGATGAAATGTAGCACTAGAAGATCCTGAGTCCTTCTATAAGGTTACACTATTCATTCCATTACTGGATGATATACTGCAGAGCTTGAATTACAGATTCAGTGAGCATATTCAGCAAGCTATGAAAATACGATTTTTGGTACCTAAATTTATTGATGAAAATTCTGGAGCGAAGTATGATGACAATAAAAAGTCTTACACGTTTTGGAATGAAATACTGCCTTCAGCAACACTTCAGCAAGCTATAGGAGAATGGGATGTTTGGGTGGAGATGTGGAAGTCAGTACCTAACTTGTGTAGACCAACAGATGCTATCTTGGCCTTGGATAAATGTGACAGAAACAGTTTTCCTGTCATACATAGCTTATTACAGGTTATTGCTGTCCAGTTAGGGTGGAGCGAAAAATACTTTTTTTCTAGTATGAAGTTCTAATAGTGATTAAAAGTTGCATTTAGTGGACGATATATACCTGCCACAATATGAGTTCATTTGTTTAATATTTTCAGCTGCCACCAGGGGGCTAAAGTTAACACAATTTTGGGTAAAAAGGAAAAAAATGCTTCTATTTTAGGTTTATCAAACTATTATAAAATTTTATCTTAGAATTATCTAATAGTTTGATTAAGATTCTTAAATGATAAAAATTCGTTTTGTAAAAATGGCTTTTCATATGCTTAATATCTTCAGCTGCCACAAGAGGGCTGAAGTTAACTTAAAAATGACAATTAAGTATGATTCTGTATTTACTTGAAAAAGGGAACAGTAATAAATTAGGATGTCTCTCCTCCTTTATACTGGCTTGAGACAGTTAAGAAACGTTATTTCGTGCCTTAGCGGAGTTACCACCCTTTCCCCAACCAACCTCCCTCTAGAAAGGGTTCTTGCTGAAGACTATTTAGTAATTTGCTTTTGTGTCAAATTTTGGCTGTTTTTTCCTTGATTCTAATGTAGCACGAATCCAACCGTCTCTGTTTGTAGGTCCGCAGACTGATCCAGCAGCGTCTGTAACGAGCTTGACGCATCTCTCTACGGCTTGTGTATGACATGGAAACTGAAATAATTCTGAATGAAGAGTAGTACCATGTTTGATGCATGATTCAATATCATCAAGAGAAACTCCTTTGGTTATCGGTGGTTCTGCTATCTGAAAATCTTGCCACATAATGAGATCTGTATAGTCTTTGGCATAAAAATTTATTTCTGGCACCTTAAAATACCTGATAACATCTGTTTCTTGAATGCATGCCCTTGCTTTTATGATACGCCTAAATCCCAACTGACGCACATGCTCCCTTTCATCAGCTATCATTGCAATGAGAATGTTTTCTTGATTTGCGTAATATGCATTTCGCTGAATGACTGAGTCATGTACTCTCCTAAGCTCTTCACGGAGATACCGGCTTCTTGCAATCATATGCCACATATGTTTAGCACCATATTGGCATAATGGTTTACGTTTTATCTGAAACCACATTGGTGCGTATACCCTAACAATGAAAGTAGCTAATTCTTGTAAATTGCCTGAAGGATTCTCTGTGCTTGCATATAACCGCAGAGTCCTGTTTGCTGTGGTGAGCCACCTTGAATGTGATATATTGCCTGGACTCTTATGACTAAGACTCTTTGAGAATGTTCCACTTGATATAGCCTTGTGAATTTCAAGAAGGTATTTCTGGTCAGTACTTATGTCATCTACATCAACTTCACACATGTCCTCTTGAATTTGAATGGGTTTGAAGTTAACTATGGGAAGCTTTTCACAGTCTGAAAGTGCTCGGCCAATTTCTCCTGAAAATGCTCTTGGTCCAGTAGTGGTACCATCCAAGTGATGAAACAGATGGCGCAATGGAAGTTCATTAAGGTGTAAAAGGCATATCAGCCACTGCAATGGCTTATTAAAGGCTTCTTCCAGTAATCTTATTGTGCCTCCAATACTACCAGTGTTAACCACTGTCGAATCACAGCCAACTGCAACGATGTTCCCTATATCAACATTCCTTTCTTTCAAGCAATTCACTAGCGCTGTGTAAATGTATTTAGCTTTGCCACCGGAAGGTGTCACATGTGCAAAGTACAGAGAGTGTGGTTCAGATATTATGCTGATATGCTCTTCGCGTTTGGTTCTTTGGTGGTTAGAGCCATCACTCTCCTGGACTTGAGTCATTGTTTTATCGTTTCTGCCATCAAAGTATAATCCCGCATGGTTTTTGGCTCTCCTATCTGTTGTAGTTCCTTTCTCTGTTTTTGTCTTTCACGTCTTAGCTTACTTCTGTCTATAATATTCCCTTTGTCTTCGGGAGTAACAATTTTAAGATCTGCCAATACTGCAAAAGCAATAGCAGCCCCAGCTCTGTCCGACATTTTAAATCTATCACAAGTAATTGCTAATGAAGGCAGTGGCTCACGCATCTGTTGTTCTGATATTACATATTGAGTCGAGGTTGTATCTTCCTAATTATCTTCAGATATCTCTTCTAGTTGTTGAAGTTCACTTGTCTCTGTTTCGATTTGTAAGTTGGACGTATTGGTTATAGCAGCACTAGTTGTTTGTGAGGATTCCAGACGTGCTTTTTCCATTTCCTTTCGATGTTCTCTTGCTTGTAATCGTCTTGTGTGTGCTATGTCAATGCTTCCTATCACCATTATTCTGCGTGTTCGTTAGTCATTTAAAAAATCCTGTTCTTTTGGAGGGACTTTCTTACTCTTTTCACATGAGCATCTCCTAAACTCCTTACATTTGCAGGTGCAGATGTCAAACAAAGTGCATTTTGAAGAGTTTTCAAATTCTTCAAGCTGATTTTTGTACTTAGGCTGATCCTTGCGTGACTTGTATGGCTTTAATAAGGACCTGTATTTATCATGGTACACTCGCATCATCTGTAAAACGCGTGTATGTGAAACTATTGGCAAAGAGGCCTTCTTTCAAATATTTTCTACCTTTTTGGAAACTGCCTCTGCTATTTCAGAAAATGAAGGCTCCTTGTTATTCATCTGCTCCTTCACTAAATGTTTTGTGAACAGGTAATCTTTCATAATGCAGTTATAAGTTGGTAGTTGCATATCACTCATCTCACAAGGTACTTCAAATATGGCACACTTCATATGTTCTCTAGTGAAATGTTTATATTTAGTATTTGATGCCATAATATTTTTAAGAAAAATTCACAATCACAAAATATCCTGTAACATCAAAACATTATATAATTAATTATATAATATATTTTATAAGTAATATAATATATTATATAAATATATAATATATTATATAAATAAACTAAAATTATATAATACATTATAACAAGCATTTTATAATAAAATCAATATTATCTCTATATAAATCACTTTAAAATAAAGTTTTATAATATTCCGATCATATTAAAAAACTCTCCGATCAACTGAGCGACTAGGCCTACTACGTAAGAAGACAAGTGTTAACACACTGTTCTAATGACTCACAGAAAGAAATTCCTTCACACCAAAACCCTCCCCCACAACCCTCCCCAAACCCTCCCCCACAACATTCAGTGTAGTCTCAACATGACTCAGTTACTCTAAATTGTGTTAACTTCAGCTCTCTTGTGGCAGCTGAAGATATTAAGCATATGAAAAGGCATTTTTACAAAACGAATTCCTATCATTTAAGAATCTTAATCAAACTATTAGATAATTCTAAGATAAAATTTTATAATAGTTTGACAAACCTAAAATAGAAGCATTTTTTTCCTTTTTACACAAAATTGTGTTAACTTTAGCCCCCTGGTGGCAGCTGATAATTTTAAACAAATGAACTCATATTTTGGCAGGCATATTTCGTCCACTAAATGCAACTTTTAATCACTATTAGAACTTCATACTAGAAAAAAAGTATTTTTCGCTCCACCCTACGTGTCCAGCCTGTAACGACTGATACTCCTGAGCGATCATTTTCAAACTTACGAAAGTTAAAAACCTGGTTACGATGTACTCTGGGAGAAGAGGGTCTGTCAGGTTTGGCGATAATGGCTATGAATAGGAGTAGACTAACTTTAGATGATGCCCCTCTGATTCTCAATAACTTGCCAGGAAAAAAGGGAGGCGCCTGAATTTATTGTTAGAATAATATTGTTAGAATAATTCTAAGATGTTATTATGCATTACTAAAATGTTGATGTACGTTATAGCGAGCAATTTTCAGTATAAATTTGATATCTTCATGCTAAAAAAACATGCTCTACTGTAGTCTATTTTAAAAGGCAGAAAATGTAGTCTCAGCCTAAAACTTCAAATTTTCTAGCAAACGATGTCTCCGGAACTCCTAGAAACTCGCGCCTTCGGCGCTAGCTCTTGCCTCCCCTACTACTAAAAACCTAAAATGGCTTAGGATCCCGAAAATTCTTAATCCGGCCCTGAGAATAATTTTCTTTTATAAAGGTAACAGTCCAAGGAAATGCTTAATCTCGAAATTAGCACTTTTTTATTCTTGTTAATACAAATCTGAGCATCCTAATTGTGGTTTGCATTGAATATTATGTTACTAATTAGATTTTTATCATAATTCTTATATTTTTTATAATATAATTTTTATATTATTAATTATTCATAATGTGTCTTAGCAGTAGCTAGTTAATCATCTCTAACTGAACGATAAGCTCATCATGAACGTACATAAAAATTATTTATCTCTATTTCAATTATACTTCTACGATTAGTTCCAAGTTCGCCCCCCTCCCTCTCCTACCTTCGCAAACACTCTTATACTCTTTTTCACAACTGTCATCTTCCATTCTTTCAACATGGCCAAACCACTTTAACACATTTTCTTCAATTTTCATTCAGACCACGACATCTGTCGAAGACCAAACGATAGTTTTAATGCAGGGAGGAGGGGCCAAGGGCGAATGCCCACAAAAGCGGCCCCCGCCCCCTTACCTATAGAAGTAGAAGAGAGCGAAAATGAAGAAACTGCGGAGGCGGTAAAGGCTCCAGTGCCGGATAAGATCCTCTGGGGCCCCTAGGCACCAAAACTTTGGAGGCCCTTCCTCGTAGTTTGTAATGTTATAAAAAAAGAACTATATAACAGTCAAGCTACGGGGCCTCCCTAACCTTGGGGGCCCCTAGGCACGTGCCTACTGTGCCTATTGGGTAATCTGGCACTGAGTACAGCACACCTAACCTCTAAGAAGCTGTTTTGGAAAGAGAGTATACGTATGTGATCTTTCTAAGAAAGATCATGAGAAAAGGAAACGCCAAGAATGTTAAGAGAAGAGGAAGGATTGAGTTGTGTGTTGAAGGTAAGGGGACAGTCGTGTGGAAGATTGTGACGAGTAGACAGATGGAGGAACTGAGTTTTTGAGACATTGAAAGCCACAAGGTTTTTCCCTACCGCAATCAGAACTAGCAGAAAGATCAGAGGTCAGGTGTTCCATAGCCGTCCTACGTGAATCATGGAGTAACAACTGTTGTGAGGGACGCTTAGAGAAGCGGGTGAAGAAGTGAAGAATGGAATCATCGGCATAGAAGTGAATAGGACAAGAAGTGCGAATTAAAAGATCATTAATAAATAAAAGGAAAAGAGTGAATGACAGGACAGAACCCTGAGGAACATCATTGTTGATAGCTTTAGGAGAAAAACAATGGCTATCTACAACCGCAGCTATAGATCGGTAAGAAAGAAAATGATCATCATTGCTGAAAAGCCTGCCTGCCTTACCAGGCACTTTCTTTGCCTCTTCAGCAAGCAAAGGATACTCTCCATCCACCTTTGCCCAAAATGTCTAAATTTTTTTCTCTACAAACTCAAACTTCAGAATAAGATCTTGCCGCATTTTCAGGAATTCTGCTTTCAGTTCATGGCGTAATAAGTGAATGACTTCTTTTTTAGATAGCATGACTGTGTATTAAATATGTACTAATTCATTTAATGTCCTTAATAAGGGTGATTGATTGTGGATTTGGCATTCAGTGCCTACACAGAATCTAGCTTAAACTAGGTTATGTAGGTAGAAATTAAATTTTTAGCGTTTCTTTAGCCAACGCGTTACTATAAACACACCATGTCAGTCTCGGAAAGTCTCTATAATTTTCCTCGTGGTGTAGCCGTTCGTCTTTGCTAACACTGCGACCACAAGCTAAACAGTTAAACGATCTAACTCCAAAAAACACTTTTTTCACAAAAAGACCACTAAAAAAACATGATAATAAAAACCCACTCCAATAGACAGAGTTTATTTCCACAACAGTTTCGACGCCCACTGGCATCCTCTTCCGGTGGGTACAGAAAAAGGAATGAACCAAAAACAAGGGGGAAAACAGTCCAGGGACCATTGAGACATTCACACATAGGATAGATCCCGTTCTCCCGACACCGGAAGGGCATTTTATTAAAGGGTCCCGCTTATAAGTATCTTTGCACAAATTAAAATTATCTTCTTGTCCTGTACATACAGATTCTATTATTTTTGACATAATTATTACATTTATTATTTAGTACATTTATTACATTTATTATTGCATTATTATTTATTACAGAAATTATAAATTTATTATTGCATTTATTATTACATTGTTGTTTATTATTACAGAAATTATAAGCCGAAAAACGAATGAAAAAGGCGAGAAGGAAACAGTCCAGAGATATTAAGAAATTCGCACCTAGGTTCTCCTGACACCGGAAGGGCATTTTATTAAAGTAAGTACCTTCGCACAAATTAAAACTATCTTCTTGTTCTATACATACAGATTCTGTTATTTTGACATAATTACTACATTTATTATTAAATTTACATTTATAACATTTATTATTATTACCTTTACATTTATTATTACATTTATTTTATTACACTTATTATTATTGCATTTCATTTATTTCCACATTTATTATTTTTATTATTATATTTGCATTTATTACTATTACGTTTATTATTCCATTTACATTTTACCGAAAAAACGAATGAATCAAAAGCGAGTAAGGAAATAATCCAGAGACCTTTAAGAAATTCACACCTAGGTTAGATCCCGTTCACCTAACGCCGTAAGGGATTTTTTGACCAAGAATCTCATTAGAGGGTCCAGCATATAAGCACCTTCGCACAAATTAAAATTATCCACTTGTTCTATCCATACAGATTCTATTATTTTTCTTTTGACATAATTATTGCATTTATAAAGTAACTTAGTCGATTCCCAATCTATTGCATGATCATTTTGGCCGGCGTGATAAAATAAAACATTATTAGTTTCACAACTTCTGAAGGCATATTTATGATATGTTCTTTAATACGGGTTTCAATATTTCTTCCAGTTTCTCCTACGTATACTAAATCACAACTTTTACAGGGAATGCTGTAAACACAGGCTCGTTCCTGTTTTGCAACGTTATTCCTAACCAATTTAATTTTTACAGTAGACGAATATTTGAACGCTAAAGCAAACTTAAAATCTTTCGTCAAAGGTTTTACACTTTCTAAGCCAGCAATGTAAGGCAAGCTCACATATTGTTTTTGGTTTTTTGGTTAACTAAAGGTTCCCGAGGGGCATAAAAAGATTTTCTGGCTTTAAAATACGCCTTTCTGATAAACCACTCAGGATATTTTAAATCCTTAAAAATGTTCCAAATCTTTGAATTTTCCGGGTCTAGCAAATGTGGGCTACAAATCCTGAGTGCTTTCAGAAACATGGAAGAAATAATTGAGCTTTTAACACCATCATGATATGAAAAATAATGAATGTACGAATTACAGCGAGTAGGTTGTCTATCGACCGTGAAATTGGGCTTTCCGCTTTTGTTCATGACCAAAACATCTAAAAAAGGTAATTGTTTGCCGTTCTCACATTCATATTTAAATTTAATAGAGGGAACAAGATTATTAATGACTGAAAGAAAGTGTCAAAGTTGTTCCAGTGGTCAGGCCAAAATGAGAAAATATTATCTACATAACGAAACCAAATTAGATTACTGGGACATAGTGTTTGCAACAATTCCGACTCATAATATTCCATGTATAATGTACTCAGTATTGGGCATAAAGGGGACCCAACTCCCACAGTTGTGGGCATGCCAAGTTCTACATTACATGTTGGCAATTTTCTATCCAAAAAAACTAAGTACATCATCAATGGGAACTTTCGTAAACAATGACTCAACGTCGAAACTGATCATTCTTCCCCGCCCTAAATCTAAGGACATAACTTTGTTAATAAAATCACAGGAATTAGTAATGTACGAGCCTGAAAATTTACCAACTAATGGGGACAATTTATCTGCAAGAAATTTAGATAACCTGTAACTAAAGGAACCCCTTTGTGACATAATGGGACGGAGTGGTATATTATTCTTATGGGCTTTGGGTAAGCCATAAATGTGGGGGAGTTTGGGGTTAATCTGTAGAAATCTTTTAGGGTCAATCGCCAGGACATCTTTTAATAAGTTCCTGATAGTTTTGTTGAATTCAGAATTCCCGGTGTCGGGAGAACGGGATCTAACCACGGTGCGAATTTCTTAATGGTCCCTGGATTGTTCCCTTCTCGCTTTTGTTTCTTCGTTTTCAGTTTGTAATTTTGGTAATAATAAATAATAATGTAGTAATAAGATGTCCTTCCGATGTCGGGAGAACGGGATCCAACCTAGGTGCGAATTTCTTAGTGGTCTCTGGATTGTTTCCTTCTCGCCTTTTTCATTCGTTTTTTGGTTTATAATTTCTGTAATAATAAACAACAATGTAATAATAAATGTAATAATAAATTTATAATTTCTGTAATAAATAATAATGCAATAATAAATGTACTAAATGTACTAGATGTGACAATAAATGTAATAATTATGTAAAAAATAATAGAATCTGTATGTATAGAACAAGAAGATAATTTTAATTTGTGCGAAGGTAAGTATTGTGAATTTCTCAATGGTCCCTGGACTGTTTTCCCTCTTGTTTTTGATTCATTCGTTTTTCTGTATCCACCCGAAGAGGATGCCAGTGGGCATCGAAACTGTTGTGGAAATAAACTCTGTCTATTAGAGTGGGTTTTTATTATCATATTTTGAACTCCACGTAGAAAAGTGAATTTTTTTGCATTTACTAAATCTTTTTTCAGGAAATCCTTTTTTACCCCCAAGAACTGGCAACATTACCCCATTGGGGTAATTACCACCACTTTGGGACCCGCTGTGCTACACAGACCATCACATACTTACAAAGTTTAGCATATACCTATGGCAGTGTTTCTCAACCTTTTCTAGGTCGAGGGATCCTGTAAGCAACATGTAAGATATTGGAACCCAGATATTCTCGGTTACCCTTCGTTTTGTAAGCAAAATGATGGAAAACTATACAATAAACCAATTACATATTGTTGCGAACAAATATAATACATTATTCACTGCTTGTTACAAAATACCCCTTTATTTCCATTCTAACTTAGTTCCGTCTATATATTCTGAACTACTGAGCTTCAGTATGTTAAGTTAAGTATTTATTACACAACATATCAGAACCTTTAATGTTTCTTCGCTGAACCCCGGTAGAAAACAATGACGTATAGGCTAGTGGATATTTTTG
Organism: Bathynomus jamesi; assembly: GCA_023014485.1. NCBI lineage: Eukaryota > Metazoa > Arthropoda > Malacostraca > Isopoda > Cirolanidae > Bathynomus > Bathynomus jamesi. Next base: position 1,357,520 of record JAJOZX010000453.1, on the reverse strand, counting down.
CTCATCTATCGTTCAGTTGGCAATTCTAACGACGCTTTTGGTAAAACCATAATATAGAAGACTCAGGTAATAGTACTCTTGCAAGTGTGTGAGACACACGACGATGCAATATACTGGCTTTCTTTTAAGCTGATAACTACCACTTACGTGTTAAGTTGCATTCAACCAATATGTCTTATCTGGGAGATGGTAAATTGAACATGCTAACAATGTTTAACACGTTTTGTTGCATTGCATGTTATGTGTTACAGTGTTTATTCATTGAAATGTCAGTTACATAGAGGATTACAGGCTTGCCGATATCATGAACACTATCATCATGTATTATGGTTTTTATTTATAAAATATACAAGAACATTGTTTTATTCACTGCATTGACATTCCCTTTGTTAATATATATCCCCTTCTTGAATTTATATTTAATTATTCATTTATGTTTCCTTAGTAATACGTAAACCAGAGTGATGAATGGAAATAATTATGTTCTACAGACATTTGGCAATGAGGTAAGAGCTGGCATGTCACATCAACAGCACAACCCCCTGCCCCCACTGTCACCCGTGTCTACACCACCACTAACTACATCACGGCCAGCCAAACACTGTTAGGACCATATCTATATTATAATATATTAATAAAGGGCAGGAATAATGTCTCATCATTCACACACACACGCACACTGGCAAAACGCCAACCAACCAATCAGCGCTCACTCACTAAACCCCAGATTCATTCATAAAATGTTGCAGCCGTTTGTAGTAGTTACACACAACAAATATATGCCAGGTGTCGCTATCTGTTCTCAAGAATGTCCTAAGAATAATGAGCGCAACTGTACATATCTCGCAGCATCTTTATCCAGTCTCCGCTTTCTCACAATAACTTCCAGCGCACCCGCCACCTTTCTTTCTTTATTCACTCTACTGTTAACGTCATTCACATTCGTACCTCTTTTGTTCAGTACATATTCCCGATGCTTAAGAGACTATACCATCTCTTGTATTTCACAAATGACCATCACCTGACAGTCCATATTTCTTTCATTCTCCATAATCAATAAGTTTCTCTTATTCACACCCATTTTCGGCAGTCGCACACCGCCACAAAAGGCTTAACAATCTCTTGCATATCACACTCACTCTGAGTAAATAGCACAGCATCATCTGTATACACCAGATTCGAGAAGTCCCACGTATTTCCACCACACACGAAATTTATTTCATTCCTCCTTCTAGCAGTCGCATTTTCACCTCTCGTGATTCCATGCATAAACTGATTGAATAGCCGTGTGAACATCACACATCCTTGACGCACACAAACACTTACATCAAACCATTCAGTCAGTTCTTCGCATACTCTCACATATGCACTATTTCCATCATAGAAACTCTCCACCGCATTCATGAGACTACCACCGATCCCATATATGCTCAAAACCTACTACAATGCTTCTCTATTCATTCTATCATACCCTTTCTCAACATCCATAAGAGCCATTTATAACTCCCATCCTTAAACATTTCCTCATATAAGATATAACCCATTCACACCCATTGCTTTTTCATTTCTCAGCTGCTTGTGAACCGCCGCTTTCACTTCGGCTATGGTTTATATATATATATATATATATATATATATATATATATATATATATATATATATATATATATATATATATATATACTGTGCATTAAGGTGGCCCAAAAATTTACTGAAAAACTAAAAGTTTGAATTGTTATTCTCCACAAGACTATTCCTGTTCCATATCACAAAAGAAGCCTTCATGCAAAAAATCAGGAAGATAGGCCAATATTTAGAGGTCGCGACCTCAAGGTAAAAATATCTAAATTCCGTAATTTCAGTAATTTTGGGTCACCATTTTGTTCTACAATAAATATTTGCCGAGCAACGCCACTGTATTCTGTAAACCTATATCCAAAGAATCACTATATGATAGCAATGCACTCTTCCCACTAGCTCAGTTGGTCGCCAAGTCTCGGCAGGTGTAGACGTGTTTTTGTTGTGTTCCTGCCATCTGGGTTACACCGCGCAGTGAATCACATCAATAAGGCAAGTTAAACTTTTCACCAGTGAGTGGCGGACACTATGCTTAGTTTTTCTGTCATTCATTTACTGCACTGACCTTGATAAGCAATTTGGAACAATGAATTGTTTATTAAAATTGTTAAAAATTATAAAAAAAAAATTTTAGAAAAGTTTATTAAAATTGTAAAAAAAAGTGTTTGTTTTATATTCTATATAAAACATATGTATAGGTTCTTTAATTCTAATTTCCATTTTATCTTCCATTCCACAGGCCAAGACCATGACAACGACAAGGAGCAGTCCGAAAGTTTGGCTCCTGGGTAAGCCGGACCCGGACATCTTGGGATCTGGCCTGCCAACAAATGGGGCTATTCTCAGGAACTTCATGTTTCACCACCAGAAGGGATCCACAATCGGTGACAGTGCTAAGACCACGATAGACAGAGCGCTGACAATCTGGGACAAGGCACGAATTCCGACCCAGCGGGTGGACTCCGGCGTGCGCAAGCTTCGGAAGAATATTGTTGGTTGAAGAAAAACCGATTGAAACCGAAAGACGGGTGCCGAATCAAGGAAAGAAAATTCAAGGAGAATCTCACCAAACTATTTGACATCTCACGAAAAGACAGCAGGATCCCTCGAGCGCGAGTATGTCCGGGATCGACAAGACCTTGACGAACAAGGAGACTCGCAAGCGCCTCAGGAGTGATCAGGCCAGTGCTCGAAAGAAAAAAAGCATGTTGAGCGCCCAACAAGCGAATACGGCTGTTCCGTCTAGTTCCGCCATTGCTGACATCTGTAGCTCCTCCACATCGACGGAGTCCGAAGATGATTTCCAAGCTCCGTCAACATCCAGTCAAGATCAGCCAAGGAATAAGAAATCGAAGTAGACCATTGTGACCAAGGAAGTAGCCGCCGCGCTCGACCGAGTGAAACTCCCTGACCGTGCTGCCATGTTCGTCATAGGAGCCGTCACGCAAGCGCTCGGTCATGGCCTGGAGTCTGTGGCGCTATCCCGGAACACCATTCAGCGAGCGCGGGTCACCACTCGTGAGGCGGTAGCAACTGCTCAACAGGCTGTTTTCTCGCCGGACAGCCCACTGCTTCTCCACTGGGACGGTAAACTGCTTCCAGATATCGCCGGCAATAAAAAGCTTGTGGATCGCGTCGCCATCTTGGTGACTGGTGGTAAAACAGAGCAACTTCTTGCCGTCCCTAAGATCGGCCGCGGCACGGGAGAGGAGCAGTGCAATGCATGTGTCCAAACGCTGGAGGAATGGAACCTCAAAGCCATGATCCAGGGACTAGTCTTCGACACGACGGCAACCAATACTGGGCTGAATATGGGCGCGTGCACCCTAATTGAGAAGGCTCTGGACGAGGAGCTCATCTGGATCGCGTGCCGTCATCACGTGTTCGAGGTAATGTTGTCGGCCGTATTTTCTGTCGCCCTGACATCAACCGGTGGGCCTGAAGTGGGAATCTTCAAACGCTTCCGGAAAACCTGGCCTGATATTAATATAGTTGATTTCCCTTCTGCTGGAGACGAGTTCTTCGTTTGCATGCCGGATGGCCTACGAGAGGAGATGATGTCATTGTACTCGGAGGCAGTCAAGAGCCAGGTCCCACGGGATGACTATGGAGAGTTGCTTCAGCTCTGTCATATATCCCTAGGGGGATCCTCCGACGGAGAACCGTCCTTTCGTGCGCCAGGCGCTATGCACAACGCGCGGTGGATGGCTAAGGCAATATACTCGCTGAAGATCTTCCTTTTCAGGAGCCAGATTAAGTTGACGGCCCACGAAACAGCTGGCGTCACAAAGATTTGCCTCTTCGTTTCTCTTATTTACGCTCGCTACTGGCACGAGGCCCCTCTCCCAGAGAGGGCCCCCCTCAACGACTTAAACCTAATTGCTCTCCTCCATGAATATCCTGACCGTGCCATCAGGGAGGCGGCTGTTAAGGCCTTCTATTGCCATTTGTGGTACTTCTCTGAGCACCTCGCGCCTCTCGCCCTCTTCGACGATCGCGTCGACGAGATCACCAAAGCAGCTATGGTTGACAACTTCTTACGTCCCTCAAACCAAAAACTCTTGAGACGTCTGGACGGGACTGTGTTCGATCATCGTTCTTCATTGGCGTCGTACATCACGAGCCGGTCTTTGAAGATATTCGATACACACTCCATGAAAGGACAAGATGAAGCCAAGACATTCTTGTCAAAACCTCCCTCCCTCTGGCTGACAGACCCCATTTACCAGTTACTTAAGGCTAAGTGCAGGCTCCTCAAGGTCGTCAACGACTGTGCCGAACGAGGAGTCGCTCTTATTCAGTCCTACAATACCGCGCTGACGAAAGACGAGACCCAGAAACAATACCTACTGCGACTCGTCGCCAGCCACCGAAAAAGATTGCCAGTTCCGACGAAGTTGGCTTTGACGAAGAAAAAGTAACGGGTGTGACGTTGTTTGTTTGATATACAAGGATATAGTGCAGTCGTATTAACTGCTTTGACATGTGTGTTCTAGTATATTTTTGCATAACATGTGCTGTGCTGTTGACTTTAAATTTTGAAATAAACATTGATATTGTATTTTTGTTTCAAATCCTAAAAATATAGAAACTGGTCGTGACCTCTAAATATTGTATGATCTGTCTAATTTTTGGCAGGAGTTCTTACATTTTGATATGGAACACGGATGGCCTTGTGGAGAAAGATATTTTCAACTTTCATTTTTTTGGGCCACCCTACTGTGTATATACAGGGCGTCCCAAAAAAATGTATACACACTTTAAATACTTATAAAGGCAGTGTTTATTAAAATACATTTCATTTTCAAAATGTAATAGAATCTACAGACATTATTTAATTGTTTTGTCAACGCCTGTTTTCAAACTGACGTCCGTTCTGGTCCAGGCACTGCTGATAACGCGAAGCAATGGAATCGCAAACATCACGAAACATTTTGTTTGGTATTTGTGTGCATTCTCGTTCAATGGCTGCTCACAATTCAGCGACTGTTGCAGGTTTTATAGCGTAGACTTTGTCTTTTAAGTATCCCCATAAAAAAAAGTCTAGTGGTGTGAGGTCTGGTGAACGCGGAGGGTATTCTACGAAACCCCTTCGTCCAATCCACATCCACATCGTGCCAAGTACCACTCGCAATACTCCACTCTTCGGTCCAGATCATCTTCATTAATAGCATGGACTAATCTTGGAATGTAACTTTTCCATTGACAGCGCTTCAAAATGCGTTGGACAGATGATTCTGAAATTCCTACCTCACGATTCGCTTGCCGCACAGATTTTCTTGGACTTTGGTGATACGTTTCCAGTACTCTTTCTTGCTTTGTGGGGCTTGTCGATGTCCGTGGTCTTCCGGAACGCTTCTTGTGGACATTCTGAACAGTTCCATCGGCTTCAAACTTATCTCTAATTCGAGTGATGGTAAGTCGCGTTGGTGGATCTGTTTGAAACTCCCTCCTAAACTGTCTTTGCACTTCAACTGCGTTTTCACACTTCCAGTAGCATTTTAGAATGAATTTCCTTTGTTCAAAGCTTAGTCTGACTGCCATTATTAATTCTAATGGGTTTAACTTGGAAAGAAAGAAACATCAATTGAGCTATCAGCTGTTAAAGTGTGTATACATTTTTTTGGGACGCCCTGTATATAAAAAGGTTATAATGTTTCAGACCAACAAAGACCCTAGGATCCACTCATGGCTGGTCTATCTAACTGTGGTTGTAGTTGTGTATTGTGCATGTCCTCCGTGGTGGCAGAGGAGACCTACAATTTTACGTGGGTTCCGAACCACGAAAACCTTAATTTTACTACCTCAAACTATACCCAGTCTATCAACATATGCGTCTCATCGATTTTTAAACATATTTATAGACGTGCTACTAATTACTTCTACCGGCAAACTGTTTCAGCTATTTACTATTCTTTGTGTAAAAAAGTTTTTGGCAACTGCTGTCTCGAACCTTCTACTTGCCAACTTACACCCGTTATTTCTAGTTCTATTATATTGTGATATTTCGAAAAAGCTATCTCTACGTTATCGAACCCATTCATAATTTTAAAAACCTGGATTAGATCACCCCTTAGCCTCCTCGAGTGTAGTCAATTTTAACTCCTTAAGCCTTCGATTTTGTCTATATCTTTGCGCATATGCGGATTCCAAAATGGGATCGCCTACTCCAAATCTAATGATTTATAAAGAGGAACAATAATATCGCGCGATTTGTACTCAAAATTACTAACTATAAAACCTAGCACCTTGTTCGCCTTATTGACCTCTGCTGTACTTTGTTTCGCCACTTTTAAATCACCAGTGACGATAGCTCCTAAATCTTTTTCCTGTTCTATGCTTGCCAACGCCTTCCCTGACGTTTTTCAATATAGGTTCGCGTACGGTAATTTTGCGTATAGTAATACGCAAAATTACCGTTACACGAACCTACAGTATATGTAAAATTTTGCACTTATGGACGTTAAATCTCATTTGCCATGTGACTGACCAGTGACCAATCAACGATTTTGTTCAGATCTTCCTGGGTTTTACCTCTATCTTCATCATTAATTGCCCTACCACCCAACTTCGTGTCATCCGCAAACTTTGAAACTTTCATCTAAATCGTTAATATATATAAGAAAAAGCAAGGGGCCCAATACAGAACCCTGAGGAACGCCGCTCGCTACATTAGCCCAACACGACTCCGCTCCATCAACGACCACCCTCTGTTTCCTACTTCGCAACCACTCTTCTATCCAATTTATTACTATACCCCTAATTTCATGAGCCTCAGTTTTTTCAATGAGTCTTTTGTGCGGTACGGTGTCAAACCCTTTTTGAAAATCTAAATACACTACATCTACCGCCCGATGACTATCGTAAACTTCAACCACGCTTTGAAAAAATTCTAAAAGATTAGTTAAGCAAGATTTGTTTCGCCTAAAACCGTGCTGCGTATTTCTAATCAAGTTATGCATTTCCAAGTGTTCGACTATACGATCCCTAATTATTGATTCCAGCAGTATACGATTTTTTCAAATACTTTACTCAGTTGGTAAGAAGAAGAATATATATATATATATATATATATATATTATATATATATATATATATCATTTGATAAGTGCCAGTACCTGTGTAAATATCTAGAGCACACAAAGTGATATATTCTTAAGTGATGAAAGTACGACATATACCATAAAAAGTGAAAACAGCAAATTATTTGGATCTTTTTCTTTATAGAACCCCCAATTTCTTCTTTTCAGTTAGTAACAATTTTGACAAAATTAAAACTAACGAAAATATCACGACTTAACCTAACCAAGCGTAAAGGAAAGAAAAAAGAAAAGATCCTAAAATACTCTAGCAGAGAACCCGCCCTTCGTGCGGGTAGCAAAAGTATCCCGCCCTACATCTTTAGAATGAAACGTGAATGTAAAAATTAACCGACTAGTTAAGTTAATTGAATGCCCGGTTAGGTCAAGTGTACGCCCTTAATGATTGATTAGGTTAAGTCGTGATATTTTCGTTAGTTTTAATTTTGCCAAAATTGCTACTAACTGAAAAGAAGAAATTGGGGGTGCTATAAAGGAAAAGATCCAATTATTTTTACTCGATTAGTTCCATCTAGAAAAAAAAATTAGGTGCCCATCCATACGAATGAAGCAAGACATTTGTTTTTCCAAAAAATTCTTATAGCCATCTCCCGGTATCCCCTGTGGCCGCTCTCACGAGCACCAATCAGTGGACGTATACAACGCGTGACATCTCCCATCCCCCTCACCCTCACCCTCACTTTCACTTCCATTGTCAAAAACCCGCATCTCACCCTCTCGTTCTCAAACAAATTTTTCGCTCGATAATCTTTATATAATATTATTTATAAATAGCACGAAATGGGTAACCTATTTCTACAGTTTTGCAAGGTTTGCAACAATGCAGCCGATGAATCGAGGGTAATTAGATGTGATCTTTGTCAATTTCTCTTTGATTTTAACTGCCTGAATTGGAAAGATGAAGACATCACTATTATAGCAAGCGCCAAACAACTAAATGGAGTAAAATATTTCTGTGAATTCGTTTACGGTTTATAAAAGAGAAAGGGATACTAAGGAAACAACGAAAGAGAATATAAATGATGAGCAGAAAGAAACCGTAAAGAAAACTAAGAAAATGGATACAGATATGTCACAGGTCGGAATACCGTCACGCAAAGACGGCACAAAAAATATTGTAAAAAAAGCATTGAAAGAAACACACCTTCATCCGGTTGAAGAGCTTGCACATGTTGCAAATGATAGGGATACAAACCCTCATCATGTATGGTTCGCCATACACACGATACGGATTCACCAATTCGTCTAGAAATCCCTCGAACGCTGGTAGTTGGGCTACGTTTTATAGGTCCAGTATGCGCTCCTCCACAGCAACGGGCTGCTGTGCTACATGTTCTTGGTTAACCGGAACAATTGCCCCTGTTTCCCTCAATCCCTGATGTGTGTCACTAAACACTTGCCTGTTCGGTATTAAGCGGTTTGGAAAACGTCTTCGATATTCATCAACTGCTGCTCTGCTGTTATCATCACAGAATCCATAAATGAAATGGATATCAGCGTATTCAGCGGGTGTGAACTGTTGATTTATTTTGATTGTTCACCTTAGCGCAACATAGTGTCTCGTACCACAGATCAGAACCAACTGAAAGAAAAAACTGAGGATTAGTAGTAGTAACTTCGTTAACCGAAACTACCACCAGTGCTGCCATCTATCGAATTACACACAAGTAGGGATTTGTTGTTTGCACATCTTGAAACGTCCGTAGTTCCGCAACGGTTGGAAATAGCACCTATGTTGTATTAACGTTTATACTCGATATCACCCGCAAAGCATGGTAGACCGGTTGTGAAACACCCTGTGTATATATACACACACGTCACTTCACTCCTCACCTACAAGTTGAGTCTGTCAGGGGGATAGGAGACCCTCGTCGATCTGTGGAGCGGAGTTGATGTAGAAGGAATAGATGCAACCCGCCAAGGTGGGCTATTTGAACCATTTTCAGGAGAATCGGCCCTCCCTTCAGAAGGACTCTGGTCATCCTGTAATTCACGTTCCCATATCTGGTACTGATGGCGTTTAATAGAACGACCATCTTCGAGTTGGCACTTGAAGGAAACAGGGCCCGTTCTCTCCTGCTTGCAGGAACCTATTTTGGTCCAGACCCATTGTTACGAATCATAACTGGATCATTAGGTTGCGCTTCTATAATTCATTTTCTTAGTGTTGTGATACAACTTCTGTTTTTCCTAATGGCGTAAAACTAATTGTTGTAACGTTTCATTTGGACGTAACAGATCGAAAACAGAACGAATTCCCCTGCCAATCATAAGTTTCGAAGGAGACACCCCCGTCGTCGTGTGAGGTGTTAGTCAATATTTAAAAAAAAATTTATCCAACACCACTTGCATTTCTTCCCCATGAGAATGACGCGAGGCCGACTTGAAAGTACGGACCATGTTTTCCGCGAGACCATTAGTAGACGGATGAAATACATTAGACCGGACAAAAGAACAAAATTCCTCCCTGGTAAAACAAGTACCATTGTCAGAAACCAGAACTACGGTAAACCCCATCAAGCGAAACATGAACGGAGTAAGCGAATAATAACACCCGAAGTCGTGGAAGTGGTTGGAAAATTTTCCACCCACTTAGAGTAGGCGTCCACAATAACTACGAAATAGGTGTTAGTTATGGGACCTGCATAGTAGGCCATTCCCAAGGATGAAGTGGACTTTTCTTTGGTAGATTTCTTTGTGTCCTATATTGTCAAGTTAGCCGACAAGTTAAAAAAAAATGACGGTGTATATTCTCGCCCATAACGGGGCAAAGTTTGACACGCAGTTCCTTTATAAGGAGTTGCTTGAGCACGAATCCTCTGAGATATTTACAGGTGATCCATTGAAAAGAGGCAACAAATTAATACAGATGCAAATAAGAGGCAATGTACAATTTAAAGACACTTTATTATTCACACCTTGTAAATTAGCAAAGCTACCCAAGGTGATGGGGTAGCAGCTGAAGTTTCCAAAGGATATTCCCTTACACTTTCCTCACTAGCGAGACTTTAAACTACGTAGGCCCACCACCACCCAAACATTATTTTAACTATGATTTTGAGTGTAGATGAACGTGAAGACTTTGATCGATACTACAACAGTTTTAATGAACGTAATCCTTATAATATAGCTGATGAATGTGAGCGTTATTGCGTGAATGATGTGCGCGTGCTTAGAGTATGTTTCCAGGCCTTTAGAAGGATGTACATAGGCCGTTTCAAATGCGATCCGCTGCAAGTCGCAACCACCATCGCGTCATTATGTTTTACGGTGTTCAAAAATAACTTCATGCCTAAAGCCACCTTAGCCATTATTCACCGAAACAACCCCCGCAGTTACGGCCACAAGGCTATTTACTGGCTCATACACCTACAGCAACAGACAGGTGTATACATAAAGCACGCCCGCAACACGGGTGAAGTGCCCATTAAGATTAATGGTCGTGTTTTTTGGGTTGATGGGTTAAGTGAAAACCGTGTCACTGGTGTGAAGACTGTGTACTCCTTTAACGGATGCTGGTGGCATGGATGCCCCCGTCCTGAGTGCGGAATCGCCGGAGATATCCACGGTAGATCTCCTGCCGACTGTCTTGCATGGACCCGCACCCGCGATCAACTTATAGGATCCCAGTTCACTCACAAAGTCTTGTGGGAGCATGAATATGATGCACGGATGGAGACAGACGAGGTGTACCGTGAGGAAATAAACACGATCAAGCGTTCAATGGTGCTGGATCCTCTCAAATGTGGTGATAGCTTGTTTGGAGGACGTACAAATCCATTCAGGCACTTTCTACCTACGGAGGGTGTGAAGCTCCATTACTACGATTTCTGTTCTTTATACCCATACGTGATGAAGAACAATCCGTACCCCGTGGGCGCTCCTGAGAAACTGGTGGGACCTAACCTGCCCTCCATCAATGAATTTTCAAGAAATTTGAATGATCGTTACTTTGGGCTCTCTTTCGTAGACGTACTCCCCCCACGCAATTTATGGATGCCAATCTTACCCGTCGTTATCGACCACAAGCTCATGTTTCCCCTGTGCGTGAAGTGCGCGGAAGAGAATAACGGTAATTGTAACCATATACCCCACCAGCGTAAGATCAGAGGCGTATATACAAGTCCAGAGCTGGCCCTAGCCGTACGCCATGGGTATAGAATACTGAAGATACATGAGGTGTGGAGGTTTCAGAAGCTACCCAACCTTTTCACACCATATATAAACGCATTTTTGAAGGATAAGGTTGAGGCATCAGGGTATCCGCGAGGAGTTGACACGAAGATGAAAAGTCTGCCTATATTCAACGTTACCGCGACCGCGAAGGTATACAACTTGATCGTGCCCAAATTGCAAAGAATCCTGGCAAGCGCTTTAGTGCAAAGTTGTGTCTAAACAGTCTATGGGGAAAATTTGCACAGAATACCGGCAAAGGGAACATTCATTTGGCACAAAGTTATAGTGAAGTCTGGGATTATGCCAATGCTCCCGATAAAGAGGTCATGGAGATCGTGAATGTAGGTAATACTTACATAATAAAGTACAACAACACTGAATTGGCCACAGATACCTCAAGGGTTACAAACATACCTGTGGCCAGCTTCACAACAGCCTACGCCCGCATAAAACTTTGGGGTCTATTGCATTCTCTTGGGCGGAGAGTATTGTATGCCGATACAGATAGCGTGATATTCACAGAGAGGGAGGGTGAATACATGCCTGCTATTGGGGAGTTCCTCGGCGAGCTCACTGATGAGATCAAGGATGAGTATGGGGACAACGCATACGCCGACTCTTTTGTCTCAACAGGACCTAAAACTTATGGGGTACGGGTGAGGGTGGGGAGGATATGAAATATATCGTGAAGGCAAAGGGTATTACGCTCAACCATGCGAATCGGCGGGTTGTTAACTTTGAATCGTTGAAGGATCTAGTGTGTTTGGACGATGAGAGCGATCGGCCTCCCCAACTAACTGTAGGCACCCACAATTTTCGGGCGCAGAAGCTGGGGGCGTGAAGGAACTTAGGGGAACGAAGGTGTGCCGTAACACCTATAGGAAACGTTACCAGTTACCTGGTACCTATGATACCGTACCCTTTGGATACCATAACCTTTGATGCGTCTATTGTTAACTTACTTATCACACGTATTTGTAAATATATGTCTTGTATATAATCTTTGATGTATCTATTGTTAACTTATTTATTACACGTATTTGTAAATATATATAACTTGAATATCTCGTTTATTAAATAAATCATGTTTCAATTAGCGTTTCACTTTCTCCTTTGTGTGTGTGTGTGTGTGCACAGGTGAAAGTTCTAAGCTCCGCCCACTGTATGACTGCGTGGTCAGTTGACTGCAGTAAGCCCTTGAGCTCAGACGTGTATTCGCCCGCGTAGAAGAAAATGGCTACCTTTAATATTGCTTGTTCAACGTTTATGAAATGGTATTCAGCAAAGTGTCAAGATGTGGTGGATACCGAAAAACTTCCTATTCCCCCCTCCTTGCCTCTTTTAAAACCACATTGGATCGTGCGAAGGAGCAAGATGTACAAATACTCTATGGTTATTCTGGTGAGACCGTTGTAGGCTTTCGTTGCACAGACGATGTGCTGAAGTATGCTGTAGAGCTAAACTTTATAAAGTCTCACATATACCGTGAAGTAAAAGAAACAACGCGTGCAGAAGAGAAGCAGCAGATATGGATAATGAGTCTTGTGGATGGTGGTGTGACAAGCGGTATTATGTCATGTTACACCATGTCGATTACTCATACCCTACGACTGAAAATGTGAATCTCGTCATCATGGAGAATCTTAAGTATTTTTCACTATATTAATGTATATCATGATGAGGTTCGTAGTGAGGTTGTGGCTAGTGCCCTGCGTGAGTTTTTAGCAGACTTTAGAGACGAGTATCGTTTGCTAGGCAAAAAGGAAAAATATGGGCATATGTTCCTCTCAAATAGTGCGCCGGAGTGTGAAGATGTTTAGGAGAGATAAAACATTATAAAATGTGCCTAGTTCGTGAAATTTCCTGAGGGAAACTGTCTGGTGCGTATTCTGGTAGTGATAAAACGTTAAAACCGAAATTAATTCTTGTACGGAAAAAAACACCTACCCAATATAATGGGTACAACAATTCGATCAGCGCCGCACACGTTTCATTAGATTATGGTGCGACTCGCACCTCACGGATCATACGAGTTCGAACAAACCCATTCACGTATCATCAGGGTGAGTCAACCGCCCATCGAACCGTTCCTGCCTACCTGCGTGCCTCACGCGGCTCATAGTTATCTCAGAGCTTGAACCGAGTGGACGTGCGCTCCTCGAATACGATGGAACTTCCTTTGAGCAGCATTCTCAACGCCTCGTACGATGTGTCCGTGACGAAATCGTTGCGCGTGTTCAGGCGTAAATCCGGTGCCGTTAGCTATGTACTGGAAACGGAATGTAGACAAACAAACAAACGGAATGTTGTTTATTTAAGTGTCGAGGAGATGAATAGAATCTTCGTGATAGTTGAGAAGTGGAGTGAAGATCGTTATAAAATACCTGCTAACGTAGGTACAAGAAGAGAGCAGATTAGTGACGCACCCTCATACGCCGTTGTATGTACGTTGTGTATAAATAACGATCGGCCATGCATTGATATACGGCTGATGTGGAAGAATGCTTCTGATAATAACGCTCTTGTTCCTACGCGAAACCGTTTCATCCTCGACAGAATGTTTGAAATCGTCGGATTCCGCAAGCTGAAACCTATATTAGACGCGCGTGTTACGGATATGCTTTATTTTGATACAGTACTTGAATACGCATACACCGCTCTGCTCGATGGGTTTACCGAGTGTAGGGCTGAACAAGGTGAGAATGGTCTAGAGCTGGACGTTTATTTAAAAAGTTTAGACTCTTTGAAATATCATGAACTTTGGTACAAAGCAATTGATCGGTACAAGGCTGAGCTCACCTACACCGTTCACCCTGAAGAACTATTTCTTTATATAACGAGCAGTTGTCGTAACGACTTAGAAGATTATTTCAATTGCCGCTATGTTGAGTGAAGATGAGTTCACATTGAAAAGCTCGCGTCGGTAGAAATAAACCCTCGATTGGAAAGGCGTGTTTATAAACTTGTGTTTAATAATGTAGCTAACGATGAACTCTTTGTGCGTGCTTTTGATTGTATTCTAGACGTATTTAAAGATAACTTACCAACCGGTTGTAAAGTGGGAACAAAAATAGTACTGAACGATATGAAGGCCCTTCATATCGAGTACAGGTTTCCCTATACTTTAAGCGGTGAAATATTATTAAACCGCGTATACTGCGTAATGCAGAGCAATAATGATGTAATTGTAGACTCGATTAAGTGCGAGTTTAGTATTTTGAAAAAAAGTGAAATGTATTTATATATTTAACATATTTGTGTGTGTGTGTGTATATATATTTCTGCTATATTGATGATTATACGATTTCTTATGTTGCGCGGTAGAAGATAAAGTGTATGTATTTATTTATTTAGTTGTGTGTATATATTTCTGCTATGTTGATGGTTATATTATTTCTTATTTTTTATTTTTGATCATTCCAATGTATATTTATTTTCTATATATCTCCATAATTGTGTGTGTGTGTGTATATATATATATATATATATATATATATATATATATATATATACTCTCTGTACTGTTATATTGACGGATATATTTTTTGATTATATGCATATTCCTCGTTCATATTTCTTAAACTATTATTATTTTTAATTAATCATTCAAATGTACATTTATTTTCTATATATTTATAATAAACAGAATGATGTAATGTTGTTTTGTTTAATTCTTTTGGTTGTAAACAATTATATCAAATGGCTGGTTACGCCTTCTAAACCTACTAGCGGAATTCTAAGCCAACTTTTAAGAATTAATTAAATAAATGGTACAATCTGGCAACTTAGTAATGTATACCTGAACAATTAAAATTGTATCTGGCAACTCGCCCTAATAATGTATACCTGAACAATTAAAATAAAAAGTGGTATCTGGCAACTCAACCTGAATTAGCCATTTACGCCTTCTAAGCGAACTGGCTGATTAGGAGTCTATAAGACAACGGCAACTCAACTGAAGTCTTATTATGCACTTGGCTCCTGCCAGGTGAACACCTCTCCTCCTTTCTCTCCTTCTCCTGTCTTTCTCTTGGGGGATAACGCCGCCTCCAAGTTTCATGACCCCTTGTTGCACCTTCAGCACCCCCCACCCCCTTTGCAATATTGAGTTGTTGCACAACCCACCCTTTGCAACATTGAGCTGTTGCATACCCCGCCCCTTTTTGCAACCCCCGCCACTTTGTAACACCCCGGCCCCTTTTGCAACATTTGATCATTAACTCTTGCAACATTCCTGCACTCTAACCTTTTGCGGCTATACTACTCTCGCTTAAAGGTCCCTTATATTACGGATGGGGAGATACGTTGTTCCTGACAGCCCTAAAATAAGTAGGGGTCTTGTACGACCTCTCACACTGTTTTTAAAAACACACAGTCCTACGCCGATCATCCATTCCAAATACAACTATACGAACATTCATTTCTTGTTCTACCCTTCTCAGCTTCTCAGGACCCATATTACAGTCAAACTCAAGTTTACAGTTTACAGCTAGTTTACGGGCACGCTCCACTACCGTAGGCAATCAAATTTTTTGGGTCCGTGTATTTAGTACAGTAAACATACGAGCTAAGACTACTGCTATAAAGCCACAACCACGATCGACGTTCATATCCGCCTTTAAATAGCCTGAGAATTGAAGTTAAGAGTATAAGGTGTGGCACTATGTCCCGCAACACGGAATACACGGTCAATATTTACCGTGAAGTTGTCCATACTGAAGGCTATACTACTTTGAAAGGCCTAATATATACTCTATATCTACAACTGCCAAGCGTCTGAATGGTATTACTGCCCAAAAATCATTCACATCTCCGTCATCTGACCCGAACCCGAAGGACAGCCGCGTCCTGACTTCACGTTCGTCGCGGTTCTGAAGGAAAAAACTCTACAATACGTTCAACTATGCGCCGTGGTCCGTGTTCAACACCATTGCAATACATGGATCTAGGATCAACCCTGACTATATACCGATTTCTAGTCAAGGCTGGGGTGGGGGTAGTTGTGCTTACCAACTCGAATGTTATACCATCCTCTACAAAACGAGAAGCTGCTGCTGCTGCTGTGGAGGATGTACTGTACCCGGAATTGAACAGGAATAAGGGGGTATATTTGAGGAAGGTACTATTGTGGGGGTTGTGTCGTAAGACGTAGAAGGTTGGGGCTCTATTACTGGTGGTCTAACAACCGGCGCAATCCTGGCACGCTTTATACCTGACGTGGAGGGCTCTTCGTCATGCCTCCGCTTTGAATTATCGCGTGCAACAGGTATCGTTGGTGTGGACTCGGAAATGGGGATGGAGTCTGTGATCACAACTACACTGTCGTCTGGGTCATCTGTAATATCGATGATGGGTTGCTGTACTTCATCGTCATTCACGGTTGTGTGGGAGAAGAGAAAAGCAAGATTGTAGAATATAAGGGTCACCACTTAAATATTTATCATATTTTGTAAATGACCCACTTAGGAGTGTGACGTGTTAGAAATGGACTGTAGAAAAATTCAGGTTCACGAGCCCATCCACATGTATTATATCTGGCCCTACAGGATGTGGTAAAACTGTATTTATGCTTAAAATTATTAAAGAAAAGGGAGAGATGTTCTCAGAATTTGTGCATAAAGTTATATGGTGCGATTCGACGTATCAATCAGTGTTCAACGAGTACCAAAATTATATTTGTTCCACAAAGGTGTATATGACGTTAATTCGTTAAAGGGAAATGAACATACAGTCATTGTAATTGACGATCTCATGTTGGAGATGGATAAAACGTTTGCCGAGACATTTACAGTTTTCTCCCACCATCTTAACATAAGCGTGTTCTTCATCAATCAGAATCTATTTTTCAAAAATAGATACATGCGCGATGTGTCGTTAAATACACAATATCTAGTCTTATTCGCACAACGTAGAGATGTATCACAAATTGGGGTATTAGCCAATCAAATATTCCCGAATCAGCGTAAGGAGTTTTTGGAAGTTTATAAAGAAGCTACATGCCCGCGTTACGGATATTTGCTCTACGACCTTCATCCGCGAAACACGTTTAGGGTGCTTCTAAGAACGAATATATTTCCAAACGAGCCTGAAACGGTGTATATTCCAGAATAACAAAGAGGCTAAAGAAATACCATGAATTAATAAAAATCTATCATCGACTGTCCCGGTCAATGCAACAGATGTTTGTTAAAAATATCAACTCTGATTTTTTAAAATGCATCTGTGAAATCTGTCTTAACGTTATAAATTGCAATGTATCAATGAAACCCCCTCAGAAGGCTCGCCTACGCCGTTACAAGAACATAATATGTGCACTCGCTCGTAAAAGTCAAACTGTGGGAAAGAAAAAACGAATTATTGTATAAAGAGGAGGGTCATTCTTCCCCATCTTATTTTCAGTTTTGGGTCCTTTTCTGACTAGATTAATATAAGGAAGAAAGTAGTAGTGATTCCACACGAGGTGGGGAACAGTGATCCAGTGAAAAACACCTGATGAGAAAAGAATCTTATACCAAGAAGCTCTGCAGAAATTTCTTCACGAGTACGAAAATTATAAGAACCCGACAGAGATTCCCGTGGTTATTAAGCACAGTACGGAGAACGATGGGCATGGTGATATAGGGCCTGTGTCCGACGATAGAGCTGACCAACCAAAGATTAACGGGTCGGCCACACAACATATCGAGCATGTATTAAAAAGCACCCTCCCACATACATTGAGGAATAAAGGTTTTAGTCTTTTTAATCTATTGAATGATGACCCCAACATACGGGGCTCCAATAAACCTTAGCCCCCCGCCCATGGTCTAAACCATTAGAGGTACAGTAAAACTAAACATACCTTACAAAAGAGAATTTAATCCTGCATTTAATGAGAAGCAATTAAAACTTGGTGTTCCCGCCATTGGCTTCCAAGACAGCCTGAATTCGCTTTGGGTAGCTTGCCAAAAGTGAGGTGAATAGATCTTGATCGTTACGCAAATTTTCTAAAGCAGTTTCAATGTGTTGCGTCATTGTATCCTTCGAAAATCGATTTGCTGGAGGTTCTTGAAACAAGAGACATTGAACCTTGTCCTTTATAACTGATCCGATGTGTTCACAGACGTTCAGGTCAGGAGAATTTCCTGGCCATTCTTCATTTCCAAAGAAATCGATCTCATGGTTCCGCAACAACTGTTGAGTGGCTAATGCCTTAAAGCAGGGGCCTTTATCGTGCAGAAGTGTGACCTGATCGACATCCATAACATTGTTTGGGTTTCGTAGAAAAGGAATGACATACTGGGATAGAATAATACAACGAAAATACTGTCCATCCCACCTCTGACCATTTGACTTCAGCACCCACATGAGCTTCTTTGCAGTGAACAAAACAAACACATCAACACAGTCTGGACTTTTTAATAATTCGCGATAATGTTCATTGTCATCGATTTCATGTGGTGTTGTGGCCCACACTCGATCATTTTGGTAGTTAGGCCGACGTGTTACGACGTGTTACGTAAACAAAAAATTCATCGGAGACAGCTAAATACATGAAATCATCCACATGCCAATCTTCAAGATAATGGGCAAACAACACTCTGTCATCGATGTTAAGTTGAGTTTTTCTTGGCTTTGGAAGTTCATGCCAAGGCTTTAAACCTTGCCTATGACGGTACAGTCGAATGATCTCACCACTAACGATCTTTCCTCTCAACATTTCGATCTCTCTAGAAAGTTTAGCACAGCTGTTTTTTCCGCTTACGCGTACCGCTTTCAATGATGTCCTTTGTTTCCTGAGAGAGTGGCAAATTTGGGCGCCCAGATTTGATTGTATCCATTTCACATTCATCCAAAGTTTTATTCCAATTTCTTTTGATGAAATCCTCACTTGTTCACAACTTTTTGACAACCCATGAACGTGTTATAAAGATGGCTGCAGCATCACGAGCTTCCCGAAATGTTATTGCTCGTATGCGATCTATCACTCGTTGCCTCTCCGAATCACCAATTAATTGAGAAGCCATTATATTATCACTTTATCAGCTAGAGTAATTTTAATACCTGCAATAAATAAAGAATTTTATATATTTTTATAATCACTGAAAACTATTTCGATATAAGTAAACATGTAAGCTGCAACTGGGGGGGCTAAGGTTTTTTGGAACCCCTTACAATGGACCGATCCAGCTGAGATCATTGTGGAAGGAGCAAAGGTACAGGGATCGAATATCATAGACATCGTCCATGATCTGGTGAGAAAGTGGGATAGGCCCTCACCATCAAGATGGGAGCATATTAAAGCAAGACTACAACAAATAAATGTCCCCAAAACAATGATAGGAAAACTGAACAGGTTAAAAGACTTGGAACATGCATCGCACGTGACACAATTGAAAACGCCATCACCCCCGACGGTAACACCTCTGAAGAAGAGAAAGAGGAGAAACAACGATCAACCCTACCCACGTGCCTCTACAATACGCAAATGACTAACATATTAAGAAGACGCTGTGATGTTATTTCTAGCACAGCCTCCTACGGAGGCGTAGATAGACTGTACAGAAGTGTTCACGGAGTAGGAAAAAAAGATGTTGAGAGATTTTTGCGGGAGCAGGACGCTTATGCACTTCATAAGCCTGTGAGAAAAAAGTTTAAAACAGCCAAGACAACAGCTGCTTCGATTGACTCTATTTGGCAAGCAGATTTAACAGACATGCAAAGATATTCAGTGTATAGCAATGGTTACCGCTACATCCTATTCATAATAGATGTATTCTCTAGATATCTGTGGCTAATTCCTCTGAAAAATAAATCGCCTGAAACAGTTGTTAAAGCCACCAAAACGTTGATGTTGAAAGAAAACAGGGTTCCTGGCTATTTTTGTACGGATATGCGGAAAGAATTTATAGGCCGAGCTTTCCAGAACATGTTGACAGAGTTTAATAGCAGCTACTACACTACCAATTCTATACATAAGGCATCTTTAGCTGAAAGAGTTCAACGTACCATAAAGGAACGCATGCACCGCTATTTTACACATAAAAACACATACAGATTTCTAGACATTCTGGAATCATTGGCCTCATCCTACAACCGCTCACACCATCGCACGATTGGGACAACACCTAACGAATTTTAGAAAGAGGTACGCGCCAGAGGTGAGTGAGGAACACCACCACTCTGCGCGTTTCAAAATCAATGATTATGTAAGGCTGTCGCGTTCGGGAAATAAATTCGCGAAGGGATTTGAGCAAGGATGGACACGCGAGATTTTTAAAGTTAGGGCTATGAAATCTAAAGACGAGATAATGTGTATTACGTAGAAGATTTGAATGGGAAGAAATCGCAGGAGGCTTTTACCGCGAGGAGTTGCAGAAAGTGACATTTAATTTAGGAAAAAATGTGTTTAAAATTGAAAAAAATTTAGGAAGCAAAGGTTCAGGAAAGATAAAAATGTACCTGGTGAAATGGCTAGGATACCCAGAAAGCTTAAACACCTATATAAAAGCTGATGCAATAATGAAGCCTAAATAGTATGCAACATGGCGCCTAACCATTTCTACGTCACACTCCCGTCCTCCTCGTCCCTCTCTGTACACCCTAACAACACACTAGCCAACTTTGTAACAGAACTCCACGGACCCATTGAATTGGGTCGTGATACGTATGAGGTGGGTATATGCGAAATTCAGCTGAATACCCTTCTTATAAATATTGATTATAAAGAACCCATTTTTACGATTCTTAGAGACTGTAATGAGTGTGAAAAACCGGGGTAACGGGATGAAACCATGCGTACCGCCCTGACTGGGGATGCACGGTATTACAGTACAGAAGTAACACTAGGACCGGGTCACTATGGTGCGGCGAGGATGTTGTGAGAGACTTAAACGTAAGTTTAAAAAGCTCAAATCTTACGGGCGATTTAGTATACGAAATCGTAAACAATGATCCCCATGCATGCATGGCCCTAAAATCGCAGGCTAACCGAAATATTAAAGACCAAAGAGTGTTCAAAATTATGACCGATGGGATATCGATCAGTCATCCAAAGAGATACATTTCACGAGGCACAACACGACTTGTCCAGCCTAATGTATCAGTTGAAATTGGAGAAAATGGTTGATGGCTATAAACCCCCAGACATGTGCTATATTTACAGCAATATAGTGGAGCACCAGTTTGTTGGGGATACCCAGGCACGCCTGCTGCGCATTGCTCATTCCCAACCATAGAGGAAGGAGTTTGAGTATTACATATGACAGACCCCATTATGTGAATGTCGCAGCTAATCTAATAACCAATATCTCAATATATATAAGAACGATTGAGGGAAAAAATTTCCCATTCGGTAACGGGAGCTTAACAGTGAAGCTGCACTTTCGACGCACTGAGTTATAATGGACAGAAAGCCTTTCACAGTCTATCGAGGTATGAGATACCAGCGTGGTAGTGGACTTGGATCCATTTTTTCAACCATACTACGTACGGCTGTCCCTTGCTGAAGAGGGGTGCCAGATACCTCGGGAGGAAAGCGTACAATCAGGTCTTAACACAGAAGACATATTGGCTGGGGCTAAACCTAAAGAAGCTCTAAAAACACTTAAAGCGTACACGGGACGAAATCGTCAAAGATGCAAAGAGAAAAATGCGTGGTGGTGGGAAGAAGAGGGCTGTCCGGAAGAAGGGATTACCACCACGTGGCATTAAACGTAAAAGGATATCAAAAAAGAAGTGTTCTAAGCGAATGAAACCTATGGTTGACCATTTTTTTGACTGATATAAGCTAAGGACATTGATCTCATGAATCATAGTTTGTTTACTACTTGTCGAGAGAGGAGGCACTATTTCTAACTCGTCATGGCACGCTTCATCCATCCGTGTAGTTCACAATGTTGTAAATCGGAGCTGTCCCTCTTTGACATGCCTCCAACTCAAGTTTCTATTGAACACAGTGACTTTATTACAATTAACCCTTTAAACACAATTAGTTCCCCGAGTGCCCCTATAGAATTCGTGATACCCAGCTCAGGCCCTTACTTTTTTGACCAAGCTGTGTGCACATGTACGCTAAACTACGTATAGCCCATTCTGATGGAACGGACTGTGATGACAAATATGCTGTATACCCTGAAACAAACTTTCTGCACTCCTTATTCAACCAGTGTGACGTATATTTAAATCAGGTCAACATATCGGCAGGAACGGGGTACTACCACCTACGATCCTATCTGGAAAATGTCCTGAACTTTTCCAAAGAAGCGAAGGATACCTTTTTAAGTGCCGAGGGCTATTATCAAGCTAAAGACGAAAGTAGTATAAAGGACAAATTTAAAAATTCTAAAAAGAAGATATACGAGTGTTTTGGACGCCTGCATACAGACTTCACATTCCAGGAGAAGTTGCTTGTGAATGGGTGGATATGAAAATAAAGCTCACCCGCACGAATCCTGAGATCTGTTTAAATCTGGATGCTGATCAAGAAGAGGGAGCAAAACCCGTTGTGATTCACATTATGGAGACATACCTCCGCGTACGGCGAGTGAAATTAAGTTCACCAAAACAAATAGAAATTGAGAAAAATTTACTACACGCCACAGTAAAATACCCAATTAACAGAGCACATCAAACTATACACGGTGCCAGCAGGGTTGGCATCGAAACAGATAGAAAACATCGCCCTGGGAAATCTACCTAAAAGGATATTAATCGAAATGCACGACCATGCTTTGGTGAATGGAAAATATAAAAAGAGTGCATTTAAATTCGAGAATTTCGGCCTTAAAAATATAACTCTGTACGTTAATGGCATTGCGTTGGGCGGGGCTGTGGATATGGATTATTCATCAGACGCTGTGTTCCCGCTTTGCGCGAGAGCATATAGTAATCTGGCCCATATTGCAGGTGATTGTGATGAGCTCGGGATTGGGGTAACGCAGAAAGAATTCATCGATCAATTTAACCTTTATCCATTTGACATCACACCTGACTTTTCTGCTAGTGTAAATACACACTTAAGTCAACAACAGAGCGGAAACATCTCAGTCAGATTGGAATTCGTCAAGCCTATAGACGCGCCTATACGTGTACTAGTATACCTCGAGTCACAAGCCCTAATAGAAGTAGACAGATTTAGGAGCGTTGTCACTGACTTTTAAAATGGATGCGAATACATTTCAGAGAGTAATGAATAGTGAACGAATCACACGTTCCAAATTTATCGGTGTGTTTGCGAAGAATGAAACATTGAAACTGCCAACTACGAGAGATTGCGGTAGCCTTATTGTGAACACAGATGTTATTGGTAGTGAAGGGATTCATTGGTTTGCAATCTATTTTAAAAATAGGGACCGCATGTACTATTTGGATTCACTCGGGACTCAACCCTGGAGTGACCCTGTTATTGTAAAATTTCTCGATCAGATGCATATCCCCGAAGTTGTATGGAATCCCTTCCGGCTACAAGGATATTTTAGTAATACTTGTGGGATGTATTGACTTTCATTTCTCATGTATATATCACGTGGTAAAGAATTTATAAATTTTTTAAAATTATTCGCCTCGTTTCACACTCAACGAAACGATGAAATGGTATGCAGACAGATAAAAAGTCGTTTTCCGATTGTGTGTACTCGTTGTATAGTATGATGTTTTGTTCCTGTTGCTTAAGATGGTTATTGTACTAAAAACGTGATTTCTTTCATTTAATAAATTGATGAAAATACATTGTCTTCTTCCCCCATAAAAGATCGAAACAAAAAAAAATACTTACATTATTTCGTTAACGATGTGACAGTCGTTGCGTTGACTGCTCGGTAAATCTTCTACCTCCGTATTCAGGTCCACGACATGCGTTTCTTCAAACCGAAAAGATTGTATAACACGTGTCAAATCCTCATCGGACCTTAAAGGAGAAAGAATAATTAATTAGTTCATACTGAATCTTTTTTAATAAAAACCCAATTGTTTAAAACATATGCAGAGTATACATATAGTAAGAGTATTACAATGTGAAGATATCTTTGAACCGCTCAGAGAAGTTCCTTTAAGAGAAAATGCCGAATAGCATTTATTATGGAATTTATAAAATTATTTTTAAACATGCAAAGGATTGCTATAAAAAATTCAATGAATCAAAACAGGACTTTAGCATAACATTAATTGCAAACTAATCTATAATTGCGGATACCTAAATGAAGCATTTTTAATGTAATGAGATGAATTAGTACAACCCTCCATACATATGATGAAATAATCCAGAACAGTGCTCTTTCTCCTAATGACAGGCACACTAAATAAATATCCAGTTCACGAATAAGTGACTACAAAAAAAAAGTACAGGCACAAAATTACTCAAATTTCTACGGCAATCCTTGCGTCGGATCGTAAGGAGCGTCATTGCAAATATCATCAACGGTTTGCGTTGGAAATAATCCATCCCGATCGGCTGCGTTAAAAAGATTAATTGTGGACAACACGACAGTGTCTCCATCTTCACATCTTCATATAAATCAGGTAAACTGTAACGTTCTTGATTCATGACGGAGGGAATGTTTATTCACTGGTCAAAATAACTACTGTGACTCCCAGCTCAAAATACTCACTTCTATATGCATGACCCCCAAGCACCACCCCAAAAGACTAATAGACGGTTCGTAAGTTTGATGATTGGTTGTCAATGTAACTGGGTGGGGCTATGTTAAATTTTGTGTGCCAATCGTAACACCGATATAACGGGTCCACGCTTTGGACGTCCTGATTGGCTGACTAATGGTGTCTTTATCTTCTCTCCGTAGATTTAATGCTCACATCTCAAGGTGTATTGCCACTTTCAATCTCTACCACGACAATATTTGCATTAATATTTGCGCTCATTCTATTCTCGGTTTTCCCATTTTAGAACCCACCCCTTTATGCAATATCCCTCACCTCTTTGCAACATTGATCAACATTTGCCACTTGCAATCTCTATCACGACAATATTTTACATTATTATTATTTGCGGTCATACTATTCGATCCTCAACTTTGGTTCATGTATTCGGCTTGACTTTCTACTTGCCAATTCTCGCGTAGGAGTGTGATTAAATTGTTTAGTTCGTGGAAATGAATGTCTGGTTGGGCTGGTAGGTAAATGGGCGCCCTAGGTATCCTAGTGGTTAAGACGCTGGGGTGCTGATCGGAGGTTGAAAGATCGAGTCCGGATGATGACATTGTAATTTCTTGGTACATACAATCCCCGATGAGCCGGGTGTACCTATGTGAGGTGGAGAGTAAACGAAGCCAACTCACCACTTCATCAGATCAACTCGAGAGGAGGGGCGATAAGCTTAATCTTCGTGAAATAAGGAATCATCGCAATAAAAATTAAAATAATATAATAATAATAATAATCCTTTCCATTTCTTTCATTTTCATTCATTCATTTCATTTCATTTCATTTCAATAAAAGAGACAATGTACTTCGTGAAATGAGGAATCCTCGCACGTAATAATAATAATAATAAACCTTTCCATTTCTTTCATTTTCATTCATTCATTTCATTTCATTTCAATAACAGAGACAATGTAAAGTTTTAACACAACTATGAAGATACCACACAAATTATACGCAAAGAAAAATATCATATATATATATATATATATACACAAACTCAGAATGGTTCCCTGAGAACAATATATGTTAAACACAGACCGTGCATGGCACAAGGAACTCTTCTGGGAAAATTAAATCCACTATAGTCCGAATAAGTAATGATAAATGACAAATACCATAGTTTTTTTCCTTTTTCATGATTTTAGCCCGACGTGGGCAACGGGTCTCTCGCAAAGAGATCCCATAAATATAGCTTCCCTCACCAGCTATCTGCAAAGCAGACAGGATCCAGCTTTGGGACGTGGATCTAGGGTTTAAAGCAAACCTAGATCCCTACACTCAGAACCTCTATATAAGTAAAAGACTCGTTGCATTCACGTCGTGTTCAATAAATCAAAGAAAAAGGGGGTAACTATTGTATTTTTAGCCAAAAAAAACCAAAACTTAAACCTCAACCGGGACATTGAGCGTCCACTTTTCAAGGCACGAAACACGTCCGTTTAGTATACACAAACTCACGTCGGGCTAAAATCATGAAAAAGGAAAAAAACTATGGTATTTGTCATTTATCATTACTTATTCGGACTATAGTGGATTTAATTTTCCCAGAAGAGTTCCTTGTGCCATGCACGGTCTGTGTTTAACATATATTGTTCTCAGGGAACCATTCTGAGTTTGTGTATACTAAACGGACGTGTTTCGTGCCTTGAAAAGTGGACGCTCAATGTCCCGGTTGAGGTTTAAGTTTTGTTTTTTTTGGCTAAAAATACAATAGTTACCCCCTTTTTCTTTGATTTATTCAACACGACGTGAATGCAACGAGTCTTTTACTTATATAGAGGTTCTGAGTGTAGGGATCTAGGTTTGCTTTAAACCCTAGATCCACGTCCCAAAGCTGGATCCTGTCTGCTTTGCAGATAGCTGGTGAGGGAAGCTATATTTATGGGATCTCTTTGCGAGAGACCCGTTGCCCACGTCGGGCTAAAATCATGAAAAAGGAAAAAAACTATGGTATTTGTCATTTATCATTACTTATTCGGACTATAGTGGATTTAATTTTCCCAGAAGAGTTCCTTGTGCCATGCACGGTCTGTGTTTAACATATATATATATATTATATAATATATATATATATATATATATATATTATACGGGACGAATGTCAGACGCAATATTGAAAAATCAAATAAATAAGATAAATGCTATACACTAGCACGCCCCCCTTCTTAAATATCCTACAAGAGCAGGCGCTCGTCGCTATCTCAGTGATTGACGCCTAATCTTTTCTGAGTCCTCAAGCACACGCCCGAAATATGAAATATGATGTTAAAAACAGCCATTCATTTTAATCAAAGAGAACGCCCAGACGAACTTTCGCGACAGCATACGCTCGCTGGTCGCATGTTAGCCTTCCAAGCGAACACCTCGCATCCGTCTCGAGTTTCAGGATGGGAACCTTGACTGTGAGAACTAAATATTCTTTTTGGTCTCAAGGTGACTCACCTCTGACGTATGTGAGAATGGATTCCTTTCTTATATAAGGAGGGGTCCAGCAATTAAAAGCCAGGCGAACACCCCTCTCCTTCTTAGGTTAAGGCTTAGGCTAGGTTTCCCTTTGGGGGTGAGGACATCCCACCTCCCCCAAAGACCCTCCTCCTTCTCCTTTCTCTCCCTCTCTTAGGTTAAGGTTACCCTTTGGGGGGAGGTCATCCTCCCTTCTCCCCCCGAAGATCCCTCCCTCCCCCTTTGCAGCATTGATTTGTTGCATGACCCCTTCCCCCCCTCTGCAGCATTGATTTGTTGCATAACCCCTTCCCCCCCTCTGCAGCATTGATTTGTTGCATAACCCCTTCCCCCTTCATTTATTACGGCTTTTCTGTCCATCAAGTAGTCACAAAGAATACGTTCCAATATGGGTTTAATGCCCAGTCGCAGAATCTTGCATTGTAGCCCCGTTATCCATACTTTGTCAAATGCTTTCTGTACGTCCCGGAGTACTATATCTATTGAATAGCCTTTTGCTTTCGCCGAAGCAATTCTCTCACACATCAGCGTGATAGCCGTTTCTGTACTCCTTTTCTTTCTGAATTCATGTTGGTGTTGGTTCATCAATTCGTTTTCTGTAGGTAGTCCATTAATCTGTTGATGATCTTTTCAAAGAGTTTGCCCATGAATTATAAAAGGGAGATCGACCTGTAATTGACTACTTGTGTCGGGCTCTTCCCAGGCTTGGGAATAATTATCATTTTCGAAACTTTAAAGGCGTCTGGGTACTATCCAACGTTTAAGGCTGCGTTAAATACTGTCAGTAGTTTATTCAGGAAAATATCTAGGCCATTCTTGAGATTGGCCTTCGTAAGTCCACTTAATCTTGGGCAGGAGCGGCTCGCAGGTAGGCACTGTGGAACTGCAGCACCCCCATGATCTTATGATCTTTATATTTAAATATTTAAAATAGCCTCTCTGATTTTTTTTTTCAATGAACTTTGAGTTTTTAAATCAGATTATATCCTTTTTTCCTTAAACTATTTCAATGCCGAGCGAATGAATCACGAAAGTAGCTTTAGCCTTCCCGCGGAACTGCGTACTTAACAGTTCCAGATTTTGTTCGAAACGCTTGAAACCTCGGTGGCGGACGTACGAAGAGCGAATCAGAATCGCGGGTTTAAGAGGATCCAAAGCACTGTGGACAGAGCAGTGCCGATTTGTTTGTTTGACGTGGTAGTTGTGTTGCTGTATCGTTTGCTAATTCGAAATTTAATTTCCGAATTGCATTTATCAGTGATTCGTTATCATTTATTTTTTGTCGTGAGATTGAAGTTAATTATATAATAATTGGATTATTTACAATATATAGCTTTCATTTCTTAGAATATTTTTTCGCTCAGAATAAAAACAGAAGAATGGAATTTGTTTATAAATAAAATTTTTGGCAAATTCGAAATTACCCGTTAAGCGTAAGTACCCTATAATTGATTTTATGATACTATTTCACTTATTTTTATGACTGAGTAGTGAGTAGTTATCTATTTATCTATTCGACTTTCTCTCTCTCTCATATATTATCTATTCGAATATATATATATATATATATATATATATATATATATATATATATATATATATATCGACACAATTGTTCGCAATTTCTGAGGCAGCACCCCCATAACTGAAAGTCACGAGCCGCCACTGGTCCTGGGGCTTTCTGCTTGAATTTGTTTATATTGCATTTTAGTTCTTCTAACGTTATTTGACTGCCATAACCATCCAAGGTAAATCGAGTGGCATTTACATACTGATGGGGGGACAGTCTATCGACTTTGTCTGCAAATTCTTCCAGGATTTCGTTTTCGCGATCTTCGTCGTAGGCCAAATTCTCTTCATCTGTTATTGAAAATATGCCTTCCCAGTGCTGTCTGAATAGAGCTTCTTTTGTTTCTGGATCGAATATTTTCTCGTTGTTGTTGTTGTTGTTTTTGATAAAGCTGACTGTATTCTTTTCTTTGCCTTTGAGCCTGTTGATTGTATCCCAGAAGGCTTTGGGATCACTTTCCACGTTGAGATTACTTATTATATTATTCCAGAGAGCCTTTTGCATTTCACTTAACTTGAAGTTTATTTCCGCCTGCAGCCGTTTCATTTGGTTATACAAGTATCTGTTAGGACTATTTATTCTTATTTGTTGAAATATTGTTTTAAATGGTTGTTGCTTGAGCGTGATCTGCCCATTTTGAGGGGGGTGAGGTAGGGTTTTGTGTTTAGTTTTCGGGACACAAGTTGCGTCTGCTTCATCTATTGCTTTTGTAATGTTATTTAGTTCTGCATCTATTTCTTCGAGAGTAGCGTCGGTTAGGTCGTTACCTCCATAAGCGCTCAGCATTTGTTTGTAGCGCTCCCAGTTAGTTCGCTTATAGGATTTTCTCTCTGTGACTGGGATTTGTATTGGGTTTGCAGATATAAGCATGATTACTGGCAGATGATCACTTGATGTAAGTGGACCTTTTGTAATGTGGTAGTTGAATGGTTGTACGTTATTCATTAACACTATGTCTGGCCAAGTGGCAGATCTGTTTGTAATGAAGGTTGGGAATTCGGGTCCAACTCTCTTAACTATATTCCTTTCCAAAAGGTGTTCAGGTTGTTACCAATTCTATTGAAGACAGCGTACCCGGCAGCTGCACAGCGGACATTCAGGTCGACCATGAGTATAACTGGAATACTTTTGTTGAAAAGATTGCTAAAGTTGTGCAGAGGTAGATAGTTTCTCCTCTGTGACTGGTAGCCGACGGCTATTCCTATTTTTCCCATTTCTGTGCATATAGTGATGGATAGGTACTATTATTAGGTAGGCTTCGTCCTGTGGCTCTCCCTCTTTGTATTTGATCCCTTTTTTAATGGCTATCGCTACTCCGTCATAGATCTCGTTGCTTTCGTTTTTTTGGATGACATTGTAATTGAATATTTTGACTTTGTTGTCATCTTTCAATCCGTGTTCTGAAATGAGGATGATGTCGGGGTCCTCGCCCTTGTATAGGTTGCATAATTGATGCCCCTTTATGTCCCATTGTCCTACGTTGTGTGCTATTATTTTTATTTTGTTATTGAGATTCATTGTTTACGTCTGTTTAGTGAACCTTAGTCTGGGATCTCTAGTTGGAGATCGTTTCGCGCCACATCTTTTCTCTACTTGTTTGCCGAGACGATGCATAATTTGCGACGGTTTGTGCCGCCTCAGATGCGGTGCTTTTCGAATGCGCTTTATCTGTGATTTCTCCTTTGCTGGCAGTTGCCTTTTTTTGTGTCCTGTTGGGGTCACTTCCTTCTGTGCCTGCTGTTGCTTGTTCTGGTGTGCTGTCCATTGGTGCCAGGCCAGATTCATTATAGTAGTGAGTTGGTTGGACGGGGGGTTTTCCGGGAACTTCATTTCTTTATATCCGTTGAGCTTCAGTATTTTACTTAGGTCTGTAGCGTAGCTACCCGGATTGGCGATCTTCATGACATGTGCATGCATGATACATGTCATTAGTTCGAGAGGGGGTATTATGGCTTACTTTGATAGTATTGTCGCTTTCTGGCTTTGTAATCGCGGTATTGTAGGCTGCTTCTGCGTACCCGCGATTATTTCTTTCTCTTTGTTGTTCCTTTTCTCCTTCTCTTTTCTTTTTGAGAACTTCCTTTTTTATGGGACAGTTCATTGCCATTGTTCTGTGCGGTTCGTCACAGTTCAGGAATTTTTTGGTTTTGCTCTTACAGTTCCTCCAGCTGTGGTCACTTCCACTGCCTTCGGAACATATTGTTTTGTCCTTTAGAGGCCAATCCTTCGTCAGATGTTCTTCCATTTTATAACATCTGAAACACATTTGGATGTTTATGAAAGGATCCTGTTCAATCTGGTTCGATGATATTTTTACGTTGAAGGCCAGTAAGCCTTCTTCCGTTGCTTTCTCCGCCATTACAGTTTCGCTGAATACCACCTTCATGAGGTGAGTATTCCTTCCGAATTTGACAATTTCTTTGACATTCGCCCATCTTTGGCATCTTTCAACTTCTTCTTTCGTGTCTTCCGTTGTGTGCTCTCCGACCCATACGTCAAGCTTCTTGCAGATGATTGACCTGGAGGCCATCACTGCTGGGGGAGTTTGTGGCTCGAGGCCAATCTTCCTAAGCACTTTTACAGCGACGGAATCGGTTAGGGAATTGACGTCCCTTTCTTCCTGGCATAATGCGATGTAGCCAGAA
Organism: Bathynomus jamesi; assembly: GCA_023014485.1. Classification (NCBI taxonomy): domain Eukaryota; kingdom Metazoa; phylum Arthropoda; class Malacostraca; order Isopoda; family Cirolanidae; genus Bathynomus; species Bathynomus jamesi. The sequence goes on along the minus strand of JAJOZX010000453.1, from coordinate 1,325,850 downwards.
TGCACCGCTAGCTATCTGTTTATTGAGGGCCACGCCTAAGTGGCCATAAATTTGCTTAAATACTTCTCCTCGTATTACTCGCAGAGGTATACGAGTTGGCATTGCGATTGGTTAATTGTATAACCAAGTTCCGCCCTCGCCCCAGAGCCTATGAAGTGTGCAAATTTTTTTTTTTACCCATTCTCATCCGTTGCGATGCACTGACCAAGCGAGGTTCGTCCCCTAGGGGGTTCAACGATTATCTCGCCTGGGAGAGGAGCTTCTTTCGAAGATGACCTCTGAGACACAGTTCATGCCGGAGAAAGTAGCAGGAGTTCATGCTGCATCCAATTTTCCAAACAAACAGAATCCCATCCTCGTCGCCAAATGTAATAGCGTCGGGTGTTAGACCCCGTTAGGTATTAGGTTAGCAAATAGACATAAAAGGTACTTACATGTGCCTTGATTTAGATCTTCTTTCGGGGCCTACCATTTGTGCCAACGTCAACAAACCTCGACCAACTCAATCCTACTTTACTTATTTAGAAGCTCGTTACCTTACCAACATTACCTCTAACTGATATAATAATTAGACCACCTAATCACCAATTAGTGATTTTAGATTAATCACCAAATAGAAATTAGAATCAACGATTGCTGCAGATAGAAAAATACATACTGCTTAGGTCAACCCATGAAACAAACAGGCCGCGTCTTCGTGTTTATGTTTTTGTGTTGCCATTCAGTTTCCTTTTAGTGACTTTTCCATTCAGTGATTTTCAATATATATCAATATATATTAACAATATACAGTGTATATATATATATATATATGTGTATATATATATATATATATATATATATATATATATATATATATATATATATATATATACACACAGAGGTGGGTAGTAGTGAAGTAAATATACTTAAGTAGCTTTCTCGAGAATGTACTTTCTAGAAAGTACACTATTTTGTAATACTTTTACTCTAACTTAAGTACAATCTTGGGAAAGATTTTGTACTTTAACTTAAGTACAATGTTGCGAAAGTCTGAAAAGTACGAAGTAACAAAACAGCTGTATGCTTGACAATTTCATTCAAAATTGGTAAACAAATTCTGGAAAAACCCGCTTTCAATCTGCGACCTCTCAATGTCAGGTATTGAGAGGAGGAAGACACCGAAACCGGATTATTCCAGATTTTGTTTACCAAAACATTTGGGTTTCAGTAACCATCAGAAGAGTCATTCAATACATAATCTGGAAATCTTCGACAGCAGCTCGACAGATGAAGACGACTTCTTCAAACCTGTCCAGTCTCAAAAATATGTAGAAAAAAGGGAGAGTGATTTATATTTGGCAAATACAATTAACAGCCGTATGGATATGTTGAAGTCATTGCCATCACTTATGGACATATCCATACGGCTAAATACGCCACTTCCTGCATCTGCAGCCTGTGAACGACTGTTCAGTGTGGCTGGACTAACTTTTAGTCCAAAAAGAGCCAGGATAGATTGCAAAAACTTTGAAAATCAGCTGTTGCTGAAACTCAATAAGAAATTTTGTACATAATGCATACTTATTATAATAAATTATTAGATAATTATCTAATAATATCTAATAATTACTCATACTTTTTCAAAAATGAAATAAAATCCACTATAAATATATAATATAAAATAAGCATCATTATGGCAGACTTCATTAGGATACAGAATTAGGATTATTATAAGTAGGAATTATTATATTAAGAACTATAAATATTATAATAAATTATAGTTCTTAATATAATAATTCCTACTTATAATAATCCTAATTCTGTATCCTAATGAAGTCTCTTTGCCATAATGATGCTTATTTTATATTATTATATATTTATAGTGGATTTTATTTCATTTTTGAAAAAGTACTTCTTACTTTTCAGCACTTAAGTAAGGGGTTCCAAAAAACCTTAGCTCCCCCATTTGCAGCTTACATGTTTACTTATATCGAAATAGTTTTTAGTGATTATAAAAATATATAAAATTCTTTATTTATTGCAGGTATTAAAATTACTCTAGCTGATAAAGTGATTATATAATGGCTTCTCAATTAATTGGTGATTCGGAGAGGCAACGTGTGATAGATCGCATACGAGCAATAACATTTCGGGAAGCTCGTGATGCTGGAGCCACCTTTATAACACGTTCATGGGTTGCCAAAAAGTTGCGAAGAAGTGAGGACTTCTTCAAAAGAAATTGGAATAAAACTTTGGATGAATGTGAAATAGGGTAGGTTGATTTTGGAACTGTGACCTTGGACTAGTCTAGATAGAAAGGTATTAATATATAAAAAACGTTGCACCAACTCATATTTGTGAAAATGATTGTATTTTTTGAGGATTGTTAATTATTTTTAAGTTGTAAAATTGCCGAATTTTACGCGTAAAATCGCGCGCGCGGCATTCGCGCAATGTAAACAAACAAAATATCGGGTGCTGGTTAAGTATGCGGTCTACCGTCTGAGTTTTGACAGAATATAAACTAACGAAAATATCACGACTTAACCTAACCAATTATAATTATCAAGGGCGTACAGTTGATCAATTATTAATTATAACATTGTTTGTTTCTGGAATAGTATTTACTATTTACTAATAGATCAACTGTACGCCCTTGATAACTGGTTAGGTTAAGTCGTGATATTTTCGATAGTTTTAACGAAAATATTCTGTCAAAACTCAGATGGTAGACCGCATACTTAACCAGCACCAAATATCGGACCTTATTTCATCAAAATAATCAATTAAAATTCGGCTTTTTTAACAAAACGATGCTTGAAACTTATTGTAAATGCATTATAGATGTTTATTAGTGTATTATTTTGTATTTTTTAATGATATTTACCTATAAAATGTGTATTAAATTAAGTTATTTTTTGATGCGTTCATTTAATTGTGTTTATTTTCAGATATTTCATAAAAATGGGTAAAAAACGGAAGTCTGCAGTGTTAACTCGAAGTGATAGTGCCAAAAAATTCAGTGGCCAGCCTTCCCCTTTGGATAAAACAGAGCCTCCTACCCTCCGCCAAGTTATTCAGTACAGTTATTTCCTCCAAAACAGCCACCCGGACTTGAAAGACTATGATATTGCTAAAATGATAGCAAAGGATGTGATTGAGATCTGGCAGGCAGTGAACCCGCGGCTGCCCATGTATGAGGAATATTATGTAGTGAAATTGGTGGATAAAGTGTGCTTCAAGAAAGCAAACGAGATAAACAGGAAATCTCTTTCTACAGTCCAGGAGCAGAATCTGGAGGAAAAGCTGGATAAACTTTTTGACATTTCTGCTTGCACCTGTAAGCTACCTGTTCGTCCCTGTGATGACAATGCTGTGAAGTGCAAGAAAGAAAATTGTCAAACACAGCACATAATCTGCACTTGTCCTCCCAGTAAGAAGGTAATGCTATTATTTTTTTAACTTTTAACTGGCCTAACTTAGTGCGATTAGGTACCTTTTAAATGGAAGGAAATTCAATGGTTGTAATTGAAAAATATCCGCATTTTCCTCCTGTAATCGTCCTCCCCCCCCCCGGTAATAGAAATTAATAATCAATTTTTTTTCAGGATTTTATCTCTTATTTTAGATCCGCTATTTAATATTTCAGGTTCCAGTAGAGGAGAGGGAATACTTGAGAGATCAGATGGCCAAAATAGGACCCAAGGGCTCTTTCCAGCTGGGATCTGTGGATAAAGCTGCTGTGAAGAGAGACCAGAGGGCTGCAGCTGAAGCAGAAAGATTACAGAGCCAGATTCAACAGCAGCAGGAAGTGCATTTGGCCACTTTTGCCTCCACACCTTCACAAGATATTTCTTTTGAATCCAGCTCAGGAGAATCAGGAGAGGTAATATATTTTTTTTCTTATATCTTATCCCATTTTTACCCAAATTTATCCCTACTTTTTGTCCCTATTTCCCCCCTTTTTCCCCCCATTTTCGCTTTAGTAATTTTTCTTTTTTTCGCCCATTTTCGCCGACTTTTTACCTGAATTTTTACCCATTTCCCCCCCCCCCTATTTTCCCACTTTTTTCCCCCCATTTTCGTATAAGTAATTTATTCTTATTTCCGCCCATTTTCGTCGATTTTTACCCATATTTTTCCCTACTTTTTCTCTTATTTTCCCCCATTTTCGCTTTAGTAATTTATTTTTTATTTTCATTTCAGCCATCTGGTGGTGAAGCTGAAGAGTTCAAGCCAAGGAGGCACCCAAGTGGAGGTTACAGCTTTTTGAAAACCCCCAGATATGCCATGGAACTGATCAGGGGTGATGTTTCTTCCAATCTTGGGGCAAGTCTTGCTAATGCCTTCCTCCTGGGCTTACAAGCTATGGACCTGCTTAAGCCTGGCCTTGATGTGAAACAGATAATAGTTGATAAATCGAAAATGGACAGGGAAAAAGTAGAATGAAAGTGAAAAGTGATGAAAAGCATAATGAGGGTCTGGAAAAGTTAGTCTGTATTGGGGTTGATGGGAAAGTTGACAAGGACACTTTGCTGTACAGAGAAGTTAAGGATGAAAATGGGGAGACTAAGCTGAAAAAAGGAAAGGGACAAGAGCACCATTTGACTTTCACAAAGGAGCCGGGAACTGAAAGTGGAACATATCTTACTCACAGAGTCATCCCAATTAAAGGTGCGACTGGAGTTCTTCTTGGTGAAGAAGTTGCTAGTGTCTTGGAGGAGTTTAACAGTGTTCATACCCTGAAAGCTGTCCTCCTTGACAACACAAATACAAACACTGGCTGGGAGGGAGGCCTTGTAACAGCTCTGGAAAATAAAATTGAGCGGAAATTGCACACCATTGGCTGTTCACTCCATCAGAATGAGCTTCCTTTCAGAGCTGTTTTCAAGCATCTTGATGGCAGTACCAAAAGTCCCACTGCTTTCACTGGTCCGCTTGGAAAACTTTGTGAAATTGACTACCAAGATCTGCCACAAGTGGAATTCACCAAACTCAGTGGCCTCCTGGATGACATGGAATTTGCTGAGGAGACACTGAATGATCTCAATAGCGACCAGAGGCTTCTTTCGGAGTATGTGCTTGGAATTTCCAGGGGCAAAGTCAACCCAAGATTTGCTGCCTGGAAAATTGGACCATTAAACCATGCAAGATGGTTGACTTTGGCAATTAGATTGATGTGTCTGTGGACCAGAGGTGCTTACCCTCCAGAACTACAGGATAAGCTTTACCAGGCCATCAAGTTCATTGTGGAAGTGTATGCAGTCAGTTGGTTTGAGATCAAAAGGGACAGCAAGTTCCACAATCAGCAGCTGTACATCTTCAACATGATCCGGAGGATCAAGCAGCAGTCTGAAGAAATCCTGGGTGTTGCTTTCAAGAACCTGAAGTAAAATGCTTTTGCCTTGCTGCCCGAGAATGTGCTGTACTCCATGATGAAGTCTGACTTGGAAGTAAGAGAAGCTGCTCTCAAGAAAATTCTGTCCATCAGGTAAGCATTTATTAATTTTAAAAAATGTGAAAAAAAAATTTGATTATGGGGATTTATTTAATAAAAAAAAGGCCCGAGTTCTATAAATCCCATAATCGAATTTTTTTTCACATTTTCTTATCCCAATTCCCCCCCCTCCCCTCTGATAATGGAAATAATCTTACCTTCTTTCTGAAAAAAAATTCGATTATGGGGATTTATAGAACTCGGGTTTTTTTTGTTTTTTTTAATTTAAGTTTAATTTAAATCAGCAATTCTGAGACTAATAGGGATTAAATCTTAAACTGGAATAAAAAATAAATTAATTATTATTCTTTCAGAAGTGGGAAGCCAGCCAAGAAGAGGCTGAAGGAGATCACAGCCATCAACATTGAAGCTACCCACTGGTCAGAACTAATCAACCTTTCTCAAAGTGGCATCTGTGAACCTGCTCTCACAGAAGACTTTTCTGACCAGGAGCTTCAAGAAGCATTGCTGAATGGCACCAAGCTGGAGCTGCCTGATCTGCCTTCACATTCTCAGAGTGTTGAAAGGGCCGTGAAGCTGACATCTGAAGCTTCCCATTGTGTTTATGGACTCGAATCAAGGCACAAACACATTCTGGCCAAAGCCCTAAGCCGCCTTCCTTTGCTTCTAAGGGCTCTTACAGTGAAAATTATGATGATCTTGGGATCTAAATGTCTATTTGACTCTGTACATGTTTTTTTTTACTTTTTTTCAATAAAATTGTAACTTTTTTCAGGATTTTTTTATGAAAATAGCTTGATTTTTTCGGCCGAAAATTGCAAAAATGTGGTATTTTTCGGTACGATTTTTTGACGATTTTTGAAACGGTTTCCTCAAAAAACGGTTAAAGCTAGGGATCTGAAATATTTTGTCAGTTATTATCATATTAAGCCCTGACTAGCTCGACTAGTCCAAAGTCGATATATAAAAAAATGCGGAAAATCAACCTACCTTAATGTGAAATGGATACAACCAAATCTGGGCGCCCAAATTTGCCACTCTCTCAGGAAACAAAGGACATCATTGAAAGCGATACGCGTAAGGGGCAAAACAGCTGTGCTAAACTTTCTACAGAGATCGAAGTGTTGAGAGGAAAGATCGTTAGTGGTGAGATTATTCGACTGTACCGTCATAGGCAAGGTTTAAAGCCTTGGCATGAACTTCCAAAGCCAAGAAAAACTCAACTTAACATCGATGACAGAATGTGGTTTGCCCATTATCTTGAAGATTGGCATGTGGATGATTTCATGCATTTAGCTGTCTCCGATGAATTTTTTGTTTACGTAACACGTCGGCCTAACTACCAAAATGATCGAGTGTAGGCCACAACACCAGATGAAATCGATGACAATGAACATTATCGCGAATTATTAAAAAGTCCAGACTGTGTTGGTGTGTTTGTTTTGTTCACTGCAAAGAAGCTCATGTGGGTGCTGAAGCCAAATGGTCAGAGTTGGGATGAACAGTATTTTCGCGATATTATTCTATCCTAGCATGTCATTCCTTTTCTAAGAAACCCAAACAATGTTATGGATGTCGATCAGGTCACACTTCTGCACGATAAAGACCCCTGCTTTAAGGCATTAGCCACTCAACAGTTGTTGCGGAACCATGAGATCGATTTCTTTGGAAATAAAGAATGGCCAGGAAATTCTCCTGACCTGAACGTCTGTGAACACATTGGATCAGTTATAAAGGACAAGCTTAAATGTCTCTTGTTTCAAGAACCTGCAGCAAATCGATTTTCAAAGGATACAATGACGCAACACATTGAAACTGTTTTAGCAAATTTGCGTAACGATCAAGATCTATTCACGTCACTTTTGGCAAGCTACCCAAAGCGAATTCAGGCTGTCTTGGAAGCCAATGGCGGGAACACCAAGTTTTAATTGTTTCTCATTAAATGCAGGATTAAATTCTCTTTTGTAAGGTATGTTTAGTTTTACTGTACCTCTAATGGTTTAGACCATGGGCGGGGGGGCTAAGGTTTATTGGAGCCCCGTACATTATAAAACACTTAATTTTGTACTTCAACTTAAGTACTTTTAATAACGTGTACTTTTACTTTAACTTGAGTACATTTGTTAAAGATTACTTGTACTTTAACTTAAGTAACAAATGACAGTACTTTATATATATATATATATATATATGCACACACAAACACACACACACACACACACACACGCACACGCACACACACACACACACACGCCACCTCACCTATATACATTCATGGAGCTCTCAGCAGTAAAAACTGAAAAACTTAACATGATACTAATATAATCATCAACAGACCTTCGAACACTCCAACTGCAAAATTCTCTGGCATTAGAAACCTAATTAAGTCCTTAAATGATGAGAGCGTAGACACCAATCGACCAGGGAAATACTCCGGGGTGGATGTTAGATAGGAGACAGGAGTGCTGGAACTCCCGGTTCTCCTGTCACTGTCTTCCTTAGCTGATCTTTTTCTGTCTCATCTACCCTGTGAGCAGTTCAGAATGCTCTCAAACACACACTTCTCCCTCTATTCCTCATTATACATACATGCATCTTACACACTACACAACCTTTTCAAAATTTATATTAAAAAAAAAGAAAAATGGCATAATTGAGCTTTGGAGACCTTGTTTTTGGCTCTCTCCGTCTTTTGTGTGTGTGGGTGGGGGTCACTTTTGCGGGCGCTCGCCCTTGGCCCCCCCCCCTCCTTCCTGCATTAAAAAACGCCACCCCATCCCTGAATATAATACTCTGCCGTGATTTTAATTTCCCATTTATAAAATACAAAAGAATGGGAAGAAATGTGTATATACTGTATACACTAGGATATGGGGAGCACAAGAGAAGACCAGGAGCAGGCAGAAATGTTGATAGCTCTAACAAATGAATTTATGTTAACAAAGGAGATAATAGATAACACCAGAAAAAATAACTGCTTGGAGCTGGTATTCACGAATAACACCAACTTAATCAATAATATAAAAATAACACCAATAAATATCTCAGACCACATTATCGAGGTATCCACTAATATGGTGAGAGCACTAAAAGAAAATACTCATACTGAAAAAAGAAACAAATATGAGATTTTTAATCTAAACTCTAAGAGTATAAAGTGAGAAGAAATCAGATCTCATATGGCACAGATAGAGTAGAAAACAGTCTTGGAGGATAAAACAACCGAAGAAATACTAATAACCTTGGAAGAAAAGACGCTGGAAATTTTAGAAAAATATGTTCCGAAAGTACAGCCAAATGGAAACAGGAACTATTTCGAGAGGCAAAAGCGAACTCTATTCTGCAAGAGAAGAACAGCCACGAAGTTAATTAACTGCATACACAATACCACCAAAAAACGTGATGCAAGTAAAATTGGAGAAAAAATAGGGAAATACAATCCCGAATTAAGGGCCAGTCAAAAAGAGAAGAGGAAGATGCAGTGAAAACTATAAAAGATAACCGAAAATACTGTACTTCCCTATCTTCGCGAAGAAAAACAAAAACGCGTGCCAATATCGCACACTTAAGGGAAGAAAATGAGCCAACTGATAATCTAAAAATAAATATATGAAATATTGAGAGCTCAACATAAATCAGTTTCCAGTACCCCAATTAGAGACAACGCAGTACCTGACAGAAATGCCGTTTTTGAAGAGGAATTAAATGGATAACTGATTTTGAGTTTATCGCAAAAGATATAGCGAAAGCTATAGGACAAATGAAATCGTATTCAGCTGCAGGCCTGGACAAATGGAATGCCTTGTTGATTAAAAACTGTAAGAACGAAACAACTACACCACTTTATTGGATTGGAGAACATCCCTGGACACGAGGTAAATGCCAAGTTTACTAAAAAGAGCGAACATTTTTCTTATACTGTACAAGAGTGGGGGTACTAGGTCTCCACCAAAGAACTATAGACCTGGGTCACTGACATCACATCTCACCAAGATATTTGAAAGAATAGTCAGGGAAAAAATATATGACCTTCTGGAGACAGTTCGGTGAGAACCAGCACGGAATCCGATCAGGAAGATCGTGCCTATCACAACTAACAATGTCACAGATGCACTTCAGAGCAATGATAACACGGCTTTTGCTAAAGCATTCGATAAGTATGATTATGACATAATAGCACATAAAATGAAACACATGGGAATAACAAGCAAAGTGGGGAAATGGATCTACAACTTACTCAGGGAACGGCAGCAAGTCGTAAAAATCGAAGATATATCATCATCAGAATCGGAATTAGCCTACGCAGCTCACTTCCACAAGGTACAGTATTAGCCCCACAGCCCCCACTCCTATTCAGTATCATGCTGACAGACATAGACAATGAAGTAGACAACAACAGCATCGGCAACAAAAATCGGCAATGCAGAATAGGTGGAAGCCCTACAGAGAAAAACAAACAGAATATATAAATGATCAGAAGACAATAACATGAATTTTAACGCCGAGAAATTTCAGCTTGAGATGTGGAAGAAATGAAAAACTTGAACAGACAGCATACTATGCCCTAGATAGACAGGAAATTCAGAGAAACATAAAAGCAAAATATTTAGGGGTAGTAATTACCGATGATACAAAATTTGAAACGCAGAATCAGATAGCGATAAACAAAGCAAAAAGAGTTGCGGAACAGCTAATGAGAACCTTCAAAAGAAGGGATTGGAAAGTAATGATTCCCCTGCTGAAAACACTGATCATACCAAAACTTGAATACTGCTCACTCGTGGCGTCCCCATAACAAAGAAGAAATTAGTAAACTAGTCCAGAGGAATTTCACAGCCAAGATTGATGGCTGCAAAGAACTCAACCACTGGGAAAGTCTACGTAAATTAAATGTGTTCGCTGGAAAGAACAAGAGAGAGATACACCATAATTTACAAATGGAAAATGATCGAAAAACTGATACCTATCGCAAACTAAACCCAATTAACATCCAAACCACACTGGAAAATGGGAAAGGTAGAATGTGTAGTGTTCCCAAACTAAAGGGACACCCTCAACACTGAAGGAAAATAGCTTCGTTGTCAAGGGGCCAAGACTTCTTAACCAGCTTCAAAAGGACCTCAGGATCGTCACAGAGGTCAGTAGTATAGCCGCAAAATGTTAGAGTGCAGGAATATTGCAATGTTGCAAGATATAACGATCAATGTTGGAAGAGTGCTTACCCTATTCGTTGCAAGAGTGCTAACCCCTACCCCCTTTGTTGCAAGAGTGTCAACCCCCAACCCCCTTTGTTGCAAAATAAGGGAAAAAGAAAAAATTCCCAGCCCCAAAAGGGGATTGCAAGGGGTATGCAATATAACGTCATTTGAGTATGTACCTGGTGAACCTGGTAAAAGTTCCATGCATCGGTCTCTCTTCACACGAAGTTCAAGCTAGTGGCCATACCTCTAGGCCTCGCCTGATAAAGGAGCGAGTTTCTTTCTTGCGATCTCTATCGCACATAGCCAGGTATACCCAGGGCCGCCAAGAGGGCGGGGAAGCGGGTTATATCCCCGGGGCCCTGACCTCTAGGGGGCCCGGAAAGAGGAGGGATAAAATCTTAAAAATATTAATAAAGCAACTGATTAAATAACAGACTTGAACATATAATCAGTTTGCTTGTTATGTACATAAAAAACATTCATAATAAAATACTGAGTAAACAGGGGGCCCCCATATACCAATCATTCTCCGAGGCCCGTGGCAGCTCTCGCCGGCCCTGGGTATACCCAGTTCATCTAGTGCCGTCCTGAGCTAGGCATCTAGTCTTCTTTTGAAGTTTTCAACTTTGCCCTCAGTAGTATAGCTGCAAAAGGTTAGAGTGCAGGAATGTTGCAATGTTGCAAGAGTACCAACCCCTACCCCCTTTGTTGCAAGAGTGCCAACCCCCACCCCTTTGTTGCAAAAAAAGAAAAATTCTCAGCCCCCTTTGTTGCCAAGGCACCCCCTTTATTGCCAGCCCCAAAAGGGGATTGCAAGGGGTATGCAACTTGGAGGCGGAGTTCTCCCCCAAGCTGAACCCCCCCAAATGGGCATACCTAACCTAAGAGGCCTCTATGGAGAAGGTAGGATTGCCTCACCCCCCAAAGGGCCAAAAAAAGAAAGAACCAGAGGTCCTTGCTCGGGCGGCGGCCCGAGCTCATATGAGAATCTTCTGCCATACACCGCCTCTTATAGGGTCCCAAACAGCCAGTTGGCTGAGTTGCCAGATAGCGCCATGTGTTTAATTTTTCATTCAGCCAGTTGCCAGATACCATTTTAATTGTACAGGTATACATTAATAAGGTGAGTTGCTAAACACCAGCATTTATTTTAATTTTTTATATTATGGAGAGTTGTTAAATACCACCATTTATTTTAATTTTTTATTTATATGAGGATAGTTGTCAGCTACCACCATTTATTTTAATTCACACGAGTAGTCAAGCAAACTTTCACACACGAGTTGTCTTTTTAATTAGTAAAAGCAATTTGACTTTCTTCTAAATTTATTCAACAAGAGAATTAATTATTAAAACGAAACCCAAAATAAAATACAACCAAAAGAATTAAATAAAACATTACATCATTCTGTTTACTGTAAATATATATAAAATAAAATATACATTGGAATGAGCAAAAAAATAAAATAAAAAATAAAAAATAATATAACCATCAGTACAGGAGAAACACACACACACACACACAATTGAACAATTTCTCCTTACCTTATATATATATATATATATATATATATATATATATAGTATATATATATATATAGAGAGAGAGAGAGAGAAGAGAGAGAGAGAGAGAGAAGAGAGAAAAATCATATTAACTGCGTCTATTTAATTTTGTCATTCCTTATATTATATATATATATATATATATATATATATATATATGATACACAAGCGGATTTTGAACTTAAAGTGAATTAATTATTAAAACAATATTAACATTAAAAAATTCACTAAACAATTGGCTTAGCAAAAAATCGTTCCATTAACATATTCTCAAATCTACCACACACACACACACACACACACCTCTATATATTTATGTGAATGAAAATCAGAAAAAATGACAAAAGTATATTAATAAAGCAAATGAATTTTCTCCTTTTAAGAGAATCCAATATTAAAACCAATATTAACAATATTAACAATATATATATATATATATATATATATATATATATATAATAAACGGATTTTCACCTTAAAAGTGAATTAATTATTAAAACAATATTAAAATTAAAAAATTCACTAACATTGGCTTAGCAAAAGAAATCGTTCCATTAACATATTCTCAATCTATATACAAACACACACACACACACACACACACACACACACACACACAGACAATTATATTAAATAATAAACAGCAAAAGAAATAAACACATTAACTGTGTCTATTTTCTTTTGGCAAACCTTTCTTGTGTTTCAAAAACAAAAAATATCATTACACACTTTTCACTTTCTCCTATAGTATATATATAATATATATATATATATATATATATGTGGCAGCTAATAATGATTTATGCAAAAATGCCCCAGCTCTTCCGGAACGTCTGGATGCAATTTTACTGAGGCGATATATTTATCAACTTGCGTGTTTCAACCCGTTTGGAACGTCAGATATCATGTTCACCACTTAGCAATTGGTCAAGGCACAGAGAGATAACTAACACGACTCCATCCTCTATTTCCAATCTTGTAATGAATTAAAGTGAAAGTTTCGCTGCTTTATACAATGTCGTTGTGACGTCATTACCAGCTCTTTCAAGTCAATCAGAGCCTTAAGTTTGTTTGAATCTGTTTCCAATAAGCTGCCAATACGTCAATATAACGTCTAAATATATAATATATTTACTAAAATACTAAAACTGATTTCTTCTATTAGTATTATATTCAATCTGGAGAAGTTGCGCTAATGTTACATCGACTTCAGTGTTACAAAATCGTCTCGTTCAAATGTCTAACTATAAAAGTAGGGATTGTAAAGAGTAGACCTACTCTCTCCTTCACCATCTCAAACACCCTCTAAAGAAACTTAACTCTTTCATTTGAGAATAAAGTTTCACAGTAAGAGTTCATTTCTACGTCCTGTCCTTTTAAGATAACCTTAATAAATAGGACTGAAAACTATAAGGACCACGAGTGTAGAGCTTTCAGATAACAGAGTTCGAAAGAGTAAGAACTAATCAAACCTCAACTAAGTAATTGATTTTAATACATAACAAAAAGCATGTTTAAAGTTAACTAGATATTATGTAAGCTTAAGTTTTAAACTGACTTAATATCAGTTTGGAAGAAAACTTACGCTTGTGTTTAACTATGAACAGAGAAGTGCGTAAAACCTCGAAATAGTAGCATCAAAATTATTACGAGTTTTTGCAAGTTTAACCCTTAAACTCTACCCGGGTACTATTGTACCCCAGTACCTCCGGAATTCCTTGCATAACTTTTATAATGGGATATCTCGTGCTTATTCTTTCGACTAGAAATTAACAGTTTGTAAGATATTAATAAATTCATTCATTTGAATTATCTGTCCTAAGCTCCGACCCCTGTATGATCGGTCACGTGACTCCTGCTACCACCTGAGGATTCGTCAGCCAGACTCTGTATTCATTCGTTAGCCAGACTCTGTACTGAACGGACGCATTTCCTGAGCTCTCTGATATTGCATCTACTTTTGCATATTGTTGAGAATTTTACTTTTGGACAGTTTTGAATTTTATATACTTGTGTTTATATTCACGTTGTTATAGTTAAGTAATTGAATATTAGTCGTTTGTAGCGATTTAAAAGTTTTCACAACGTGCCGGCTTAATTTAACTTACACTTGTGACGGTTTAAACTAATTTTTAACTGCGCGATGCCATCGCAGAAAGCGTCGTGTGTTAGGTGTAGGGTAACCCGGTGGGATTCAGAATTTAAGGATTATAACTGCTGTCCTATGGCGATTACCGAGAGATCAGTTTGTTTCTTTTGCGAGTTAATGGAGGAAATAGTTGACATAAAACGCAGTGTACGTGAGGTAACCGAAAGACTTGCAACGCTTGATGAGGGCAGGGGTAGGGCTACGGTTGACGGAAGACGAAGCAATACTAACTTTGAAGACGTTAGTAATTTGAAGGGTGAGGTGCGTAACCTAGTTTCTAGTTTAGGTAGCTTGTCGGGAAGGTTGGATAGAGTTGAGGAAGGGGTTAAGGTTAGTCCGAGAGTAGTAGATGGGGAGGGATTTGAGAAGTTAAGGGTGGAGCTAGGCCGCGTACGTTAGGTGATAGGAATCCTCCCCCTATCGAGGTTTCGAACCCTTTCGCCCATTTGGAAAGGGACGTGAATGAGGGGGAAACTATTTTAATTGGGGACTCTTTAGTGCGCCACATGGACAAAGAGTTCGTTGAACGGCATCCAACCAAGACGAGGAGGGTCTGTCTCCCAGGGGCCAGGGTTGACAGAGTTAGAGACGAAGTGGATAGGATTGACGTTGCCTCCCGTCACTCGATGTTGGTGACGATGTTGGTGCCTGACCTTTTGGAGAGATATAGGGGGTTAATTAGGTCCCTGAAGGCGAGGTCAGATAGGTCTTTAGTTCTAGGTATTACCCCTAGGCAGGGGTTGGGTCTTAGGATTACATCAAAAACAATATGTTTTAATAATAAAGTAGAAGAGATTTGTGCTGAGGAAAATGTACCCTTCGTAAAGCTGTGGTCCGAATTCAGTGATCCTAGCCTTTTTATAAAAGATGGGGTGCATTTTAATGAATAGGTAATGCTAGGCTAGGTAGGTTAGTAGACGAAAACGTGCGAAAGCTGTATAGGCCGAAGCCTTCTTTAAACGTTGTGGGTCCGGGGAACGGGGCCCCGACGTGAAAAATAGTTTAAAACGCGGGCCCGTGGTAAAAAATAACTTAAACGTAACGTCTTTTATTGTAACGCGCGTAGTATTAGAAATAAATTAAATGAATTAAGGCGATAATTTATTCCGGCAACTACGATATAGTTGCTATCACTGAACTTGGTTAAATACCGTGACTCGGGACTTGTTGGGGGAACTTGATATACCGGGTTTTGAACTCTTTACTAATGATAGGTTACATAGGTTTGGTGGCGGCGTTTTTCTGTACATTCGTAATTCCCTTAGGGCTATCGAGGTTAAGTTAGGTTTTCCGGCAGCAATTAATGCGATATGTGTTGAAGTTAGGGCGCGTAGTATTAGTTTTAATTTTGTTGTTGTTTATAGACCTCCCGTTCAACACCTCGATACAGATACTAGATTTTACTCACTTCTTGGTAACTTTATTGACAATCGGAATAGTATAATTGTCGGAGACTTTAACTGCCCTAATGTTAATTATGAGACTTTTACTGGTAATGTGGAGGGTTTGAGATTGATCGAGTTTATGGAAGATAACTTTTTAGGACAGATGGTTACCGAACCAACGCGCGTTGATAATATTTTAGATTTGGTGATGACGAACGGCGAGAATATAGTCGAAGGTTTAGAAGTAGGCGAGAGTTTAGGATGTAGTGATCATCAAATTCTTAGGTTTAAGTTATTGATAGAAAACACTAAGGATAGTAACGTAATAGAAGTCCCTGATTTTCGTAGGGCTAATTTTGATAGTTTTGCGGATAGGATGAGAGTAGTGGACTGGGATAACTTATTTATGGGTAATGACACAAATTTGCATTGGGTGGCGTTTAAAGAAAGTTTTAGGAATATTGAAAGGGAGTTTATTCCTCGTAGGCCCAAGCGCGCTAGAAATCATGGTAGGCCGAAGTGGTGGACTAGAGAAATAGGCGAGTTCATAAACGAGCGTAATAGAACGTATAGACTTAATAAGCGCAATGGCACGGCAGCTAACTTTAATAGATATATCCACCTTAGACGTCAGGTTAAAAGATCAGTTAGGAATGCCAAGCGTAATTTAGAGATACTTATAGCTGCGGATAGTGAACATAATCCAAAAAAGTTTTTTGAATACGTTAATAATCGTAAGCCGATAAAAGATAACATAGGCCCTCTAGTGGATGTTAATGACGCTTTGGCTTCTGACGCTCAGGCGATGGCGGGTATTTTCAATAACTTTTTTGCGGCAGTTTTTACCGTAGAAGACGTAAATAATGTCCCCAACGTGGACGATATCGTTCCATTTAGTAGCGAGACTATTTTGGATGAAATAACTGTTTACGAGGCTGATATTGCGCATTATATCGATCGGCTAAAAGTTAGCAAGGCTCCAGGCAGGCCCTGACGCTTTTTATCCCAGACATTTGAAAGATTTGAAAGACGTTATCGTAGGCCCCTTAACGAAGATTTTTAATCAGTCACTCGAAACGGGGATTATTTCTGAAGACTTCAAATTAGCTAACGTCACGCCCATTTTTAAAAAAGGCGACCGCGCAGTAGCTAGCAATTATAGGCCCATTAGCTTAACGTCAATTGTCGGTAAACTTTTGGAATCCGTAGTTAGGGATCGTATCATCCATCACTTAGAAAATAGAGATTTGATTAATATTAGTCAGCATGGGTTTCGACGCCATAGGTCTTGTTTAACTAATTTGTTAGAATTTTAGGGTCAATCCCAGAATAGGCACCTCATGTACCTCAATCCCAGATGAAGCACCTGCGTTCAACCTCAATCCCAGAATAGGCACCTTGCAAGGAATTAAATAAAAAACCTGATGATTACAAAATTTATTGTTTATACAAAGTTTATTACAAATGTAATAAAGGCAAAGTTATAAAAAGTTTAAAGTGGTTTAATGAATAAAGAAAAATTTTAGATATAAATTCCTGCAATATGAACCCGAATGTTTCTGAATCCATCTGAAGCAAATCTATCTTGCCACATAAATTGGTATAGATATGTTTCTAATAATTCACGACGACATCCTCTCATGGTTTTGATTATTGATTTATGCTTGTTCCAATAAGATTCTATATTTTTTGTATGCACAATCAGGTAAAAATCAAACTGGTAAGAATAGCAAAACTAACCAAAAAAGCAGAAGATATAGCAAAAGATTAGGTTAGGTTAGGTTAGAGTTGATTTTTTCAAATATTGATAAAAACAATGAAATTATATCTCTAAAAACTGTTTATATTTTTTCTCCTCAATCCCAGATTAAGCACCTGTGTTTTGCCTCAATCCCAGATTAAGCACCTAAAAATGATTTCAGGTGCTTATTCTGGGATTGATCCGAATTTTATAACGAAATAGTGCGCGAATACGATAGGCATAGAGCGGCTGACGTTATTTATTTAGATTTTAAAAAGGCGTTCGATACAGTTCCGCATAGGAGACTAATTGCGAAGGTCAAAGCGCACGGTATACGCGGTCAGGTAGCTAACTGGTTAGAAGAATGGCTTCGTGCTAGGAGACAGAGGGTCGTAGTTAATGGTAGTGAATCGGGGTGGTTAGATGTAGGTAGCGGTGTCCCACAGGGTTCAGTGTTAGGCCCATTGCTATTCGTAATTTACATTAACGACATAGATGTAGGATTGACCAGTAACGTGTCAAAATTCGCGGACAATACTGAAATAGGCGGTAAGGTTGTTAACGAGGACGATAGTAATAGGCTCCAAGACGATGTAAATAGGATTATGGAGTGGACGGATAAGTGGCAGATGCAATTTAACGTAGACAAATGTAAAGTTTTGCATATACGTTATCGTAACAATAATTACACGTACACGATGGATGATAGGGAGTTGGCGAGCGTTGACGAGGAAGTAGATTTAGGCGTACGCGTATCTAAGGATTTAAAGGTTAGGAACCAGTGCCTTGAGTCTTGCGCAAAAGCTAATAGGATGTTAGGCTTCATAGCGTAATTTCGAATTTAAATCGAAGGATATTATATTGCCCCTTTACAAGTCCCTAGTCAGGCCTCATTTAGAATATGCCGTTCAGTTTTGGTGCCCGTACTTGCGTGAGGATATTGATAGGTTAGAAAGGGTTCAGCGTCGTGCCACAAAACTGATTCCGTCATTGCGCAACAAGCCTTATGAAAATAGGATTAAAGAGTGAGAGCTGTATTCACTCGAAACTAGGAGATTAAGGGGGAGCTTATTGAAGTTTTCAAAATCGTTAATAACATCGATAATGTAAATTTGGACATTGTTCACTTTCGATAATAGTAATATTCGTAATAACGGATTTAAGTTGCGTGGCAGACGTTTTATTACTAATATCGCGAAAAACTTCTTTACGTTTAAAGTAATTGATAAATGGAATAATCTTCCCGCGCCCGTCGTGAACTCTACCAGCGTTAATGTGTTTAAGAACCGTCTTGACAGACATTTTAAAAATATTAACGTTGTTTAAAATAAAATAAAAATTAGCAACAGGAGCTCTGGGGGTGGTGGTCGAGGATGAGTCTGTTGACGATTAATGCCAGCTTGTGACATACCAGCGTGTGATGCCAGCAATAAAAAAAAAATTAGACTAACACGAACGTAGATGTAGCTCGTAGCGTAAACTAACCCACTTTTTGTTTAACTTTACCTACTTTATTTTTTCTTATCCTCCTTACTTTGCATGTCTGTAACTCTCTTTTCTTGCATGTTTGTAATTTGCATGGTATGGCAGTGAGTTAAGACTGTTTGCATGGTTTGTAAGCGTTCTTATTTTACTTCTTTTCATCTTTCACCCCTCTCCTATTTTCTCCGACTATTTTTCTGACTTGTCGGCAGTGGCCTGCGGATGATGATGGTGAGTCTTTTTTCTCTTTTTCTGAATGAATGTTAACCTACGAGTGATAGGTGTTGCTCCTTACTTAAACCCTTATTCTCGTCTCTTCTCTTAACCCCCTACTCTTTCCTTTCTCTCAGGCTAACCTTAAAGTGGATCTTAGGGTCTTTGTTAGCCTTAGCTTCTGTAGATCTGTAGATCTGTAGATCTCTACCCTTGCGTACTCAGTTGAGCGGTGCAAGCCGTGAATTTCAGATGTACCACTACATTAATTTATATCATGACGAGGATTGTAGTGAGATTGTGGCTAAAGGTCTGCATGAGTATTTAATAGAAATTAAAGACGAGTATCGTTTGCTATGCAAAAAGGAAAAAATATGGGCACATGTTTCTCTCAAATAGTGTGCTGGAGTGTGAATAAATTGTGTTTAGTTTGTGGAAATGTACGAAAATGCCTGGGTGGTTGGTAGATAAATGGGCATCCTATTGTTTTCGCTGGAAACTCGGTGGCTGCGCGGTCAACTCATCGAGGGTTTCAAGTTCTTACACGGTTTCAACGATGTCGAATTAAGAAGCATGTTTAGTTTAAATGATAACTCGCAGGGATCTACAGTTTTACGTGGCACCCGTACCACGGGTCACTACATCATCTGTTCGCCGAAACTGAAGGGTGTTATATGCTTACTTTAGGATATGTTGAATGAGTCTAGAGTTTAATTGGTGTTTAATTTCCCACTAACTGTGTACACGTGATAAGTGTATGCATGGTGTAAATGAACTCTGAAGCTGTTCTTTTTTTGTCATTACACTTTCACAACAATTTTGGAAAGAGCTTCTGTGTTGTCGGACACAATGTGGAAGGTGTACACTGTGTACACGAGATAAGTACGCATGGTGTGAATGAACTCTGAAGCTGTTATTTTTCATTACACTTTTTGCATCTTCTTGCAACAATTTTGGAAAGAGCTTCTGTGTTGTCGGACACAATGTGGAAGGTGTACACTGTGTACACGAGATAAGTGTACGCATGGTGTGAGTGAACTCTGAAGCTGTTCTTTGTCATTACACTTTTGCATCTTCTTGCAACAATTTTGGAAAGAGCTTCTGTGTTGCCGGACACAATGTGGAAGGTGTACATGAGGGAGATACAAGGACAAGAAGTACCTAAATAAGTATTGCAATCCGTACCGAGGCTGTATCAGTGGTTACGGTTCCATGGAGAAATTCCTACATCGCAAGGTCGGCCTAGCCATTTTCTTGAACTGATCCACAGAGCAGATGTTCACATCTTCTGAAGGCCGCATGTTCCACGCGCCACAGATCTTATAGACAATGTAGGTCCTGTATACGAGCTTGAATTATCTCGATGAAATTATGATGTGAAATAGTGAGCAATCATTCCCTGACGAGATGTATTTCTGAACACAAAAAGCCTTGGAGTAATTATTTTCATTTTATGCAATATATCTTTGGGTAAGTTCCTAAAATATCTGCTTAAAACCGGTAACACTGTACTTCTTTTGTTGAAGCCTGTCCAAAACGTATAGCTAATTAAAAATGTATGCATAAATTCATCGATATATATATAAGAATAAACTGTTTGAAAAGGAAATGATTATAAAATTGTATTGGATGTTGTAGCTAACGAAAGCTTCTTTGTGTGTTTTTTAAGCATGATCGTATTTGCGGAGGAATCCGCGAATCATTGGTTGGCAGATAAATAGATACCCTAAGTATTTAAAAGTTTGTGCATATAACATTGAAAAGCTTAACCATTGTCAAAATGAACAAATCGTCGAGATGATGTGAAAGAGTGAGCAATCATTCCCTGACGAGATGTATTTCTGATTCCACGTTAAACTGTAGGTCTAATGCGGGTGAAAAGCTTAATCTTTGTCAAAATGAACAAATCGGAGAGAAAGAGTTAATTATTATTATTATTATTATTACTACATAGAAAAAATCTACATTGTCTTTCTGCATTACCATGTTTTGCAGCAACACTATTCCCGGATCAATAATCACTAATGTAATCGAGAGGATTTTATAATAAAGAAATTATAAATATATCCATTCCTTTATTTATATTTTTTTAAAAAGAAAAGAGTAATCGGTTTCCACGTTAAACTGTGGGTCTAAGACGGTGTGATGAACAACCGTGCATTGATATATGAGAGATAGGGAAATGGGGGGCTGATGACTTTCTTGTCCCTACGCGGAACCATTTCATCCTCTAGATTGTCTTTGTGCATATCATCCTCTATATATATATATATATATATAGTGTGTGTGTTTGGTCCTCTCTCTCTCTCTCTCTCTCTCTCTCTCTCTCTCTCTCTCTCTCCTCTCTCTCTCGCACCTTTAGTATAAATAAAGTATTTAACTTGAGTAGTAATAAGCATAATATTTTTAACATTTGGACTCAAGCGAGGTTTTGTCGAGCTGAATGGAAGGATTTAGGTCAAAAGGAAACTTAGCAGTAATTTTTGCGGTTAGCGTAAGACGCACCTGCTCAGAATTTTTTTCCAGAGAAGCTGAAAGTAAATGATATGAGTGAAATGATATGAGATTAGTGAAATGAAGTGATATGAAATGATATGAAAAGGTTTATATATAGAGGAGTGACAAAAGTAAATAGACCCTTTGGTGTGAAAATTAAAAATCTGAAACTGATTCTTTCTCTCTCTTTATATATATATATATATATAAACTATAAGGAGAAAGTGAAAAGTGTGTAATGATATTTGTTCTGTTTTTGAAACACAAGAAAGGTTTGCCAAAAGAAAATAGACACAGTTAATGTGTTTATTTCTTTTGCCGTTTATTATTTAATATAATTGTGTGTGTGTGTGTGTGTGTGTGTGTGTGTGTGTGTGTGTTTGTATATAGATTTGAGAATATGCTAATGGAACGATTTCTTTTGCTAAGCCAATTGTTTAGTGAATTTTTTAATTTTAATATTGTTTTAATAATTAATTCACTTTAAGGTGAAAAACCGTTTATATATATATATATATATATATATATATATATATATATATATATATTGTTAATATTGGTTTTAATAACACTGGGGAACAAATTTTAACTTTTTTTTGTTTCTTGGACGTGAACAGGTTGGTCTTATAGGATTTTTTCCGCTGATTCCGAATATAGCCGTAGAATTTCTCTATCAACCAAGGTTACTGAGAAATTTGTATTTTAATATTTATTCAAAAAGTGTATAGAAGTTAGTAAAAATACTTCATAAAAATTATATTAGTGGCAGATTGGCATTTAAAATATTCTTCTTAAACTTCTTTGTCACTGATTTTCTCTTGTAGTTTTCATTAGGAGCTTCTCGCATCAATGTCCAGCAGTAATCAGCTAACATTGCCGGATCCCACCTCCCTTGGTAGCGTTTCTCCATAGTAGCTATATCTTGGTGGAACCTTTCTCCATGCTCATCGCTTACGTCGCCGAGGTTTTCAGGGAAGAAATCTAAATGGGAGTGCAAGAAATGGATTTTTAGTGACATATTACATCCCAATAACCTATATGCTTCAATCATGTCCTGCATTATTTTTTCATAGTTAGAGGCTTTGATGTTCCCTAGAAAATTTGTGACAACATTCTTCATGGCCTCCCATGCCACTTTTTCTTTTCCTCCAAGGCATCATCAAACTTTTGATCTTTCATGAGCTCTCTGATTTGGGGACCAACAAGATCCCTTCTTTTATCTTTGCATCGCTAAGTCGTGAAAACTTTTTCTTCAAATATTTGAATGCCTCATCTTCCTTGTTCATTGCTTTGACAAAATTTTCATGATGAAGTTTGATGTGAAGTGGCGGTAAGTATATTTTTCTTGGGGTCAACTAAGTTCATGAGACACATTCGTCAGTCCTGGGATACATTTTTGACAAAGTGGCCAATCCTTTACAAAATAATGCGAATCTCTGGCTCTGCTGTCCCATTCACAAAGGAAGCAGCAGAACTTCGTATAACCGAGCTGCATTCCCAGAAGAAGCGCGACGACTTTTAAATCCCCACATATATACCAACGAAACTGGTCATAATTAATCTGCTGAAGGATGAGTTTCATATTTTCGTAAGATTCCTTCATGTGGACAGCGTGCCCTACAGGAATGGAAGGGTATTTATTTCCATTGTGAAGTAGTCAACCTTGAGGCTTAGCTTCGAAGAGTCAATAAATAAACGCCAATCTTCAGATTTGTGCTCATGACCGAGAGCTAACAGCAGTCCATTTACATTATTACAGTAGCATAAACCACCTGACGAGGAGAAATACTGCATCAGATCTTTTTGGCGAGTGCGGAACGCCGATATGCTTGTATCTTTTGCCAGCAAATTCCATTCACGTAACCTGGAGCCCAATAATTCCGCTTTCTTTTTCGGAAGGTGCAAATCTCTCTCGAGATCATTCAGCATAACCTGCGTTATCATACGTGGTTTATTTGATTCAGGTTGCTGAAAGTCTGTATCTTTAGTGTCATCAATTTCCATTGGTTCAACTTCAGACTCTTCATCCAGTGTCCATGACTTTGGGGGAGTTGGAATTGGGTTATCATCGTCATGTAGTACTGGTCTCATGGCAGATGCAAGATTTGGGTATTGAATTTTATGTTTATTTTTGGCAGAGAATCGTGAAACGTTAGTCATACAAAAATAACAATCCGTTAGGTGATCCTTGGGCTCTCTCCAAATCATTGGTATGGCAAATGGCATAGATTTGCGGGTACCTTTAATCCAACCCCTAAGAGTGACGGCACAGGAAATGCATGAGATATGAGGTGCCCAGGATTTGTCTTGGTCGCCTACCTTACATCCAAAATAAAGTTCGTAAGCCTTCTTCACGAGTGGGGCCATCGTCTTCCTCTGTGCCATTATGGTCAGTTCTCCACATACGTAGCAAAATGTATCTCTGGGATTAATAGTTTCGATTCATGCTGGCGGAAAATTATTGAAATCACGGAAAACTTTTTGGAATGAAAAACCAATTTTTTTCTACTATGAAAAATTTTAAAATTTGAGCAAAACTTGAAAAAATTTCTTTCTTTTATTAAAAATCTGTTTGTTTAAATAGCTATATTTTTTTAATGCAAAAAATACTATTAAATATAGTTAACCTGGAAAAAAAAGAAAGTAAAATTAAATTAGTACACTTAATTTTAACTAATATTTTGGGAAAACTCTGAGTAAATGGAAATATTATTTTCTCGAAAACTATGGATGATAGAAAACTTCTGAAACCATATTTGGAATCAGCATCAAACGTTCTATAAGAAACACCAAATAGTTTTCAAGAAACAAAAATGTTGTTCCCTAGTGTAATTGATTCTCTTAAAAGGAGAAAATTCATTTGCTTTATTAATATACTTTTGTAATTTTTCTGATTTTCATTCACATAATATATACAGAAGTGTGTTTGTGTGTGTGTGTGTGTGTGTTTCTCCTGTACTGATGGTTATATTATTTTTATTCTTTATTTTTCTTCTTTTTTTTTTTTTGCTCATTCCAATGTATATTTTATTTTCTATATATTTACAATAAATAGAATGATGTAATGTTTTATTTAATTCTTTTGGTTGTATTTTCTTTTGGGTTTCGTTTTAATAATTAATTCTCTTGTTGAATAAATTTAAGAAGAAAGTCAATCTTGCTTTTAATAATTAAAAAGTCAACTCGTGTAAAAGTTTGCTTTGACTACTCGTGTGAATTAAAATAAATGGTGGTAGCTGACAACTATCCTCATATAAATAAAAAATTAAAATAAATGGTGGTATTTAACAACTCTCAATAATATAAAAAATTAAAATAAATGGTGGTGTTTAGGAATTCACCCTAATAATGTATACATGTACAATTAAAATGGTATCTGGCAACTGGATGAATGAAAAATTAAACACATGGCGCTACCTGGCAACTCAGCCAACTGGCTGTTTGGGACCCTATAAGAGGCGGTGTATGGCAGAAGACTCTCATATGAGCTCGGGCGGCCGCCCGAGCAAGGACCTCTGGTTCTTTCTTTTTTTGGCCCTTTGGGGGGGGGGAGGCAATCCTTCCTACCTCCTCCATAGCGGCCTCTTAGGTTAGGTATGCCCCTTTGGGGGGTTCAGCTTGGGGGAGAACTCCGCCTCCAAGTTGCGTACCCCTTGCAATCCCCTTTTGGGGCTGGCAATAAAGGGGGGCTTGGGGGCCTTTGGTACTCTTGCAACAAAGGGGGTAGGGGTTGGCACTATTACAACATTGATCGTTATCTCTTGCAACAATTATCATTATATCTTGCAACATTGCAACATTCCTGCATTCTAACCTTTTGCGGCTATACTACTGGGGTCAAATTTGAAAACTTCAAAAGAAGACTAGATGCCTAGCTCAGGACGGCACTAGATGAACTGGGTATACCCAGGGCAGGCGAGAGCTGCCACGGGCCCCGGAGAATGATTGGTATATGGGGGCACCCTGTTTACTCAGTATTTTATTATGAATGTTTTTTATGTACATAACAAGCAAACTGATTATATGTTCAAGTCTGTTATTTAATCAGTTGCTTTATTAATATTTTTAAGATTTTATCCCTCCTCTTTCCGGGCCCCCTAGAGGTCAGGGCCCCGGGGACATAACCCGGCTTCCCCGCCCTCTTGGCGACCCTGGGTATACCTGGCTATGTGCGATGGAGATCGCAAGAAAGAAACTCGCTCCTTTATCAGGCGAGGCCTAGAGGTATGGCCACTAGCTTGACCTTCGTGTGAAGAGAGCCGAACCAGCTTCAATCCAATGTCTGATTATACCAGTATATATTATCGAAGGGTTTGTTCTTAAGGAAGCATAATTTTGCAAGGAACAGAAGGACTGAAGAGCTGGTACAATTAATTTTATTCGCAAACTTTTCGGACAAATTTTTCCAACTTCACTGCTAAAATTTTTAAAATATTGACAAATAATTATGATACGTAACAATAGTTAAATATAATGAAACAGTAAAAATATAAGGAATGCTAAAATATAAAAGTAAACAAACAGTTAAAAGATAATAATAATGAGGGGTCCCGCGTCTTAAGGTACCTAAGCGCCAAAATTAAAATTCGTCAGAAATCGCCTCCAAAGTTCAGCAATATTCTGGCAATAGTATCTCTGTTATTAATTGAGCTAAAACGTTCATTTTTGGCTAAATTAGAGTTCTAAGTATGCTAATGAAGATGTTGATGAGTTTTTGGAATAGATTTTCATATTTTATATTTTTTATATATATATATTTTTTAATTATTTTATTTTCTTATTATGCCGAACTTTGGGTGAACTTTTGGCTGGCGATAGAGGTGAAAAAAGTAGTTCGCTTCATAAGGTTTTCAACCATACTTCTAGTGTCGTAAGGTCATTATAACCCAAACCACGCGATAGAGGAAGGGTGAAAATAGTGTTATCCATCAAAAACACGTTTTCGCCTGTGGTGGCGCTTAGGTACCTTAAGACGCGCGACCCCTCAATATAAAGCAGTTACATATGAATATATTCAGGAAAAATTTATTGGTCACACTTACAGAATTTAGCGGAGGTTATAAGTGGAAGATACGGAAAGGAGGTTTGTTCAATTTAATACATACATGATCTAATATAATACCAGATGAGCCACGTGTATATGAGATGGAGAAATCAAGAAAGCAATTCTCTTACATCGTCGGTCTGGAGGTAGGGCACCCCGTCTGACCTCCGAGCGGAACAACCACCACCAGTGACGGATTCTTGATTTCTCCGTAGGGGGGAGAAGGTGACTCTGGCTTTACCAATCAAATTATAATTTGGCAGATTTGAAGTTTAAGAGGATTTAGAGGAAGAAGATAATTTGACATAAACTTCATCTTTTTTAGTTCTCTTTATAATGACTCATAACAATGATTGTTAACGTGGCATTTTCATTTTCTAATAATAAATATTACAAAAGATATCATTATTTATATATATATATATATATATATATATATATATATATATATATATATAACGTAAAGAACGACGCTTGTATAGGAGAACATTCCGCGCAAGATGAGAGAGAGAACGAACAAATGAAAAAATGAGGTAACCACCCAATCGAACCCGGGATCTTCCGATTGCCGGTCAGATATGATAACCATTACACCACGGGCCTCACTCGAACAAATGCTGTAATTCCTCTACATACGCGCAGAAACCAATGCCCCAAGGGGGCACCCCTCGCATGCCGTATCTATATATACATTTCAACTGCAAAGAACACGCAGTTAACGTAAAGAACGACGCTTGTATAGGAGAACATTCCGCGCAAGATGAGAGTAGTATAGCCGCAAAAGGGGAGAGTGCAGGAATGTTGCAGGTTATTATGTAATGTTGCAAAGGGGGGTGGGGGTTGTTGCAAAGGGGTTGTTGCAAAGGGGGGTGGGGGGGAAACTTGGAGGCGGCGTTATCCCCCAAGAGAAAGGAGGAGGAGGAGAGAAAGGAGGAGAGGTGTTCACCTGGCAGGAGCCAAGTGCACATTAAGACTTCCAGCCGGGCTGGCGTTGTTTTATAGGCTCCTAATCAGCCAGTTGGCGTAATTGGCTTGAGTTGCCAGATACCGCGATACCATTGTATACATTATTATAGACTCCTAATCAGCCAGTTGGCTGTAAATGGTTGTCAGATACCTCTTTTTAGCAGTATTATTGCATACATTATTATTATATACGCCTAATCAGCCAGTTGGCTGAGTTGCCAGATAGCGCCATGTATTCCGAAGACAGAGTTGCCAGATACCATTGTATACATTATTATAGACTCCTAATCAGCCAGTTGGCTGTAAATGGTTGTCAGATACCTCTTTTTAGCAGTATTATTGCATACATTATTATTATATACGCCTAATCAGCCAGTTGGCTGAGTTGCCAGATAGCGCCATGTATTCCGAAGACAGAGTTTCCAGATACCATTGTATACATTATTATAGACTCCTAATCAGCCAGTTGGCTGTAAATGGTTGTCAGATACCTCTTTTTAGCAGTATTATTGTATACATTATTATTATTATATACGCCTAATCAGCCAGTTGGCTGAGTTGCCAGATAGCGCCATGTATTCCGAAGACAGAGTTGCCAGATACCATTGTATACACTATTATAGACTCCTAATCAGCCAGTTGGCTGTAAATGGTTGTCAGATACCTCTTTTTAGCAGTATTATTGCATACATTATTATTATATACGCCTAATCAGCCAGTTGGCTGAGTTGCCAGATAGCGCCATGTATTCCATTGTATACACTATTATAGACTTCTAATCAGCCAGTTGGCTTAGAAGGCTTAAATATTGACAGATACCGTTGTATACATTATTAGAATACCGGTAGTAGAAGGCATAACAATAAACAACATTGCATCATTTTTTATTATAAATATATAGAAAATAAATATACATTTGAAATATGTATAACAGAAATATATACACACAATTATATATAAAATAAATATACATTTCATATACATAAATATATACACAATTATATATATATATATATATAATTTCAAATAAATATACATTTCATATACATTTCAATATGTACATAACAGTACAGGAGAAATATACACACACACACACACACAATTATGGTGATATATAAAATAAAATATACATTTCATATACACTTCAATATGTACATAACAGTACAGGAGAAATATCAAGCAAAATATATATATATATATATATAAACACAAATCAATAGAAATATGCGTATAATCGTCAAGCAAAATATATATACAATTCACTTTTTTTTCAAAATACTAAAATCGGTCTTAATCGAGTTTACAATTACATCATTATTGCTCTGCATTACGCAGTCTATGCGGCTTAATAATATTTCACCGCTTAAAGTATAGGGAAACCTGTATTCGATATGAATGGCTTTCATATCGTTCAGTACTATTTTTGTCCCCACTTTACAACCGGTTGGCAAGTCATCTTTAAATACGTCTAGAATACAATCAAAAGCACGCACAAAGAGTTCATCGTTAGCTACATTATTAAACACAAGTTTATAAGAATGCTTTTCCAATCGAGGGTTTATTTCTACCGACTCGGCTTTTCAATCGTGAACTCTTCACTCAACATAACGGCAATTGAAATAATCTTCTAAATCGTTACGGCAACTGCGCGTTATATAAAGAAATAGTTCTTCAGGGTGAACGGTGTAGGTGAGCTCAGCCTTGTACCGATCAATTGCTTTGTACCAAAGTTCATGGTATTTCAAAGAGTCTAAACTTTTTAAATAAACATCCAGCACTAGACCATTCTCACCAGTCCTACACTCGGTAAACCCATCGAGCAGAGCAGTGTATGCGTATTCAAGAACTGTATCAAAATAAAGCATATCCGTAACACGCGCGTCTAATATAGGTTTCAGTTTACGGAATCCGACGATTTCAAACATTCTGTCGAGGATGAAACGGTTTCGCGTAGGAATAAGAGCGTTATTATCAGAAGCATTCTTCCACATAGCCTTATATCAATGCACGGCCGATCGTTATTTATACACAACGTACATACAACGGCGTATGAGGGCGCGTCACTAATCTGCTCTCTTCTTGTACCTACGTTAGCAGGTATTTTATAACGATCTTCACACCACTTATCAACTATCACAAAGATTCTATTCATCTCCTCGATACTTAAATAAACCCGTTTGTTTGTCGGTCTACATTCCGTTTCCAGTACATAGCTAATGGTACCGGAATTACGCCTGAACACGCGCAACGATTTCGTCACGGACACATCGTACGAGGCGTTGAGAATGCTGCTCAAAGGAAGTTCCATCGTATTCGAGGAGCGCACGTCTACTCGGTTCAAGCTCTGAGATAACTATGAGCCGTGTGAGGCACAGGCAGGAACGGTTCGACGGGCGGCTGACTCGATGATACGTGAATGGGCATGTTCGTACGACTCGAATTGTTGCACATATTTGTTTTTCCGTTTCGTCACTACCAGCCTACGCACTTTGGATAAGAACTAGGCGCTAATCATCTCCACACTCCGGCGCACTATTTGAGAGGAACATATGCTCATATTTTTCCTTTCTACCCATCAAACGATACTCGTCTCTAAAATCTGTTAAAAACTCACGCATGGCACTAGCCACAACCTCACTATGAACCTCATCATGATATACGTTAATATAGTGATAAAAACACCTAAGATTGTCCATGATCACGAGATTCACATTTTCAGACGTAGGGTATGAGTAATCGACATGGTGTAGCATGACGTAATACCGCTTGTCACACCACCCATCCACAAGGCTCATTATCCATACCTGCTGCTTCTCTTCTGCACGCGTTGTTTCTTTTACTTCACGGTGTATGTGAGACTTTATAAAGTTTAGCCCTGCAGCATACTTCAGCACATCGTCTGTGCAACGAAAGCCTTCAACAGTCTCACCAGAACATCCGTAGAGTATTTGTACATCTTGGAACTTCGCACAATCCAATGTGGTTTAAAAGAGGCATAGGAGGGGGGAATAGGAAGTTTTTCGGTATCCACCACATCCTCACACTTTACTGAATACCATTTCATAAACGTTGTGCAAGCAATATTAAAGGTAGCCATTTCAATATACGTCTGATCTGAATACACGTCTGATCTCTCGGGCTTACTGCGGTCGACTGACCACGCAGGGACTCCCAGATAGTAGCATGACTCACGCAGTGGGCGGAGCTTAGAACTTTCACCTACACACACACACACACACACACACACACACACACACACACAAAGGAGAAAGTGAAACGCTATTTGATTTATTGAGATATTCATATAAACGATTCGAGATATTCAAGTTATATATATATATATTTACAAATAGATACGATTATATACAAGACGTGTGAGTTAGAAGCATCATTGGTATCCAAAGGGTACGGTATCATAGGTGCCAGGTAACTGGTAACGTTTCCTATAGGTGTTACGGCACACCATCGTACCCCTAAGTTCCTTCACGCCTCCCAGCTTCTGCGCCCGAAAATTGTGGGTGCCTACAATTAGTTGGTGAGGTTGCAAACATACTAGATCCTTCAACGACTCAAAGTTAACAACCTCCCGATTCGCATGGTTGAGCGTAATACCCTTTGCCTTCACGATATATTTCATTTCATCCCCTACCCTGACCCGTACCCCATAAGTCTTAGGTCCTGTTGAGATAAAAGAGTCGGCGTATGCGTCGTCCCCATACTCATCCTTGATCTCATCAGTGAGCTCGCCGAGGAACTCCCCAATAGCGGGCATGTAATCACCCTCCCTCTCTGTGAATATCACGCTATCTGTATCGGCATACAATACTCTCCGCCCAAGAGAATGCAATAGACCCCAAAGTTTTATACGGGCGTAGGCTGTTGTGAAGCTCGCCACAGGTATGTTTGTAACCCTTGAGGTATCTGTGGCAAATTCAGTGTTGTTGTACTTTATTACGTAAGTATTACCTACATTCACGATCTCCATGACCTCTTTATCGGGGGCATTGGCATAATCCCAGACATCGCTATAACTTTGTGCCAAATGAATGTTCCCTCTGCCGGTATTCTGCGCAAATTTTCCCCATAGACTGTTTAGACACAATTTGCACTAAAGCGCTTGCCAGGATTCTTTACAATTTGGACACGATCAAGTTGTATACCTTCGCGGTCGCGGTAACGTTGAATATAGGCAGACTTTTCATCTTCGGTATCAACTCCTCGCGGATACCCTGATGCTTCAACCTTATCCTTCAAAAAGGCGTTTATATATGGTGTGAAAAGGTTGGGGAGCTTCTGAAACCTCCACACCTCGTGTATCTTCAGTATTCTATAACCATGGCGTACGGCTAGGGCCAGCTCAGGACTTGTATATACGCCTCTGATCTTACGCTGGTGGGGTATATGGTTACATTCGCCGTTATCCTCTTCCGCGCACTTCACGCACAGGGGAAACATGAGCTTGTCGTCGATAACGACAGGTAAGATCGGCATCCATAAATTGCGTGGGGGGAGTACGTCTACGAAAGAGAGCCCAAAGTAATGATCATTCAAATTTTTTGAAAATTCATTGATGGATGGTAGGCTAGGCCCACCAGTTTCTCAGGAGCGCCCACGGGGTACGGATTGCTCTTCATCACGTATGGGTATAAAGAACAGAAATCGTAGTAATGGAGCTTCACGCCCTCCGTAGGTGGGAAGTATAGTCTGAAAGGATTTGTACGTCCTCCAAACAAGCTATCACCACATTTGAGAGGATCCAGCACCATTGAACGCTTGATCGTTTTTATTTCCTCACGGTATACATCGTCTGTCTCCATCCGTGCATCATATTCATGCTCCCACAAGACTTTGTGAGTGAACTGTGATCCTATAAGTTGATCGCGGGTGCGGGTCGATGCAAGACAGTCGGCAGGAGACCTACCGTTGATATCTCCGGTGACTCCGCACTCAGGACGGGGGCATCCATGCCACCAGCAACCGTTAAAGGAGTACACAGTCTTCACACCAGTGACACGGTTTTCACTTAACCCATCAACCCAAAAAACACGTCCATTAATCTTAATGGGTACTTCACCCGTGTTGCGGGCGTGCTTTATGTATACACCTGTTTGTTGCTGCAGGTGTATGAGCCAGTAAATAGCCTTGTGTCCGTAACTGCGGGGGTTGTTTCGGTGAATAATGGCTAAGGTGTCTTTAGGCATGAAGTTATTCTTGAACACCGTAAAACATAATGATGCGATGGTGGTTGCGACTTGCAGTGGATCGCATTTGAAACGGGCTATGTACATACTTCTAAAGGCCTGGAAACATACTCTAAGCACGCGCACATCATTCACGCAATAACGCTCACATTCATCAGCTATATTATAAGGGTTACTTTCATTAAAACTGTCGTAGTATCGATCAAAGTCTTCACGTTCATCCATGCAGTCAAAATAATGTTTGGGGGGTGGTGGGCCTACGTAGTTTAAAGTCTCGCTGGTGAGGAAAGTGTATGGGAAGTATCCTTTGGAAACTTCAGCTGCTACTCCCATCACCTTGGGTAGCTTTGCTAATTTACAAGGTGTGAATAATAAAGTATCTTTAAATTGTACATTGCCTCTTATCTGCATCTGTATTAATTTGTTGCCTCTTTTCAATGGATCACCTGTAAATATCTCAGAGGATTCGTGTTCAAGCAACTCCTTATAAAGGAACTGCGTGTCAAACTTTGCCCCGTTATGGGCGAGAATATACACAGTCATTTTTTTGAACTTGTCGGCTAACTTGACAATATAGGACACAAATAGTTTCACAGGACTATCGCTGACATTCGTTTTAAAAACGTTTGTCCGTTTACCGCATTTGGGGCACTCGTCACATTCGATACCCATACACTCATCACAGATGGTCTGGCTCACAAGTAAATGTGGAATTACCTCTTTGGTTTCAGCGTTCGTATATGTTTCTATATCGTAGTACACAGTTATACAAGGGTTATTTTTAGGCTTAGCATCTTTCATATAACACACATGCTTTACTCCATCCGCCTTATATTCCTCCTGGCATGTAGGACAGTGAATTACGTCGCACTTGTGCTTAAATTTTCCCCAATTATCCATTGTGTGAAACATACCACATTCACAGATTCTCATTTTCCTGCACGTACCAATTGATTTATGGAGATCAAAGCAGCTATTATTGAAAAATGTGCGTCTACACACATCACAGTCTCTCTTCTCAACTACACGGCTTTCACATTTGGTGCTTTTACACTGCTCACATACCATGTGACATTCTTTACAATGTCTCACTATATCATCCGCAAACTCGAGGCACCCCTTACACAAATCATGATGTCTCCCATATTTTCGACTTTTGTCATAACTCGCGTAAAGCCCCCTTATATTACGGATGGGGAGATACGTTGTCCCTGACAATCCTAAAATAAGTAGGGGCCTTGTACGATCTCTCACACAGCTTTTAAAAACATACACAGTCCGGCGGCGATCATCCAAACCAAATATAACTATGCGCACATTCATTTCCTGTTCTACCTTTCTCAGCTCTTCAGGACCCATATTACAGTCAAATTCAAGTTCACAGTCTACAGCTAGTTTACGGGCACGCTCAACGATCGTAGGCAGCCAAATTTTTTGAGTCCGTGTATTTTGTACAGTAAACATACGTGCTAAGAGTACTGCTATAAAGCCGCAACCACGATCGACGTTTATATGCCTTCGGTAAATAGTTGGAGAATTGAAGTTAAGAGTGTACGGTATGGCACTATGACCCGCAACACGGAATACACGGTCAATATTTACCGTGAAGTTGTCCATATTGAAGGCTATACTACTTTGGACGGCTTGCATTATACGCCCTAATATATATTCTACATCTTCAGCAGCCAAACGTCTAAACGGTACTATCACCCAATAATCGTCTACATCACCGTCATCTGACCCGAACCCAAAGGACAGACTCGTCCTGACCTCACGCTCGTCGCGATTCTGAAGAGCAAACTCTATAATACGCTCTACACCCTGCGTATCCCGCGCTCAATTCCATTGCTATACAGGGCTCTATGGTCGACCCTGACTCTATACCGATTTCTAGTCAAGGCGGGGGTGGGGGCTGCGGCGCGCACTAACTCGAACGTAATAACATCCTCAACAGAACGGGGGGCGGAATTAGGGTATATTAGGTGCTGCTGATGGGGGCCCTGTTGCGTAGGAGGGTTGGGGATCTATTATTGTAGACTTAACAGAACGGGGGGCGGAATAAGGGGGTATATTAGGTGCTGCTGCTGGGGAGGTTGTTGCGTAAGAGGTTGAGGGTTGGGGTCTGCTGCAACAGGTACGTATTTCGGTCGCTTTATACCTGATGTGGGGTTCTCATACCTCCGCTTTGGACGTGCAACCTGTATCGCTGGTGAGGGTTCAGGGGAGGAGATCACAACTACACTGTCATCGTCATCCGTAATGATAGGGTGCTCTACCTCATCGTCGGTTCTGTGGGAGAAGAAATATAAGGATCAGCACTCAAAATTTGTAATATTTTGTAAATGACCACTTAGGAGTGTGACGTGTTAGAAATGGACTCTGTAGAAAAATTCAGATTCACGAGCCCATCCACATGTATTATATCTGGACCTACAGGATGTGGTAAAACTGTGTTTATGCTTAAAATCATTAAAGAAAAGGGCGAGATGTTCTCGAAATTTGTGCATAAAGTTATATGGTGCTATTCGACGTATCAATCAGTGTTCAACGAGTACCAAGATGATATTTTTGTTCCACAAAGGTGTATATGACGTTAATTCGCTAAAGGGAACTGAACATACAATCATTGTAATTGACGATCTCATGTTGGAGATGGATAAAACGTTTGCCGAGACATTTACAGTATACTCCCACCATCTTAACATAAGCGTGTTCTTCATCAATCAGAATCTATTTTTCAAAAATAGATACATGCGCGATGTGTCGTTAAATACGCAATATCTAGTCTTATTCGCGCAACGTAGAGATGTATCACAAATTGGGGTATTAGCCAATCAAATGTTCCCGAATCAGCGTAAGGAGTTTTTGGAAGTTTATAAAGAAGCTACAAGCACGCGTTACGGATATTTGCTTTGCGACCTTCATCCGCGAAACACGTTTAGAGTGCTTCTGCGAACGAATATATTTCCAAACGAGCCTGAAACGGTGTATATTCCAGAATGACAAAGAGACTAAAGAAATACCATGAATTAATAAAAATCTATCATCGACTGCCCCGGGCAATGCAGCAGATGTTTATTAAAAATATCGACGCCGACTTTTTAAAATGCATCTGTGAAATCTGTCTTAACGTTATAAATTGCAATGTATCAATGAAAACCCATCAGAAGGCTCGCCTACGCCGCTACAAGAACATAATACGTACACTCGCTCGTAAAAGTCAAACTGTAGCGAAGAAAAAACGAGTTATTGTGCAAACAGGAGGGTCATTTCTCCCCATCTTATTTTCAGTTTTGGGCCCTTTACTGACTAGATTAATATAATGAAGAAAGTGGTAGTGATTCCCCACGAGGTGTACGCTTCACTGCAAAGAGACACGGATCTAGATCCCCGTAAAAGCAGACTTAAAAGAATGGAAAGCGAATTGTTAGCCCTATTAAACAGTGAAAAAACACCTGATGAGAAAAGAATCTTATACCAAGAAGCTCTGCAGAAATTTCTTCACGAGTACGAAAATTATAAGAGCCCTACGGAGATTCCTGTGGTTATTAGGCACAGCACGGGGGACGATGGCGACATAGGACCTGTACCCGACGATACAGCTGATCAACCAAAAAGATTAGCCACACAACATATCGAACATGTATTAAAAAATACCCTCCCACTTACATTGAGGAGTAAAGGCTTAAGTCTTTATAATCTATTGAATGAGGATCCCGCCATACAATGGACCGATACAGGGGAGATCATTGTGGAAGGATCAAAGGTACAGGGATCGAATATCGTAGACATTGTCCATGATCTGGTGAGAAAGTGGGATAGGCCATCACCATCAGGATGGAAGCATATTAAAGCAAGACTACAACAAATAAATGTCCCTAAAACGTTGATAGGAAATCTGAACAGGTTAAAAGACTTGGAACATGCAACGCCTGTGACACAATTGAAGGCGCCGTCACCCCCTGCGGTAACACCTTTGAAGAGGAGCAAGAAGAGGTTAAACCAACCCTACCCACGTGCCTCTAAAATACGCAAATGGCTAACGTATTAACTAAACGCTATTATGACATTTCTACCCCATCCTCTTACGGCGGCGTAGATAGACTGTACAGAAGTGTTTACGGAGTAGGAAAAAAAGATGTTGAAAGATTTTTGAGGGAGCAGGACGCTTATACGCTTCATAAGCCTGTGAGAAAAAGGTTTAAAACAGCCAAGACAACGGCTTCCTCGATTGATTCTATTTGGCAAGCAGATTTAACAGACATGCAAAGATATTCTGTGTATAACGATGGTTACCGCTACATTCTATTCATAATAGACGTGTTCTCTAGATATCTGTGGCTAGTTCCTCTGAAAAATAAATCACCTGAAACAGTTGCTAAAGCCACCAAAACGCTAATGTTAAAAGAAAACAGGGTTCCTGGCTATTTTTGTACGGATATGGGGAAGGAGTTTATAGGCCGTGCTTTTCAGAATATGTTGACAGAGTTTAATATCAGCTATTACACAACCAATTCTATACATAAGGCTTCTTTAGCTGAAAGAGTTCAGCGCACCATAAAGGAACGCATGCACCGTTATTTTACACATAAAAACACATACAGATTTCTAGACATTCTGGAATCATTGGCATCATCCTACAACCGCTCACACCATCGCACGATTGGGGCAACACCTAACGAAGTTTTAGAAAGAGGTACGCTCCCGAGAAGAGATGGACACCACCACCACCACCACCACCACACTCTGTGCGCTTCAAAATCAATGATTATGTAAGGCTGTCGCGTTCGGGGAATAAATTCGCAAAGGGTTTTGAGCAAGGATGGACACGCGAGATTTTTAAAGTTAGGGCTGTGAGACCTAAAGGTGTGATAATGATGTATTACATTGAAGATTTGAATGGGGAAGAAATCTCAGGAGGCTTTTACCGCGAGGAATTGCAGAAAGTTGCGTTTAATTTAGAAAAAAATGTGTTTAAAATTGAGAAAATTTTAGGAAGCAAAGGTTCAGGAAGGAGAAAAATGTACCTGGTGAAATGGCTAGGGTACCCAGAAAGCTTCAACACCTATATAAAAGCTGATGCAATAATGAAGCTTAAATAGTATGCAACATGGCTCCTAACCATTTCTACGTCACACTCCCGTCCTCCTCGTCCCTGTCTGTACACCCTAACAACACGCTAGCCAACTTTGTAACAGAACTCCATGGGCACATTGAATTGGGTCGTGATTCGTATGAGGTGGGGATATGCGAAATTCAGCTGGACACCGTCTTTTTAAATATTGAACATAAAGAAACCGTTTTTACGATTCTTAGAGACATTGACGAGTGTGAAAAAGCTGGGGTAGCTATGGATGAAACTATGCGCATCGCTGGACTAAGATTGCACGGTATTACAGTACAGAAGTAAGACTAGGGCCGGGTCAATATGGTTCGGCCGAGGATGTTGTGAGAGGCTTAAACGTAAGTTTAAGAAACTCAAACCTTACGAATGATTTAGTATATGAAATCGTAAACAACCCTGCACATACACTAATCCTAAAATCAAAGACTAACAGATGTCTTAAAGAACATAGAAAGTTCAAAATTCTAACCAACGGCCGATATAGCGCAGCCTTCCAAAGAGACACATTTCACGAGACACAGTATAACTTGTCCAGATTAATGTATCAATTGAAGATGGAGAAATTGGCTGAAAGGTCCCCAGACATGTGCTATATTTACAGTAATATAGTGGAGCACCAGTTTGTTGGGGATACCCAGGCACGCCTGCTGCGCATTGCTCACATCCCCAACCATAGAGGAAGGAGTTTGAGTATTACATATGACAGACCCCATTATGTGAATGTCGCAACTAATTTAATAACCAATATCACAATATATATAAGAACGATTGAGGGCGAAAACTTCCCATTCGGTAACGGGAGCTTAACAGTGAAGCTACACTTTCGACGCACTGAGTTATAATGGATAGAAAGCCTTTCACCGTCTATCGAGGGATGCGATACCAGCGCGGTAGTGGACTTGGATCCATTTTTTCATCCATACTACGTACGGCTGTTCCTTTGCTGAAGAGGGGTGCCAGATACCTTGGAAGGAAAGCGCTACAATCAGGCCTTAACACTGCAGAAGACATATTGGCCGGGGCTAAACCTAAAGAAGCTCTAAAAAAACATTTAAAGCGTACACGGAACGAAATCATCAAAGATGCAAAGAGAAAAATGCGTGGTGGCGGGAAGAAGAAGAGGGCTCCCCGGAAGAAGAAGAAGGGTCACGTGGTATTAAACGTAAAAGGCTATCAAAAAAGAAATGCTGTAAGCGAATGAAACCTATGGTTGACCACTTTTTTGACTGATATAAGCTAAGGATATTGATCTCATGAATCATAGTTTGTTTACCACTTGTCGAGAGAGGAGTCACTATTTCGCCATGGCACGCTTCATCCACCCATGTAGTTCACAATGCTGTAAATCGGAGCTGTCCTTTTTTGAGCTCCCGCCAACCCAAGTTTCTATTGAGCACAGTGACTTTATTACAATTAACCCTTTAAACACAATTAGTTCACCGAGTGCACCTATAGAATTCGTGATACCCAGCTCAGGTCCTTACTTTTTTGATCCAAGCTGTGTGCACATGTACGCTAAGCTACGTATAGCCCATTCTGATGGAACGGCCTGCGATGACAAATATGCTGTATACCCTGAAACAAACTTTCTGCACGCCATATTCAACCAGTGTGACGTATATTTAAATCAGACCAACATATCGGCAGGCACGGGGTACTATCATCTACGAGCCTATTTGGAAAATGTCCTCAACTTTTCCAAAGAAGCGAAGGCTACCTTTTTAAGTGCGGAGGGATATTATCAAACTAAAGATGAAAATAGTATAAAGGACAAATTTAAAAATTCTAAAAAGAAAATATACGAGTGTTTTGGACGGTTGCACACAGATTTCACTTTCCAGGAGAAGTTGCTTGTGAACGGGGTGGATATGAAAATAAAGCTCACCCGCACGAGTCCTGAGATCTGCTTAAATCTGGATGCGAATCAAGAAGAGGGTGCAAAGTCCGTTGTGGTTCACATTATGGACACATACCTCCGCGTACGGCGAGTGAAATTAAGTTCACCAAAACAACTAGAAATTGAGAAAAATTTACTAAACGCTACAGTGAAATATCCTATTAACAGAGTGCAGATCAAACTATATACGGTTCCTGCAGGGTTGGCATCGAAGCAGATAGAAAACATTGCCCTGGGAAATCTTCCTAAAAGGATATTAATCGGCATGCAGGACCACGCTTCGGTGAATGGAAAATATAAAAAGAGTGCCTTTAAATTCGAGAATTTCGGACTTAAAAATATAACTCTATACGTTAATGGCACTGCTTTGGGTGGAACAATGGGTACGGACTATTCATCAGACGCTGTGTTACCTCTTTGTGCCAGAGCCTATAGTAATCTGACCCATATTGCAGGTGATTGTGATGAGCTTGGTAATGGGGTAACGCAGGAAGAATTCATTGATCAATTTAACCTTTATCCGTTTGACATTACACCTGACTTATCTGCTAGCGTAAATACCCATTTAACACCACAGCAGAGCGGTAACATCTCAGTGCGGCTGGAATTCGCCAAGCCTATAGACGCTCCTATTAGTGTACTAGTATATCTCGAATCGCAAGCCCTAATAGAAGTAGATAGATTTAGAAGCGTTATCACTGACTTTTAAAATGGATGCTAATACACTTCAGAAAGTAATGGAGCGAGTCACACGTTCCAAATTTATCGGCGTGTTTGCGAAGAATGAAACATTGAGTTTGCCAAGTACGCGAGAATGCGGTAGTCTTATTGTGAACACAGACATCATCGGTAATGAAGGGATTCACTGGATCGCTGTCTATTTTAAAAATAGACAGCGCCTGTACTATTTTGATTCACTCGGTACTCAACCCTGGAGTGACCCTATTATTGTAAAATTTCTCGCTCAGTTACATATTCCCGAAGTTGTATGGAACCCATTTCGTATGCAGGGATATTTTACTAATGTTTGCGGAATGTACTGTGTCTCATTTCTCATGCATATGTCAAATGATAAAGAATTTATAAATTTTTTAAATTTATTTGACCCGTGTCACACTCACCGAAACGATGAAATGGTATGCAGACAGATAAAAAACCGTTTTCCAATTGTACGTACTCGTTGTATATTATAATGTTTTTGTTCGTATATTTGTATATTCGTTTATTGTACTGATTTCTTTCATTTAATAAATTTATGAAAATATATTGTGTCTTCTTATCCCAAAAAGATCGAAAAACACTTACATTATTTGACATTGTTGACTGATAGTATATCATCCGTATTCCCTTCAAAAGATTGTATAACTCGTGTCAAATCCTCATCGGACCTTAAAGGAATAATGAAAACATATACAGAGTATACAGACAGACAGATCCCCATTATGTGAAGATATCTTTGGTTCGAGGAGTGAACGCCATAAAAATTTCGATTTTAGCATAATGGGGAAATAACATTGATTGACATTTTTGGCGAGTATCTATTTGACGAAATACTACAACTCTCCATATATATATAAAATTCTAATTATAGACACTTACATTTCTATGGTAGTCCCTTGCGTCGGATTGTAAGGAGCGTCACTGCAAATATCTTCTACGGTTTGCGTCGAAAATAGTTCGCCACAATCAGCCGCATTGAAAAGACTAATTGTGGTTAATGCTGCAGTATCACGTTCTTCATACAAGTCTGGGGAGACGTACAGGTCCATGGTGGAGGATGTGTGACACTGCTGACTGATCAGTATATCATCCATATTCCCTTCAAAAGATTGTATAACGTGTCAAATCCTCATCGGACCTTAAAGGAATAATGAAAACATATACAGACAGACAGACAGATCCCCATTATGTGAAGATATCTTTGGTTCGATTACCAATTTCGATTTTAGCATGATGGGGAAATAACATTGATTGACATTTTTGACTAGTATCTATTTGACGAAATACTACAACTCTCCGTATATATATAAAATCGAATTATGGACACTTACATTTCTATGGTAGTCCCTTGCGTCGGATTGTAAGGAGCGTCACTGCAAATATCTTCTACGGTTTGCGTCGAAAATAGTTCGCCACAATCAGCCGCATTGAAAAGACTAATTGTGGTTAATGCTGCAGTATCACGTTCTTCATACAAGTCTGGGGAGACGTACAGGTCCATGGTTGAGGAATGATTATTCACTGATGCGAAAATAGCTACTGTTACTCCCAACTGAAAATATCCC
Source organism: Bathynomus jamesi (assembly GCA_023014485.1). NCBI lineage: Eukaryota > Metazoa > Arthropoda > Malacostraca > Isopoda > Cirolanidae > Bathynomus > Bathynomus jamesi. The sequence goes on along the minus strand of JAJOZX010000453.1, from coordinate 1,283,662 downwards.
CTTTTATATGCACATTCGCCAAGCTCCGCCCAAAAGACCAGATGTTCGTAGTGATTGGCTGCCGATGTAGCTGGGTGGAGCTATGACGTGTACCAATCCGCTATAACGAGACCGGACGAGTAACATATATATAAAATCGAATTATAGGCACTTACATTTCTATGGTAGTCCCTTATATTATATTTTTTACTTACAAATTATTAGTATTGTTTGTTAACATAATTGTTAACTTATTTTATAATAAAGAAATTATATCCTAATTATATTTTAAAAAGAACATTCGGTTTCAACGTTAAGCTGTGGTCTAAGGCGGCGTGGCATGAATAAATACTAAAATAAAATTAAATGTTAAAAATCTTTATTCATACGTTATTAAAAGTTAAAAATCTTTATTAATAAAACAGGATAGAAGCATATGAAAGTCAAGGTAAACTATAGTTGCAAATTATAGTTAGGTTATACGATGTTTTTCGGGCATACTACTGCCTCGGGTTAAATGATCCTGTTATTTTAAATCACGTATTTGAAAGAGTTAATCATTATTGCTACATAGAAAAAATCGTGCATTACGATGTTTTTCGGGTATACTACTGCCTCGGGTCAAATGGTCCTGTTATTTTAAATCACGTATTTGAAAGAGTTAATTATTATTGCTACATAGAAAAAATCGTGCATTACGATTTTTTCGGGTATACTACTGCCTCGGGTCAAATGGTCCTGTTATTTTAAATCACGTATTTGAAAGAGTTAATTATTATTGCTACATAGAAAAAATCGTGCATTACGATGTTTTTCGGGTATACTACTGCCTCGGGTCAAATGGTCCTGTTATTTTAAATCACGTATTTAACGACACATCGCGCTCATTTCCATTGCTATATATGGCTCTAGGATCGGCCCGACGAGATGTATTTCGTAGGTTAGGTTAGGTCTCTTACATATAAAAGTCCATGTGGTAGAGTAAGCAACGAACCCATCGACGAGATGTATTTCTGAACCCATGTTAAACTGGAGGTCTAATTTACGAGCGAGTGCACGTATTATGTTCTTGCACCGCCGTAGGCGAGAAAGAGTTAATTAGTATTGCTACATAGAAAATCGTGCATTATGATGTTTTTTTCGATTATTATTTATTGAACAAAACTCTCGCTCTCTTTCTATATATATATATATATATATATATATATATATATATATATATATATATATATATATATAGAAAGAGTGGTCTGGAAGGAAGTTTACCAATGATTAAATTCTCTTTGCGAGTGACCCGTTGCCCGCGTCGGGCTAACCTTTGGTTAGCTTCCGCCCGAATTGTTCATTCTGACGAAGGTCAAGCTTTTCACTCCACCTTAGACCTACAGTTTAACGTGGATTCCGAACCACGACCCATCAGCAGCCCAGCGTCTTGACCACTAGGCCTCCTAGGGTACCCATTTATCTACCAACCACTTTCTTTATTTGTGGAAGGATGAACAGCTGGGCTTTGCTGCGCGCCGGCTGCCGTCGGGTCTCGAACCCTGGGCCGATGGATTCGTAGTCCGCGACGCTAACCACTACACCACCGAGGCGGTATTTGTCATTACTTACTCGGACTATAGTGGATTTAATTATCCCAGAAGAGTTCCTTGTTCCATGCACGGTCTGTGTGTAGCATATATATATATATATATATATATATATATATATTGTGTGTACGTTTTTCCCACTGTTATTCGTGACTTAAATATTTATAATAAAAATCAAGTGTCTAAAAAAGTTATTTAATAAGCAGAATTTAATTGGATTCATTGTAGAAGTAATAACAGTGGCAATATTAATATTTGGAACATTGGGTACTTATCGAGCTGTCTTTAAGAAAGGTCTCTCGCAAGCAGATTTTCTCCGAAACCAACCTCGCTATAGTGGACTGTGTTTTGGGGAAATCCAACTTTCTTCGTTTCTTTTAATTTCGTTTTTTCATTTTTTCTTCGCAGGGAATGAGGCTCGTATGTTTCAACTTTTCATCTCGTTTGGTGGGTTTCGAATTGTATCGTAAATTATCGTATTTCGAATTGTATCGTAAATGATTTCGTTTCGTTATTCGTGAGGGCTGAATTATGGATAACTATGTTATTTGTTTCGTTCATCTTCAAGTTTAATGAAGCTGGGTATCCCTTATAAAAATTCGTTTCTGTCTAACGAATTATTTATTGGGTAACTTTGTTAATTCTATTATTGCGTAAATCTTTCTAATGTGTTACTGAATAACTATAAATATATATTGTGGTATTTTATATATAATATATATCAGAAGATATTTAAAAGACTGATATAATTATAGTAAACTTATGTCGAAATAGTTACCCATAAAATTAATTGTTTTCGGCTGAATTATGGATAACTATGTTATTTGCTTCGTTCATCTTCAAGGAAGCTCAAGTTAATGTTATATTTTGCATATAATCCACTATATACATCTATTGTAAAACACTATATACATCTATATTTCAATTAAGTGTGTAATTATTTAATTCATCTACCATATTGTGGTACACAATGCTTAATATATATATATATATATATATATATAATATATATATATATATATATATATATATTTCTATAATTCTGTTTTCTATGGTTGGTTGAATTATGGATAACTACGTTATTTGCTTCGTTCAACTTCAAGGAAGCTCAAGTTAATGTTATATTTTGCATATAATCCACTATATACATCTATTGTAAAACACTATATACATCTATATTTCAATTAAGTGTGTAATTATTTAATTCATCTACCATATTGTGGTACACAATGCTTATTAGAATACATGGCGCTATCTGGAATACCTTGCGCTCTCTGGCAACTCAGCCAGAATAGAGGATTATAAAAGATCGCGAAGCTGGTGAAGAACCATTCCCCCCTCGGCTCCGGCCGAGTAAGGAGCTCTGCTCCTTCTATTTCTGGCCCTTTGGTAAACCCCTTAGTGGCCTCTTAGGTTAGGGAAACGAAAATAAATTGGGGGAGAACTCCACTCTGTCCTTCAGGTGTCTCTCTCCCTCCTGCATGTATCTTCCTCCTTCAGGTGTCTCTCTCTCCTGCATGTTTGCCTCCAGCATGTGTACATCCAGCATGTGTACTCCTGCATGTGTGCGTATGTGTGTACCTCCAGCATGTGTACCTACTGCATGTGTACTCCTGCATGTATACCTATCCTCTCCTTCAGGCGTCTCTCTCTCCTACAGGCGTCTCTCTCTCTCTTCTTCAGGCGTCTCTCCCTCCTACAGGCATCTCTCTCTTCTTCAGCTCTCTCTCCTTCAGCTGTCTCTCTCTCTCTCTCTCCTTCAGGCGTCTCTCCCCCCTTGGCTCAGCCAACTAGCTGATTCGGAGCCTATAAAACAACGCCAGCCCGGCTGGAAGTCTTAGTGTGCACTTGGCTCCTGCCAGGTGAACACCTCTCCTCCTTTCTCTCCTCCTCCTCCTTTCTCTTGGGGGATAACGCCGCCTCCAAGTTTCCCCCCCACCCCCCTTTGCAACAACCCCCTTTGCAACAACCCCCTTCCCCCCTTTGCAACAACCCCCACCCCCTTTGCAACATTACATAATAACCTGCAACATTCCTGCACTCTCCCCTTTTTCGGCTATACTACTGATGAGAAGAGAGAACGAACAAATGAAAAAATGAGGTAACCACCCGGGAATCGAACCCGGGATCTTCCGATTGCCGGTCAGATATGATAACCATTACACCACGTTCTCTTCTCATCTTGCGCGGAATGTTCTCCTATACAAGCGTCGTTCTTTACGTTATTTATACTGCGTGTTCTTTGCAATTGAAATATATATATATAATATATATATATATATATATATACACCTCAGTGGTGTACTAGTTAGCGTCGCTGACTACGAATCCATTGGCCCCGGGTTCGAGACCCGAAGGCAGCCGGCGCGGAGCAAAACCCAGCTGTTCATCCTTCCACACAATAAAAGAAAGTGGTTGGTAGATAAATGGGTACCCTAGATGGCCTAGTGGTTAAGACGCTGGGCTGCTGATGGGGCGTGGTTCGGATTCCACGTTAAACTGTAGGTCTAAGGTGGAGTGAAAAGCTTGACCTTCGTCAGAATGAACAATTCGGGCGGAAGCTAACCAAAGGTTAAAGGTTGTGTATATATATATATATATATATATATATACCATTTTACATATTTTTTCCCATGTGGGGCTTCGGCACCCTTGCCACCATACCGCTACTGGGAACCACTGACAGGTTGACAGGATATATATACTTACTTTAGGTGAGTTTGAACGACAGTCCAGGATCGACCTGCGGTCAACCCCTCTGCAGTATCCCGCCTCATTTGAGGGATTTGGTGAAGGAGGGAATTGCTGTCTGATCTCCTCCTGCCCTCGTAGCCAGCCACGCATGGCTGGTCAGGGACTTTGCACAGGAATCTGTCCAGCTAGTTCTTGAAGTTATTCAGGTCGGTGTGCCGGAGATTCTTCACTTCTTTTGGTAGGACATTGAAAAGCTTTGGGCCTCATATTCTGAGGGTATTTTCCATCCTCATTTCCATGGCCTCTCGTCCCACCGCAGCTGGGACCGTACAAAATCTGCCTCTTCTCTCATTCCAGTTTGTTTCTATTTCATTTCTAAGGTTAGGGACGGAGCCCTCAAGTATTTTCCATATGTATATTATTGTGTACCGCTCGCGCCTTCTTTCGAGAGAGTAGAGTTTCAGGGATTGTAGTCGAGACCAGTAGTCTTTACCTTCCGTTTCCTCTATCTTAGACGTAAAAGTCCTTTGTATAGTTTCAATGTTAGCAATGTCTCATTTTCTGTATGGGCTTGTCAGTACTGAGCAATACTCAATGAGAATGATGGTGTTTGCTTTTCTGCTGCGGAAGCTCCTCCAGATGATTCCCATTATCTTACTAGCCTTTGTAATTTTAATGTTATAGTGCTCTCTGAATTCTGCATCTGACGACATTATTACTCCAAGATCCCTGACTTGTAGATTTGGTGTTATCTGTTTGACTTGCATAGTTTTGTACCCTTATATATATATATATATATATATATATATATATATATATATATATATATATATATATATATAACGTAAAGAACGACGCTTGTATAGGAGAATATTCCGCGCAAGATGAGAGCGAGAGAACGAAACAAATGAAAAAAATGAGGTAACCACCCGGGAATCGAACCCGGGATCTTCCGATTGCCGGTCAGATATGATTACGGCATTTGATTGAGTGAGGCCCGTGGTGTAATGGTTATCATATCTGACCGGCAATCGGAAGATCCCGGGTTCGATTCCCGGGTGGTTACCTCATTTTTTCATTTGTTTCGTTCTCTCGCTCTCATCTTGCGCGGAATATTCTCCTATACAAGCGTCGTTCTTTACGTTAATTATACTGCGTGTTTGCAGTTTAAATGTATATATATATATATATATATATATATATATATATATATATATATAGCCTTCTTTTTGTCGGAACGCGCCAAACGTCGTTCCGGTACTTTTTACTTTCAACATACTGTAGAAGAAAATTTGCTGTTTTTATTTTCATTCCGATTTTATTTATTTATTACTTTTTTTTGTATGTGACATTTTCGTATGTAAAAATAGATATGAATTTCAAAGACTTTTGCCTGAAAAACTGTCATGCTTCCCAACGGCATATTCAGATAAGAATACTGTAATTAAACTACAAAAATTAAACGTTAATCCCAACATTGTGTAAACCAGTGTGGATGTCATGTATATCTTATGTAATGTGTCTTTTCTGAATAAAGATTACTATTATTATTTTATTTTTATTTTTTTTTCAGGAGTCAGATTACATGATAAAAATTTAGGAATGGGAAAGAGGTTTTTTTTATAGTAGACTTCCAGAACCTTTCTTCCAAGAAAAAAAAAATATATAACAAAACCTACAAAGCCGGCATTTCACAGGTTACAATTTCGCGCATAATTTTTTTTTTTTTTTTTTAAGGTGCTTTCAACCCTGCTGGATTATTGACACCATTTAGATACTCGTATTCATACTTATTACGAGCTTTTATAGTGCAGCGACAAAGCGCCATCTAACGCCAGAAATTTTACTTTGTGCTTTTCAAATTTTTAAAAGAAAAAATATGAACTGAGTATAATTCGTGTTTTAAAATCAGGATTTGGATTTACTGACAATTAGGAAAGTGGTGTACATATTACGATCAATTATATTTATTTCAGTTTACGAGTTTTATTTTACATTTTCTTCAATATTCTCTGCTTAAAGATGTTAATGAGATTGAGATGATATCAAAACTGTTGGAACTTATGAAAAATATTAAATGGCAGTAGTATGGGCGCAAAATGGGAGAGTGCAGAGATGTTGCAGAGATAATGATCAATGTTGCAAAGGGGATGGGGTATGTTGCAAAGGGGGCGGGGGTATGTTGTAAATGGGGTGGGCGGGGGTATGTTGTAAATGGGGTGGGTGGGGGTATGTTGCAAAGGGGGATGGGTATACAATGAAGGGGGAGGGGGTATGCAATGAAGGGGAGCGGGGTATGCAATGAAGGGGGAGGGGAGGGAGCTTCGGGGGGAGAAGGGAGGATGACCTCCCCCAAAGGGGTTGCCTTAACCTAAGATAGGGAGAGAAAGGAGAGACGGAGGAGGTCCTTGGGGGAGAAGGTGGGATGTTCTTACCCCCCAAAGGGAAACCTAACCTAAGTCTTAACCTAAGAAGGAAGGTGAGAGTTCTTTATTCCGTCGAAGTTCGCATCATTATGAATCTTCTGAAGCCAAGCGGGTCTTATATAGAGGAAGGTTGAGTTGCCAGATATCACTTTTTATTTTAATTGTTTAGGTATACATTATTAGGGTGAGTTGCTAGATACCACTATTTATTTTAATTTACACGAGTTATCGTTTTTAAAAGCAAATGAACTTTCTCCTTAATGTTATTCAGAAAAAAAATCACTAGACATTTGGTTAAAGAAATCGTTCCATTAACATATCTCTTAGATTAATATTCAATTTACCATTCGTTTTCACTAAAACCTTAGAATGTATACCGTCTATTTACTTTTGACAATCCTTGAGCAAATTTCTCCTTAATGTTATTCAGAAAAAAAAAATCACGACAATTGACAAAAAGAAATCGTTCCATTAACATATGCTCTAAGAATAATATTCAGTTTTCCTTCACTAAAACCATAGAATGTACACTCTATTTACTTTCGACATTCCTTATATATATATATATATATATATAATATATATATATATATATTAGGGTGTTTCACGGCAGTGTGGTTGATGGATGAAGTGGAAGGACGTTCAATCCACATTGATGCCCCTGTTCCTTTTGCCGAGGAAACTCGTCTGAACAGGTTTCACCTAGATCAGAACACGTTTAGGGGTCCCGAGATTTGACGCTTCAGATTGCTTAGGTATTTCTAATTTCAGCTGTTCTAGTGCTAGTCGACTGCCTTGCTTCCTGACGGAAGGGTGCACTGCTCTCTGTCCTTCGTGTCAGTTGTCGAGTTTTGTCCTCGTTGTGTCTACCGTTGCGTATTTGTACTCTTTTCTAATTCTTATATTTCCTCATTGCAGATAAACATGGCAACTCGAAGCAAGAAAGAGGTTTGGCTCATCGGACACCCGAATAAGGAGATCCTGGGTAGCCGCCTGCCGACGAAGTTGCAAGTCTTGCAAAAGTGCTTCTTCCATCAAAAACAGGAAAACCTAGGACGGAGAAAATGTCTGAACCTCTCTTTGGATGCTGTGATGGTGTTCTGGAAAAGAGCAAGGATCCCTACTATGAGGCGGGACAGCGCCCTTCGGAAAATGGAAGCGCTGCTTCAGCGTTACGACAAGTTGGTGAAAAGCAGGAACAGATCCGAGGAGAGCTGTCGTGTTGCGGAAGACATGTTTAAGGCGGAACTCAAGAACGAAATCCCCGATATTGGTCATTCCGATGCCCTTTCTATGATGACAAACGAGGAAGACAAGCTCTTCTACAAGAGTCAGCAGGAGGACCCAACAGAGAGCAGTATGGGATCGGCAGACATGAAGCTGGCCCAGATGGAGAGTAGGAAAAGGCGTCGAGAGGAACAGCAGGAGGAGAGACGACACCGGGAATTCGAGCGGGCCAAGACGGTTACAGAAGCTGCTACTCTTGAAGACAGCTCCTCGTCCTCGGCGTCGCCATCTGCGGAAGATGATCCCTCCTTGGCAGCCTCCACGTCTGATTCATGTCCTTCTTCGAGGAAGCGGTCGAGGAACCTCATCACTCAGGATGTGGCTGTCGCGTACGACCGGATGAACATTTCTTATCGTGATGCAGCGATGTCCTACGCCGTCGTCGCGCAATCCTTGGGGCACGATTTGAACGAGGTATCCATCTCCTCTTCCACAATGTATCGTGCTCGCCAGTCGCTTCGGAAGCAAGCAGCAGAGGCGTATCAAGATGGAGAATTCTGTCCTGAGGAGCCCTTAGTGTTGCACTGGGACGGGAAAATGCTGCCTGAAATCACAGGTGACGGATCTGTGGACCGGATTGCTGTGCTGGTCACCGGGAACGGCCAGGAGAAGCTGCTTGGAGTTCCGAAAGTTCCAGCTGGCACGGGAGCGGAGACGGCACGCGTCTGCATTGATCTTGTGCCGGAACACGACCTGTCCGAACGAATCAAAGGGTTATCATTCGACACAACGGCATCGAACACCGGGATTCACGTGGGAGCCTGCGTCAAGATTGAGGAGGGTCTCGGGAAGCAACTTCTTTACCAGCATGCAGGCACCATATGTACGAAATCGTCCTGGCCCAAGTCTTCCGGTCTTCGATGGGCCCCACCTCTGGGCCCAAGACTGGGATCTTCAAAAGATTCCAAGAGCAGTGGGGTTTCATCGACCGATCTCTTATCACCACTGCTATTGATTCAGATAGCTGCAGCATCGCTGGACCTCTCCAGGGTCTCAAGGACCGAACTGTTCTTGTCGTGAGGGAAGCTCTGGCTTCTGGTCAGCCGCGGGATGACTACCAAGAACTTCTTCAACTGGTTATCCTCTTTCTTGGGGAAGAGACTGTCGCCAATGTGCCACTGCGGAAGCCAGGAGCATACCACCATGCGCGGTGGATGGCGAAAGCCATTTAAGGATTGAAGCTGTACCTCCTTCAGGACCAGTTCAGGATGACCGGGCGGGAGCTGAAAGGAGTCACAGAAATCTGCCTGTTCGTCGCCCTGGAACGCAAAGGCTTGGAGTCGTGCGACGAGAGCAGAGCAGGCCCCACGTGTGGATCTGGAGTTCTCGCTGGACCTGGAAATACTGCAGGAAGATGCTGTGATCGTCGACGTCGCCAAGCAAGCGCAAGCGGCCATGAAACGACACCTCTGATACTTCTCCGAGACGCTGGTCGGCTTGGCATTCTTCGATCAAGGGGTTCCTCAGGAAGAGAAACAAAGGATGCGAGAGAACCTCGCCAAGCCGGCATCGAGGAAAGCGTTGAAACGTCTGGAGGGGAAGACCGTCCTCGGCTCCTTCAAAGGAAAGAAGATTTCTGATTTCGTTACCTCGAGGACGAAGGATCTCTTCACCGCACTCGGGATCAACGGCGCTTTGGTCGAAAATCCCGCTTCGTCTTGGGAAAGAGACCCACACTACCAAGCAGGCCTAGCTAGGGTCCGCGTCCTGGCTGTGGTGAACGACTTGGCTGAACGGGGGATCGCTCTCATCGAGAAATTCAATACTGCCCTAACAACGAAGGAAGAAGACAAACAGTACCTGCTGAAAGCAGTTTTCAAGAACAGGAAGGATTTTCCGAAGAAGCAGAAGGGGGAAATGATGAAGAAGTGATGAGTCTGTGCTCTCTGATGTAAGGCGTGATTTCTCGGGACCCCTTATTGTTGTCGAAGGAGTCTCATTTTTGGCCAGGAGTGATAAATATGTAAAACGAACACGGGCATCTATGTGGATTAAAAATATAATGTGGTTCTCATTTATGAAACACCCTAATATATATATATATATATATATATATATATATATATACTGAAATATATATTAAATTTGGTAATAAACAATTATTCTCATACAATATCGTTTATTTCCACATTGTGTTTAGTCGGGAAGGAACGGAGACCGGAATGGGTAAGATTCATTCATGCTTAGCCCGAAGCTTTTTTGAAGGCCTCAAAGCTTAACCGCAAAGATCCGTTTGACCTAAATTCCACCATTCAGCTCGAGAAAACCTCCACTCGCATCATATATTCTCAGCATTTTTCTTATTACTACTGAAGTTAAAAACTTGATTTTATATTATTTATTAAAGGAGAGAGAGGACCACACACACACACACACCACACATATATATATATATATATATTATATATATATATATAACCAAATGCATAAAACCAGGAATCTTGGGAAAGCTGAGTTTAGTATGGCAGCAAAACATGATAATGCACAAAAATCTTCTATATTTCCTAATGATGTTTGTGTCATAGGATATTACTGTGCTGTTAATGTCAGAGTAATGAAGAGTAGGCGCTAATTTTGTTTCCTGTGGTACTGAGTTGAGCCACTCTGATGAATATAATGTTATAATAATGTTTCAGACCAACAAAGACCCTAGGAACCACTCATGGCTGGTCTACCTAACTGTGTTCGTAATCGTGTATTGTGTATGTCCTCCGTGGTGGCGGAGGGGACCTACAATTTTACGTGGGTTCCGAACCACAAGAACATAAGAAATTTATGTAAAAACTGCCGGTAAATTGGCAACGACCAATTTTTACGAAACTAAATAATTATCAATTTAAAACTAATTAATTATCGATTTAAAACTAAAGATAGAATCTCTGGATCCAGAGGATCAAGTCATAATAGACTACTATCTACAAATATGTTACACTCTATATCTATTTATAACGGACATGCAATTATATCAGATCCAAAGAATCCAGTCAATTTCATTACGGTATCCATCAAGTCACGGTCCATATCGATTACGGACCAAGTCAAAATTTACAATCATATACATTACAATATATACACTTACGAGAAAAAGTGTAGGTGTGGCTGTAAAGACTGTACAGTAATGTAGAAATGTGTGTGCACCCATTTTGGGTCTCCCATTTAAAAGTGTTTGTGGGGCAAGTGAAGATCATGAGTTTTTCAATACCTCACAGTACTATGGGGGGCACCGCTCGGCAGAGGAATCTCTTTAAATGGGGTGTGTAAGGACAGGGAGTATCCCCTAACCCAAGACGCTGCCTCCCTATATCCCACAACATTTGTGTTGAGCTGTGGGATCTATCCCCAGAAAGCCTTAATTTTACTACCTTAAACTATACCCTTTCTATCAACATATGCGTCTAATCGATTTTTAAACATGTTTATAGACGTGCTACTAATTACTTCTACCGGCAAACTATTCCAGCTATTTACTATTCTATGCGTAAAAAAGTTTTTCGGAACTGCTGTCTCGAACCTTCTACTTGTCAACTTACACCCGTTATTTCTAGTCCTATTATATTGAGATATTTCGAAAAAGCTATCTCTATCTACGTTATCGAACCCATTCATAATTTTGAAAACCTGGATTAGATCACCCCTTAACCTCCTAGTCTCGAGTGTTGTCAATTTTAACTCCTTAAGCCTATCCTCGTACGACTTTGACCTAAGCGACGGAATCATCTTAGTTGCTCGTCTTTGAACTCTTTCGATTTTGTCTATATCTTTGCGCATATGCGGATTCCAAAATTGGACCGCGTACTCCAAATGGGGTCTAACTAATGATTTATAAAGTGGAATTATAATATCGCGCGATTTGTACTCAAAATTTCGAGCTATAAAACCTAACACTTTGTTCGCCTTATTGACCGCTACTGTACTTTGTTTCGCTACTTTTAAATCACTAGTGACTATAACTCCTAAATCTTTTTCCCACTCTACGCTTGTTAAATCTTTCCCTGACATACTATACGCAAAATTACCGTTACGCGAACCTATATGCAAAATTTTGCACTTATCCACGTTAAATCTCATTTGCCATGTGACTGACCAATCAACGATTTTATTCATATCTTCCTGGATTTTACCTCTATCTTCGTCATTAATCGCCCTACCACCCAGCTTCGTGTCATCCGCAAACTTTGAAACTGTACTGACTAGGCCGACATCTAAATCGTTAATATATATAAGAAAAAGCAAGGGGCCCAATACAGAACCCTGAGGAACGCTACTCGCTACATTAGCCCAACACGACTCCGCTCCATGAACGACCACCCTCTGTTTCCTGCCTCGCAACCACTCTTCTAGCCAATTTATTACTACACCCCTGATTCCATGAGCCTTAGTTTTTTCAATGAGTCTTTTGTGCGGCACGGTGTCAAACGCTTTTTGAAAATCTAAATACACTACATCAACCGCCCGATGTCTATCGTAAACGTCAACCACGCATTGGAAAAATTCTAAAAGATTAGTTAAGCAAGATTTGTTTCGCCTAAATCCGTGCTGCGTATTTCTAACTAGCTTATGGAATTCTAAGTGTTCGACTATACGATCCCTAATTATTGATTCCAGTAGCTTACCTACAACAAACGTTAAACTGATTGGCCTATAATTTCCCGCCGCACCTTTATCGCCTTTCTTAAAGATAGGTGTTACGTTTGCTAACTTGAAATTATCTGGTACGCACCCCTCAGAAATAGACGCATTAAAAATCTTTGTTAGCGGCACAACAATGCTATCTTTTAATTCTTTTAGTTGTATGGGATATATGGAATCCGGACCCGGTGATTTACGCGTTTTCATTTTATCAATATAGCGCATTACCTCCCCTTCACTAACGACAATATTATCAAAAATATTACCATTATCAAAAGGTATTATGTCTATGACCGTAGGGATATTCGTTACATCTTCTATAGTAAAAACTGACGTAAAAAATTCGTTTAGCAAGGTAGCCATTTCCTTGTTTTCAGAAACTAGATCTCCGTTTAGATTTTTCAAAGGCCCCAAGACGCTTTTCACTGGATTTCTATTATTGACGTATTGAAAGAATCGCTTGGGGTTTTCTTTACCGTCACGAGCTATGGAGATTTCAAATTCGCGCTTGGACTTTTTTATTACACTTTTCGCTTCACGCCTTAGAGATATGTAGTGTTTTCGTAACCACAAATTGTCTTTATCGCACTTATGTAGCCTATAAGCCCTATCTCTACTCTTTATAATGTCTCCTACTCTAAAGTAAACCACAAGGGCTTGTTGTTTACTTTCGCACGCTTAATTTTGTACGGTACACATTCCTCATTTATAGTCCTAAATACTGTTTCGAACGATTCCCACATTAGTTTTGCGTTGGAGTTCCCCATCACGTTTTCCCAATTGACGTGTGACAATTTATTTCGAAATTTACTAAAGTCTGCGTGCTGGAAGTTAGGAATTTTCGTCGAGTTAGCTGGTTTCGAGTGACTTACTGAGAGGACAAACTCTACCATATTGTGATCGCTATTGCCCAACGGTTCTATTATTTGAAGATCAGTAATTAGCCTATCATCCGTAGTTATTACTAAATCTAAAATACTGTCCAACCTCGTAGGTTCCCCAACCTTTTGAATAAGAAAGCTATCCTCGAGAAAATTAACTAAACGATTACCTTCCGCGTCTCCCTGCATTGTATCGTAATTTACGTTAGCGCAATTAAAGTCACCCATAACTAAAGCCTGCTCACTACCGATTATTCGCTTTAGTTCACGATATAACGCTTCGTCCGTATCAGCTGTTTGATTAGGGGGCCTATATATAACCGCAACAACAAGTTTGAAATCGTTCAATTTAAGTTCTGCTATAGTCGAATCCATCGGTTCTGGAATTGTGTGCTTTACTTCTATAACGTTCGCTATATTATCTTTGATATACAACATAACACCGCCTCCTCGCCTACCTATTCTGTTTTTAACAAAAAGTCTATAACCTTTAATTTGATACTCCCCTACAAAGTCACGAGTTTCAGTGCTAAGCCACGATTCATTTATTGCAATTATATCATAGTCTTTACAAGCAATTAAAGAAAAAAATTCGTTTATTTTATTTCGTAGGCTACGAGCATTTAAGGATAGAACCTTCAAATTGTTCGTAATTGCGACAACTTCGCGAGCGCAGTGGAAATTTATGGAATTTACGCTGGGACCGTTCGAGTTACGGCAGCCTGAAAAGAAGAGACAGTATTATGAAATAGTCTTCCTAAACGCGCAGCTCCTACGTCATTAAGATGAAGTCCATCTCCGAGGAACAAGTCCCTCCTGCCGCAGAAACTGTTCCAAAAATTCTCAAAATGCACTCCTTCCTGTTGGCAAAGAGACTTTAGGTTATTGTTAATACAGTATAGGTCGCTTGCTGTAGAAATCGTTACGATGGATAATTCGAGGAAGTATACCTGTTAAAACAATCTTATTAGTTTTTTTCCTTTAATCGCTCTAGTAAGTCCCTGTACCTAGCCAGCAGTTCTTCCGATCTAGAATTTAAAACGTTATTAGTACCGACATGAATAACATACGTTGTGTCCTCGGAGGTACCATCTGTAAATTGGTCAACACTATTAGTTATATCCTCCACCCTTGCACCAGGGTAGCAGTAACGGCGCCTACGACGAGGGTTTCTCCCACAGAATTCCTCGAGCTGTCCTCGAACAATGGAATCGTCAACGAGTCGTATTTCCGGTTCATCATCATCTTCAAAACCTAAAACAGAAAACTTATTGTTTGTTATTACTGGTATATTCCTATAACGACTTGCAACCGAAAAATTGAGACTCAATTAGTATAGCTGCAAAATAATAAAATATTGTTGTGATGGTTGATCAATATTGCATAAAGGGGAGGGTTGGGGAAAACCGAGAAAAGTATGAATGCAAATGCAAATATTGTCGTGGTAGAGATTTGCAAGTGCCAATACACAATGTGAGCACTAAATCTACGGAGAGAATATAAAGACGCCATTAGTCGTTCAATCAGGACGTCCAAAGCTTGGACCCATAATATAGGTGTTACGATTGGCACACAGACTTATCATAGAACCGCCCAGTTACATTGACAACCAATCATTAAACTTACGAGCCGCTCTTAGCCTTTTGGGGCGGTGCTTGGGATTATGCGTATAAAAGGAAATATTTTCAGCTGGGAGTCACAGTAACTATTTTCAACAGTGAATAAACAATCCCTCCGCCCTGAGTCAAGAAATTTATAGTTTTCCGGATTTATATCAAGATGGTGACATTGTAGCATTGTCCACAATTAATCTTCTTAACGCGGCTGACTGGGATGGATTATTTCAACGCAAACCGTTGATGATATTTGCAATGACACTCCTTACGATCCGACGCAAGAGACGGCCGTAGAAATGTAAGTGCCTATAATTTTTTTTTTTAGTCAATTACTCGCGAACTGTCAGAAAGAGGATTATTTCATCATAATATATATGGAGGGTTGTAGTAATTCACCTCGTCAAATACATCATTTAGGTAATCGCAATTATAGATTAGTCTACAGTTATATCCTGTTTTGATTCATTAATTTTTTTATAGCAATCTTTTGCATGTTTTTTATAAATGTTATTCGTAATTATCTCTTAAAGGAGCTTCTCTGAGCGGTTCAAAGATGTCATCACATTGTAATACTCTCACTATATGTATACTCTGTATATGTTTTTATTAATAAAGATTCAGTATGAACATTATTCTTTCTCCTTTAAGGTCAATGAGGATTTGACACGTGTTATACAATCTTTTGAAGAACCTCGTGTCATGGACCTGAATACGGAGGAATTACCGAGCAGTCAGCCCAATGAATGTCACATCATAAACGAAATAATGTAAGTGTTTTTTGTTTCGATCTTTTTTTGGGGGAAGAAGACAATGTATTTTCATCAATTTATTAAATGAAAGAAATCATATTTTTAGTACAACAACCATCTTGAACTACAGAATATACAAACTAACATTATTGGTTACAAATATATGCACGAACAAAACATCATACTATACAACGAGTACGCACAATTGGAAAACGGCTTTTTATCTGTCTGCATACCATTTCATCGTTTCGACATGGGTCGAATAATTTTAAAAAATTATAAAGTCTTTACCACGTGATATATGCATGAGAAATGAAAGGCAGTACATCCCACAAGTATTACTAAAATATCCTTGTAGCCGGAAGGGATTCCATACAACTTCGGGGATATGCATCTGATCGAGAAATTTTACAATAACAGGGTCACTCCAGGGTTGAGTCCCGAGTGAATCAAAATAGTACATGCGGTCCCTATTTTTAAAATAGATTGCAAACCAATGAATCTCTTCACTACCAATAACATCTGTGTTCACAATATGGCTACCGCAATCTCGCGTACTTGGCAAATTCACTGCTTCATTCTTCGCAAACACCGATAAATTTGGAACGTGTGATTCGTTCACTATTCATTACTATCTGAAGTGTATTCGCATCCATTTTAAAAGTCAGTGATAACGCCCCTAAATCTGTCTACTTCTATTAGAGCTTGTGACTCGAGGTATACAATACACTAATAGGAGCGTCTATAGGCTTGATGAATTCCAACCTGACTGAGATGTTTCCGCTCTGTTGTGGGCTTAAATGCGTATTTACGCTAGCAGATAAGTCAGGTGTGATGTCATATGGATAAAGGTTAAATTGATCAATGAATTCTTTCTGCGTTACCCCATTGCCGAGCTCATCACAATCACCTGCAATATGGGCCAGATTACTATATGCTCTCGCGCAAAGAGGTAACACAGCGTCTGATGAATAGTCCATATGCAATGTTCCTCCCAACGCAATGCCATTAACGTATAGAGTTATATTTTTAATGCTGAAATTCTCGAATTTAAAGGCGCTCGTTTTATATTTTCGATTCATCGAAGCATGGTTCTGCATTCCGATTAATATCCTTTTAGGAAGATTTCCCAAGGCGATGTTTTCTATCTGTTTCGATGTCAACCCTGCTGGCACCGTGTATAGTTTGATCTGTCCCTGTTAATTGGATATTTTACTGGGGCGTGTAGTAAATTTTTCTCAATTTCTAGTTGTTTTGGTGAACTTAATTTCACTCGCCGTACGCGGAGGTATGTCTCCATAATGTGAATCACAACGGGCTTTGCTCCATCTTCTTGATCAGTTCCCATATTTAAACAGATCTCAGGATTCGTGCGGGTGAACATTATTTTCAGATCCACCCCATTCACAAGCAACTTCTGGAATGTGAAATCTGTATGCAGACGTCCAAAACACTCGTATATCTTCTTTTTAGAATTTTTAAATTTGTTCTTTATACTACTTTCGTCTTTAGTTTGATAATATCCCTCGGCACTTAAAAAGGTAGCCTTCGCTTCTTTGGAAAAGTTGAGGACATTTTCCAGATAGGCTCGTAGGTGATAGTACCCCGTGCCTGCCGATATGTTGACCTGATTTAAATATACGTCACGCTGGTTGAATATGGAGTGCAGAAAGTTTGTTTCAGGGTAGACAGCATATTTGTCATCACAGTCCGTTCCATCAGAATGGGCTATACGTAGTTTAGCGTACATGTGCACACATTTGGATCAAAAAAGTAATGGCCTGAGCTGGGTATCACGAATTCTATAGGAGCACTTAGGGAACTAATTGTGTTTAAAGGGTTAATTCTAATAAACTTGAGTTGGGGGCATCTCAAAGAGGGATAGCTCCGATTTACAGCATTGTGAACTACACGGATGGATGAAGCGTGCCATGACGAGTTAGAAATAGTGCCTCCTCTTTCGACAAGTAGTAAACAAACTATGATTCATGAGATCAATGTCCTTAGCTTATATCAGTCAAAAAAATGGTCAACCATAGGTTTCATTCGCTTACAACACTTCTTTTTTGATATCCTCTTACGCTTAATGCCACGTGGTGGTAATCCCTTCTTCCGACCAGTCCTCTTCTTCCCACCACCACGCATTTTTCTCTTTGCATTTTTGACGATTTCATCCCGTGCACGTTTCAAATGTTTAGAGCTTCTTTAAGTTTAGCCCCAGCCAATATGTCTTCTGCAGTGTTAAGACCTGATTGTAGCGCTTTCCTTCCGAGGTATCTGGCACCCCTCTTCAGCAAAGGAACAGCCGTACGTAGTATGGTTGAAAAAATGGAGCCAAGTCCACTACCACGCTGATATCTCACCCCTCGATAGACGGTGAAAGGCTATCTGTCCATTATAACTCAGTCCGTCGAAAGTGCAGCTTCACTGTTAAGCTCCCGTTACCGAATGGGAAATTTTTACCCTCAATCGTTCTTTTATATATTGAGATATTGGTTATTAGATTAGTTACGACATTCACATAATGGGGTCTGTCATATGTAATACTCAAACTCCTTCATCTATGGTTGGGAATGTGAGCTATGCGTAGCAGGTGTGCCTTGGTATCCCCAACAAACTGGTGCTCCACTATATTACTGTAAATATAGCACATGTCTGGGGGACTGAGAGCTTTCATCCAATTTCTCCATCTTCAATTGATACATTAAGCTGGACAATTCATGCTGTGCCTTGTGAAATGTGTCTCTTTGGAAGGCTGATCGATATCGCCCCTCGGTTATAAATTTGAACACTCTTCGGTCTCTAATATTTCTGTTAGCCTTTGATTTTAGGATTAGAGTATGTGCAGGGTTTCCTTTGTTTACGATTTCGTATAATAAATCATTCGTAAGATTTGAGTTTTTTAAACTTACATTTAAGTCTCAAAACATCCTCAGCCGAACCATAGTGACCCGGCCCTAGTGTTACTTCTGTACTGTAATACCGTGCAACCTTAGTCCGGGCGATATGTATAGTTTCGTCCCGAGTTACCCCGGCTTTTGCACACTCATTACTAGAGACCGGATTTTGCCCTTTTTGCCTTTTTTATTCCCGCTCATAGATTCATAGGCTTCTTTTAGAGAAATCCATTTCGGGACTGTGGGATGTATATAATTAAATGTTATAGTGCCTATAAACGCTTATTTTGATGGTTAGTGCCTAATTTTAAAATACGTGCCTATATATGCCTTTTTTAATTTTATTGTACTAAGTAAAGCAAAATAACTCGCATTTTTTTAAAACTTGTAGGCCTAAATAGGGCAGGGGATGGAAAAACCGAGGCTAGTCCTGAGGCAACCAGCACAGCCAATCAGATCACAATACGTCAGCTAAATACAGCCAATCAGATCACAATACGTCATTGTGACGCATTCGGCCTCGATCATTTTGTTTGGTGCGTGCAACGTGGTGTCTTTCTTCAAGTGCTTTTGCTAAATAAAATCTCACGTTTGTGCTTACGGCTTTTTTATAAGAGAAAAAATGCCTAAGGACGAGACAGCCAAAAGTGTTCTGTTCAGGCAGTGGATCAAGAAGGACCCAAACTTCACTACGGATGGTAGTTATTTTCTGCCAACCTTGTTCCAAAGAGGTATGTTGCAACATTTTTTATTCTCTATCCAAAATAACAAACCCACTCGATGTAAACAAATGCATGCGAGGGAATTTGACGCTCCAACAATGAGTGATAATGTGAGCTTTTCCGAATTTAATAGCATCCTAAAGATAAATTGGTAAAGAGTGGTGAAAAACAAATTGTTTTAAATTATTTTAATATTAATTTAATATTAATTTAATTAACCGAACAACCAACTTTGACGTTCGACTAATGCATTTTATAATTTAGTTACCCTAAAAATTGTCGTTTTCTGTAGTTTCTAAAAAAAAAAAAAGATTGATATCTAAAGAAATTATTAAGTTAAGTTGGGTTCTTATAATGAATAGAGAATAATAGCTTTTTGTTTGTTGTTAATTTGATTTATTTTAATGCATAGCGCAGTAATTAAGTTTGTTTTTCAGTAATACTTGTCATCTTTGCAGGTAAAATGCGAGAAAAAATGCCATTTGGACCAACACAAAAATACTGCTATGCATTTGATGAACTCTAAGAAGAAAACTGCAACATGCCAGCCCTTCTTTCCAAGTCCCACAGAGTCGGATAAGTTGCAGCAGCAGTTCCATGCTGATTTGTGTCCTTCAATGGTGGCGGCAAACATACCTTTTAACAAGCTGCAAAATGCGGCATACAAAGAATTTTTAGCAAAGTACACGAAAATGAAAATTCCCGATGAATCTACTTTGAGGAGAAACTACCTCCATCCAAAATATGAATCTGTAAGTTTAAATAGTTGATTTAATTTGCTTCATTTTAATTTTCATTTTACAGGTTTAAATTCATTTCACATTGATTTAAAATAATTTAATATTTTAATTTATTTTGTTTAAATTTTGAGTTTTATTTCACTTCATTTCTTTAATTTTTGTCATTTTACTGTATTAAATTTTGATTATGTCAAATGTAAAAGAATGGCTAAACGAGCGTTCTGTTGATATCACTCTTTATCAAGTTATGCACATTGTGTGTATTTATTAACTTAAATACTACATGAAATTTCTAGGTTATTGAAGAGATCAGACAAGACGTCAATTATGCCAACTTCTGGGTGTCAGTTGACGAGACGACAGACACCTGTGGACGTCAAGTTGCCAATGTGGTGGTGGGTAAGCTCGACTGCTCTGGCCCAGGAAAACCACACCTGCTCCTCTCGAGACCACTCGAGGCAATTAATAATGCCACACATTGCCACAGTAGCTCGAGTTGTGCGGGATGCTGTCCGTAAGTGTCGATGAATGTTATTCATATGCATTTAAAATGAGAGACAATTACATTTGAAGTTGTTAATTTTGTGCGCATATAAACTTATTTATTCATTTTTTTAATTGCAGGAGTTCTGTGGCCAAGTGAGAACAATGATGATAAGTTTTACTTCTTGTCACGGATGCAGCAGCATATATGTTGAAAGCAGCGCAAAATCTGAAGGTTTTCTTTTCGAAAATGGTGCATGTGACTTGCCTGGCTCATGCTCTCCATCGGGTGGCAGAAAACATCCGGGGACATTTTCGGGACGTAAATGCACTTGTATCGTCGGTGAAGAAGGTCTTTCTCAAGGCACCTTCACGAATTGCTGCTTTCAAGGCAGCTCTTCCAGAAACACCCTTGCCACCTCAGCCAGTTTTGACTCGATGGGGTTCCTGGCTTCAAGCTGCCATGTATTATGCTGAAAATTTCAGCGAAATTGCCAAGGTACGAAACATATTCAATTTAATTAGTACATTCTTCTACAGCCATTTCAAAAGCAGCAAAGCAAATTTCATCTTAATTCTGTTTTTTGTTGCAGGTCGTTGAAAACTTAGACGAGCATGAGGCAGTCGTGATAGGACAAGCGAAGGAGGCCTTATCGTGTCTAACCCTTCGAGGAGACCTGGCCTACATCATGGCCAATTTCGGACGGGTGCCAGGGACCATAACCAAGCTGGAGGAGAGAGGCCTGCCGTTTGTTGAAGCAGTGGAAATAGTTCAAAATTTAAGGAAGGAGCTG
This sequence comes from Bathynomus jamesi, assembly GCA_023014485.1. Lineage (NCBI taxonomy): Eukaryota > Metazoa > Arthropoda > Malacostraca > Isopoda > Cirolanidae > Bathynomus > Bathynomus jamesi. The sequence goes on along the minus strand of JAJOZX010000453.1, from coordinate 1,262,173 downwards.
AGCCAGGTTCCTGGTAACGTAGGGAAAGAAGTGGTAGCAAAATTTGAAAATGTTCTCAGACGCAATCCTGGTTGGCAAACCATAGTTAACGTTTCAACAGTGTTCAAAGGAGAGTGTCAGGAAGTTCTGGACTTTGAGCCAAGCGAATTAGCATCTTTGAAGTTCGCACCAATTACGTCTTGCGATGTCGGAAGGTCGTTTTCTCGATATAAAAATGTATTGAGTGACAGGCGATGTCAATTTACGCCACAGAACCTTGAAAAATTTTTAATCATCAATTGCCATTTCAATTTATAGTTTGGTTGAGTTTTTGTAAGAAGATAGTTTAAATGTTTGGATTTTACTTTGATGCAAATAAAATGTTTGATGGTTTTTGAGATGTTTAGTTTATTTTTTACAATAAAAATCCTGATATTCATCAGAACTGCAAATGGGTTTACTGTAAGTCAACAATAATAAGAGAAAAGTGGGGAAAATAGAAATGCCTATTAAGTGCCTTTTTTAGCTTTTAGTGCCTATTTAAGCGACTTTTTTAGGGCTTCTTTAGTGCCTTTTTGCCTACCTATTATTGATTTTTTAGTGCCTATCAATCCTAACTCTACTCATTACAGTCTCTAAGATTCGTAAAAACGGTACCTTTATAATCAATATTTAAAAAGAGGGTGTCTAGCTGAATTTCACATATCCCCACCTCATACGAATCATGACCCAATTCAATGGGTCCATGGAGCTCTGTTACAAAGTTGGCTAGTGTGTTGTTAGGGTGTACAGACAGGGACGAGGAGGACGGGAGTGTGACGTAGAAATGGTTAGGAGCCATGTTGCATACTATTTAAGCTTCATTATTGCATCAGCTTTTATATAGGTGTTGAAGCTTTCTGGGTACCCTAGCCATTTCACCAGGTACATTTTTCTCTTTCCTGAACCTTTGCTTCCTAAAATTTTCACAATTTTAAACATTTTTTCCTAAATTAAATGTCACTTTCTGCAACTCCTCGCGTGAAAGTCTCCTGCGGTTTCTTCCCCATTCAAATCTTCAACGTAATACATCATTATCTCATCTTTAGGTCTCATAGCCCTAACTTTAAAAACCTCACGTGTCCATCCTTGCTCAAATCCCTTCGCGAATTTATTTCCCGAACGCGACAGCCTTACTTAATCATTGATTTTGAAACGCGCAGAGTGTGGTGGTGTTCCATCTCTTCTCACCTCTGGGCACGTACCTCTCTAAAACTTCGTTAGGTTCTGTCCCAATCGTGCGATGGTGTGAGCGGTTGTAGGATGGGGCCAATGATTCCAGAATGTCTAGAAATTTGTGTGTTTTTAAGTGTAAAATAGCGGTGCATGCGTTCCTTTATGGTACGTTGAACTTTTTCAGCTAAAGATGCCTTATGTATAGAATTGGTAGTGTAGTAGCTGATATTAAACTCTGTCAACATGTTCTGAAAAGCACCGCCTATAAATTCCTTCCCCATATCCGTACAAAAATAGCCAGGAACCCTGTTTTCTTTCAACATCAGCGTTTTGGTGGCTTTAGCAACTGTTTCAGGTGATTTATTTTTCAGAGGAATTAGCCACAGATATCTAGAGAATACATCTATTTTGAATAGAATGTAGCGGTAACCATCGTTATACACAGAATATCTTTGCATGTCTGTTAAATCTGCTTGCCAAATAGAGTCAATCGAAGCTGCTGTTGTCTTGGCTGTTTTAAACCTTTTTCTCACAGGCTTATGAAGTGTATAAGCGTCCTGCTCCCACAAAAATCTCTCAACATCTTTTTTCCTACTCCGTAAATACTTCTGTACAGTCTATCTCCGCCTCCGTAGGAGGCTGGGTTAGAAATGTCATAATAACGTCTTCTTAATATTTTAGCCATTTGCGTATTTTAGAGGCACGTGGATAGGGTTGACCGTTATTTAACCTCTTCTTTCTCCTCTTCAAAAGTGTTACCGCCGGGGGTGATGGCGTCTTCAATTGTGTCACGTGTGTCGCATGTTCCAGGTCTTTTATCCTGTTCAGATTTCCTATCAATGTTTTGGGGACATTTATTTGTTGTAGTCTTGCTTTAATATGCTTCCATCCTGATGGTGAGGGCCTATCCCACTTTCTCACCAGATCATGGACAATGTCTACGATAGTCGATCCCTGTACCTTTGATCCTTCCACAATGATCTCGCCTGTATCGATCCATTTTATGGCTGGGTTCTCATTCAATAGATTATAAAGACTTAAACCTTTATTCCTCACTGTATGTGGGAGGGTGCTTTTTAATACATGCTCGATGTTCTGTGTGGCTGACCCCTTAATCTTTGGTTGGTCAGATCTATCGACGGACACAGGTCCTATGTCACCATGTCCATCGTTCCCCATGTTGTGCCTAATAACCATGGGAATCTCTGTCGGGTTCTTATAATTTTCGTACTCGTGAAGAAATTTCTGCAGAGCTTCTTCGTATAAGATTCTTTTCTCATCAGGTGTTTTTTCACTGTTTAGTAGGGCTAGCAATTCGCTTTCCATTCTTTTAAGCCTGCTTTTACGGGGATCTAGATCCGTGTCTGGATTCCTTTGTCGTGAAGCATACACCTCGTGTGGAATCACTACCACTTTCATCATTATATTAATCTAGTCAGTAAAGGACCCAAAACTGAAAATAAGATGGGTAGGAATGATCCTCCCCTTTGTACAATAATTCGTTTTTTCTTCCCTACAGTTTGACTTTTACGAGCGAGTGCACGTATTATGTTCTTGTAACGGCGTAGGTGAGCCTTCTGAGGTGGTTTCATTGATACATTGCAATTTATAACGTTAAGACAGATTTCACAGATGCATTTTAAAAAGTCGGAGTCGATATTTTTAGCAAACATCTGCTGCATTGCTCTGGGCAGTCGATGATAGATTTTTATTAATTCACTGTAATTTTTTTAGCCTCTTTGTCATTCTGGAATATACACCGTTTCAGGCTCGTTTGGAAATATATTCGTTCTTAGAAGCATCCTAAACGTGTTTCGTGGATGAAGGTCGCAAAGCAAATATCCGTAACGCGGGCTTGTAGCTTCTTTATAAACTTCTAAAAACTCCTTACGTTGATTCGGAAACATTTGATTGGCTAATACCCCAATTTGTGATACATCTATACGTTGCGCGAATAAGACTAGTTATTGTGTATTTAACGACACGTCGCGCATGTATTTATTTTTGAAAAATAGATTCTGATTGATGAAGAACACGCTTATGTTAAGATGGTGAGAGAATACTGTAAATGTCTCGGTAAACGTTTTATCCATCTCCAGCATGAGATCGTCAATTACAGTGACTGTATGTTCATTTCCCTTTAACGAATTAACATCATATACACTAGGGTTTCTCATTTCCCGGCCTTTTGCTTATCCCGGGATTCCGGGATAAAAATGATTCCCTTCCCGGGATCCCGGGAAATCCCGGGATATAATTAATTATATTTAAAATATATTATAAAATAAATTAACCTAGAAAAGAGGGGGTATAATTATTTTTTATTTTTTTTATAGTCATTTAATAAGTTCTGCAATCTCCATGATGGGCAAAATAAAATAATATTGCTGTGAAAAATATGTATTAAAAAAAATACTTTTGAATTACATAGAAAATTTTCACAAATAAAAAAATTGCTCCGTTTCATTGAAAACTTAATGAATACAACGAAAAAAAAATTGCCTTTGAATTGCTTAGAAAATTTAAAGAAAAAATAAAAATTACCTTCAAATTGCAAAAAACCAATGAATTCAACCAAAAAAATTATCACTGTGAATTTTTATAGTACGATTTCAAAAAACAAAGATGGTCAATACTTCGATCACTCAATCTTGTTCTCATTTTAGTCACGAAAAGTCCTGCTGCTGAGAATGCCCTTTCCGATTCTATTGACGTGGGTGGAATCGTCTTTAATGCATTCAAGAGAAGAGAGATGTTCTGCGTTTTTTCGCCCGTAGCCTCGAAGATCTCTAGTTCCTTTTTAAGGTGCTTTGCAGCGCTTGCTTTGCTGTCTAGTGTTCTTGATTTCTCTACCTCGGCTGCTTTAATAGCTGCATCAAGCCTTTCAGCTAGAGTCATCGAAGATGACTGAGGGACAGCTGATTCTTGCACATCATTATCTTCATCTGTCTCACTAGAGGTAGAATCAGCAGGTACTCCAAAAAGGCGATCTAACATCTGCTTTGCTGATGAAATTAACATAGACTTGGTTGGTAAGGCTGGCAAACTTCTGTCACTTGCGAAAGTTGCGACCTTTTTATAATTCTTTCCACTATTGAGGTATTGTATGAGGCCAGTCAAGTTCTCATTTCTTCTCTCTGTTATGCGTCGAATGAACGACTCCTTTAGTTTTTTTGAAAAAGGTGTGTTTAGTTGATTTAGTTCGTTCAAAATGAAAGAAAAAAACACCTTCTGATGAAAGTAAAGTCGATTCTCTGTTGCCCAGCTTTTCTGCTCCAACTTTTAATGGCTCCAGCGATGCCACAATGTCACGAATTACAGCAACTTCTTGTTTGTCAAGGTCAAAATTGTCCATATCTTTATTGCAGTCGATGAGAGCTTTCGATACGGATGACCTTATTTTGATAAATCGCTCTAGCATGGCTAAAAGACTATTCCATCTGATTTTGGAATCCAGCAATAGATGCAAACTTTTTCCTTGTTCCTGTTGAACATATCCTTGTAAGATGTTATTCTTTAAAGGTGATTTGCGAAATTTTTTGCTATTTTTCTGACTTTATTGATGATTTGAGACACGTTGATTTCTTTACCTACAGTGTCGTGCGATCCAAATGAAATATCTATCTCGAACGGATCCTCATCAAAGCGCTCACACAAAACACTTTCAAAATCAATACTATGATTGAAATCTTCTCCATCTTCATCTATGTTGTCATTATGTTCGTCATCTTCAGTTTGAATTTCTTCAGAAAGAGTGATTGCAATATCCCGGGATTTCCCGGGACAGGGAGAATTTCCCGGGAAATTTAAATTAGCTAAAAATCTACCGGGATCCCGGTAAAGAAACCCTAATATACACCTTTGTGGAACAAAATATCATCTTGGTACACCATATAACTTTATGTACAAATTTTGAGAACATCTCTCCCTTTTCTTTAATGATTTTTAGCATAAACACAGTTTTACCACATCCTGTAGGTCCAGATATAATGCATGTGGATTAGGGTGGCCCACTTTTCAATTTTTTTTTAAAAGTATAGGTGATCGTAGTTTTTCCCATTATTTGGCACTATACTAGCACATTGGTACCATTTTTACAGAAATTGATAAATATTTAGGGGTCTCGCATCGACCTTGAAGTTACTAGTTTTTTTTTAAAAATGCATACTTTTTAACTTTTTACTGAATCAAGATAAATTATTAAGTAGGGATGTTTTCTGAATCCTCTTAATGAGAGAAGTCGTTTGGTGTGCCTGCCAATGTCATACGACTAACGGTTTAAAGGTTGTGCCTGTATACAGGTAATACCAATGTGCTAGTGGTTCTAGGTAAACTCGGTCCCGAAAACTCGGTCCCGGAAAACTCGGTCCCAAGAAAACTCGGTCCCGGAAAACTCGGTCCCAGAAAACTCGGTCGGTCCCGGAAAACTCGGTCCCAAGAAAATTGGGTACCATGAATGAAAACAATTAAATTAAACTTTCAAGTAGTGGAGGAATTCCGGATGCTTTATGCCTCCAGTTGGTAATAGATCTTGCTAATGTTGGCAGTGTTGGTAAATTAGCACGTGTATCACCATCTAATTCATGAACAGCATCACATAAAAGAAGTCGCGTTGTAGATCTACAGATCTACAGAAGCTAAGGCTAACAAAGACCCTAAGATCCACTCTAAGGCTAGCCCGAGAGAAAGGAAAGAGTAGGGGGTTAAGAGAAGAGAAGAAGGGGTTAAATAAGGAGCAACACCTATCATTCGTGGGTTAACATTCATTCAGAAAAAGAGGAAAAAGGTCTCACCATCATCATCCGCCGGCCACTGCCGACAAGTCAGAAAAATAGTCGGAGAAAATAGGAGAGGGGTGAAAGATGAAAAGAAGTAAAATAAGAACGCTTACAAACCATGCAAACACAGTCTTAACTCACTGTCATACCATGCAAACTACAAACATGCAAGTAAAGAGAGTTACAGACATGCAAGAAAGGAGAAAAAAAAAAAGAAGTAGGTACAGTTAAACAAAAAGTGGGTTAGTTTAAGCTACGAGCTACATCTACGTTCGTGTTAGTCTAATTTTTTTATTTTTTTTATTTTTTAATAATTAATTGCTGGCATCACACGCTGGCATGTCACAAGCTGGCATTCATCGTCAACAGACTCATCCTCGAGCACCACCACCAGAGTTCCTGTTGTTAACTTTCTTTTTTAATTTTAAACAACGTTAATATTTTTAAAATGTCTGTCAAGACGGTTCTTAAACACATTAACGCTGGTAGAATGAACGACTGACGCGGGAAGATTATTCCATTTATCAATTACTTTAAACGTAAAGAAGTTTTTAGCGATATTAGTAATGAAACGTCTGCCACGCAACTTGAATCCGTTATTGCGAGTATTACTATTATCGAAAGTGAACAATTTGTCAAAATTTACGTTATCGATGTTATTAACGATTTTGAAAACTTCAATAAGCTCCCCCCTTAATCTCCTAGTTTCGAGTGAATACAAGTCTAACACTTTAATCCTATCTTCATAAGGCTTGTTGCGCAATGACGGAATAAGTTTCGTGGCACGACGCTGAACCCTTTCTAACCTATCAATATCCTCACGCAAGTACGGGCACCAAAACTGAACGGCATATTCTAAATGAGGCCTGACTAGGGACTTGTAAAGGGGCAATATAATATCCTTCGATTTAAATTCGAAATTACGCGCTATGAAGCCTAACATCCTATTAGCTTTTGCGCAAGACTCCAGGCACTGGTTCCTAACCTTTAAATCCTTAGATACGCGTACGCCTAAATCTACTTCCTCGTCAACGCTCGCTAACTCCCTATCATCCATCGTGTACGCGTAATTATTGTTGCGAGAACCTATATGCAAAACTTTACATTTGTCTACGTTAAATTGCATCTGCCACTTATCTGTCCACTCCATAATCCTATCTACATCGTCTTGAATCCTATTTCTATCGTCCTCGTTAACAACCTTACCGCCTATTTTAGTATCGTCCGCGAATTTTGAAACGTTACTAGTCAATCCTACATCTATGTCGTTAATGTAAATTACGAATAGCAATGGGCCTAACACTGAACACAGGCATAGTGCATTTTCTAATTACCTATATACATTATACATTCCGCCCGGGTATGGTGACTCATTTTTTTGAAAAGTATTATAGGTGATCGTGGTTTTTCCCATTATTTGGCACTATACTAGCACATTGGTATTACTTGTATACAGGCACAACCTTTAAACCGTTAGTCGTATGACATTGGCAGGCACACCAAACGACTTCTCTCATTAAGAGGATTCAGAAAACATCCCTACTTAATGATTTATCTTGATTCAGTAAAAAGTTAAAAAGTACGCATTTTAAAAAAAACCTAGTAATTTCAAGGTCGATGCGAGACCCCTAAATATTGATCAATTTTTGTAAAAATGGTACCAATGTGCTAGTATAGTGCCAAATAATGGGAAAAACCACGATCACCTATACTTTTCAAAAAAAATTGAAAAGTGGGCCACCCTAATGTGGATGGGCTCGTGAACCTGAATTTTTCTACAGAGTCCATTTCTAACACGTCACACTCCTAAGTGGGTCATTTACAAAATATAATAAATATTTAAGTGCTACTCCTTATATTCTACAGTCTTGTTTTTCTCTTCTCCCACAGAACGGTGAATGACGATGAGGTACAGCACCCCATCATCGACGTTACAGATGATCCAGACGAGTGTAGTTGTGATCACGGATTCCTTCCCCGCCGACGAATCCTCACCAGCGATACCTGTATCACGCGACAATTCAAAGCGGAGACATGATGAAGAGCCCTCCACGTCAGGTATAAAGCGTGCCAGGATTGCGCCGGTTGTTAGACCACCAGTAGTAGAGCCCCAACCCTCTACGTCTTACGACACAACCCCCACAATAGTACCTTTCTCAAATAAAAATATATCCCCTTATTCCTGTACAACTCCGTGTACATCCTCCGCAGCAGCTTCTCGCTCTGTTGAGGATGGCATAACATTCGAGTTGGTGCGTACCGATGCCCCCACCCAAGTCTTGACTAGAAATCGGTATATAGTCAGGGCTGATCCTAGATCCGTGTATAGCAATGGTGTTGAACACGGACTACGGCGCATAGTTGAGCGTATTGTAGAGTTTGCCCTTCAGAACTGCGACGAACGTGAAGTCAGGACGATGCTGTCTTTTGGATTCGAGTCAGATGACGGAGATGTAGATGATATTTGGGTAGTAATACCTTTCAGACGTTTGGCAGCTGAAGATAATGCAGGCCTCTCAAAGTAGTATAGCCTTCAATATGGGCATATAAACGTCGATCGTGGTTGCGGCTTTATGGCAGTGGTCTTAGCATGTATGTTTACTGTACTAAATACACGGACCCAAAAAATTTTGTTGCCTACGGTAGTGGAGCGTGCCCGTAAACTAGCTGTAGACTGTAAACTTGAGTTTGACGTGCTATGGGTCCTGAAGAACTGAGAAGGGTAGAACGAATGTTCGTATAGCTGTATTTGGACTGGATGATGGTCGTAGGACCGTGTATGTTTTTAAAAGCAGTGTGAGAGATCGTACGTACAAGGCCCCTACTTATTTTAGGGCTGTCAGGATCAATCAATTGGCGCGTGCAGGAAAGTGAGAATCTGTGAATGTGGTATGTTTCATATGACGGATAATTGGGGGAATTTCAAGCATAAATGTTCTGAAATTCACTGTCATACATGCCATGAGAAATATAAGGCTGATGGAGTAAAGCATGTATATTATATGAAAGATGCTAAGCCTAAAAATGACCCTTATATAACTGTGTACTACGATATAAAAACATGCACGAACGAAGAAACCAAAGAGCTTATTCCACATTTACTTGTAAGCCAAACTATCTGTGATGAGTGAATGGAGATCGAGTGTGATGAGTGTCACAAATGCGGTAAACGTACAAACGTTTTTAAAACGAGTGCCTATGATAGCCCTGTGAAACTCTTTGTGTCCTATATTGTCAAGCTAGTGGACAAGTTCAAAAAAATTACTGTGTATACTCTCGCCCATAACGGGGCAAAATTTGACACACAGTTCCTTTATAAGGAGTTGCTTGAGCACGAGTCATCTGAGATATTTACAGGTGACCCCTTGAAAAGAGGCAACAAGCTAATACAGATGCAAATAAGAGGTAATTTACAGTTTAAAGACACTTTATTATTCACACCTTGTAAATTAGCAAAGCTACCTAAGGTGATGAGCGTAGCCGCTGAAATTTCAAAAGGATATTTCCCTTACACGTTCCTCACTAACGAAACTTTAAATTACGCAGGACTACCTCCATCCAAACATTACTTTAACTATGAATGTATGAGTACAGATGAACGTGAAGATTTTGACCGATACTACAACAGTTTTAATGAATGTAATCCTTATAATATAGCTGATGAATGTGAGCGTTATTGCGTGAATGATGTGCGCGTGCTTAGAGTATGTTTCCAGGCCTTTAGAAGGATGTACATAGGCCGTTTCAAATGCGATCCGTTGCAAGTCGCAACCACCATCGCCTCATTATGTTTTACGGTGTTCAAGAATAACTTCATGCCTAAAGACACCTTAGCCATTATTCACAGAAACAATCCCCGCAGTTATGGGCACAAGGCTATTTACTGGCTCATACCTACAGCAGCAGACAGGTGTATACATAAACATGCCCGCAACACGGGTGAAGTACCCATTAAGATTAATGGTCGTGTTTTTTGGGTTGATGGTCTAAGTGAAAACCGTGTCACTGGTGAGAAGACTGTGTACTCCTTTAACGGTTGCTGGTGGCACGGATGCCCCCGTCCTGAGTGTGGAATCGCAGGAGATATCCACGGTAGATCTCCTGCCGACTGTCTTGCGTGGACCCGCACCCGCGATCAACTTATAGGATCCCAGTTCACTCACAAAGTCTTGTGGGAACATGAGTATGATGCACGGATGGAGACAGACGGACAGTACCGTGAAGAAATAAACACGATCAAGCGTTCAATGGTGCTGGATCCTCTCAAATGCGGTGATAGCTTGTTCGGAGGGCGTACAAATCCCTTCAAGCTATACTTTCCGCCTACGGAGGGTGTGAAACTCCATTACTACGACTTCTGTTCTTTATACCCCTACGTGATGAAGAACAATCCGTACCCCGTAGGTGCGCCTGAGAAACTGGGGCCTGACCTACCCACCATCACGAGTTCTCAAGAAATTTGAACGGGTACTATTTCGGCCTTTCTTTCGTAGACGTACTCCCCCTCGCGATTTATGGATGCCGATCTTACCCGTCGTTATCGATCACAAGCTCATGTTTCCCTTGTGCGTGAAGTGCGCAGAAGAGAACAATGGTGATTGTGACCATACAACCCACCAGCGTAAGATTAGAGGTGTATATACAAGTCCAGAGCTGGATCTAGCTGTTCGCCATGGCTACAGCATATTGAAGATACATGAGGTGTGGAGGTTTCAGAAGCTACCCAACCTTTTCACGCCATATATAAACGCTTTTTTGAAAGATAAGGTCGAAGCATCAGGGTATCCGCGAGGAGTTGATACCGAAGATGAAAAGTCGGCCTATATTCAACGTTACCGTGACCGTGAAGGTATACAGCTTGACCGTTCCCAAATTGTAAAGAACCCTGGCAAGCGCTTTAGTGCAAAGTTGTGTCTAAACAGTCTTTGGGAAAATTTGCACAGAATACCGGCAAAGGGAACGTTCATTTGGCACAAAGTTATAGTGAAGTCTGGGATTATGCCAATGCTCCCGATAAAGAGGTCATGGAGATCATGAATGTAGGTAATACTTACATAATAAAGTACAACAATACCGAATTGGCCACAGATACCTCACGGGTTACAAACATACCTGTAGCCAGCTTCACAACGGCCTACGCACGCATCAAACTTTGGGGCTTATTGCATTCTCTTGGGCGGAGGGTATTGTACGCTGATACAGATAGTGTGATATTCACAGAGAGGGAGGGTGAATACATGCCTCCTATTGGTGAATTCCTCGGTGAGTTGACTGATGAGATCAAGGATGAGTATGGAGACACCGCATACGCCGACTCTTTTGTCTCAACAGGACCAAAAACTTATGGGGTACGGGTGAGGGTGGGGGAGGATATGAAATATATCGTGAAGGCAAAGGGTATCACGCTCAACCATGCGAATCGGCGGGTCGTTAACTTTGAATCGTTGAAGGATCTAGTGTGTTTGGATGATGATGATGAGGGCGATCGCCGCCCCAACTAACTGTAGGCACCCACAATTTTCGGGCGCAGAAGCTGGGGCGTGAAGGAACTTAGGGGTACAAAGGTGTGCCGTAACACCTATAGGAAACGTTACCAGTTACCTGGTACCTATCATACCGTACCCTTTGGATACCATAATCTTTGATGTGTCTATTGTTAACTTATTTATTACACGTATTTGTAAATATATATACCTTGAATATAATCTTTGATGTGTCTATTGCTAACTTATTAATTACACGTATTTGTAAATATATATACATCTTGAATATTTCGTTTATTAAATAAATCGTGTTTCAATTAGCGTTTCAATTTCTCCTTTGTGTGTGTGTGTGTGTGTGTGTGTACACAGGAGAAAGTTCTAAGCTCCGCCCACTGTAAGACCAGCAACGTGAGTCATGCTACTACCTGGGCTTCCCTGCGTGCTCAGTTGATCGCAGTAAGCCCTGGACATCAGACGTGTATTCTCCCGCGTAGACAGAAAATAGTAATGGCTACCTTTAATATTGCTTGTTCAACGTTTATGAAATGGTATTCTGCAAAGTGTCAAGATGTGGTGGATACTGAAAAACTCCCTATTCCACCCTCCTTTGATGCTTTTAAGGCTACATTGAATCGTGCGAAGGAGCAAGATGTACAAATACTCTATGGCTATTCTGGTGAGAGCATTGTAGGATTTCGTGGGACAAGTGATGTATTGAACTATGTTGTAGGACTAAACTTTATAAAAGCTTACATATACCGTGAAGTAAAAGAAACAACACGTGCAGAAGAGAAACAACGGTTATGGATAGTGAGTCTTGTTGATGAGTGGTGTGACAAGCGATATTATATCATGTTACATCATACCGAGTACTCGTGCCCTGCGACTGAGAATGTAAATCTCGTCATCATGGAGAATCTTAAGTATTTTTATCACTATATTAATATATATCATGAAGTTTGTAGTGAGGTTGTGGCTAATGCCCTGTGCGAGTTTTTAACAGACTTTAGAGACGAGTATCGCTTGTTAAACAAAAAGGAAAAATATGGGCATATGTTCCTCTCAAATAGTGCGCCGGAATGTGAAGATGTTTAGTTTGTGGAAATGAACGTGTGTGAGTGGTAAAACATTAAAACCGTTATAAAATGTGTTTAGTTCGTGAAAATTACCCTGAAGGAAAATGCCTGGTGCGTATTCGGGGAAGTGGGAGTGATAAAACATTAAAACCGATATTACTTCGTGTGTCGCAGATGGAAAATTTCTCAAAACACCTGCCCAATATAATGGGATACAACGATTCATGTTGGAACAGCGCCGTACACGTTTCATTAGCTTATGGTGTGACTCACTCCTCCCGTCGAGCCGACGCGTTGCATGTGCTCATAGTTATCTCAGAGCTTGAACCGAGTGGACGTGCGCTCCTCGAATACGATGGAACTTCCTTTGAGCAGCATTCTCAACGCCGTGTACGATGTGTCCGTGACGAAGTCGTTGCGCGTGTTCAGGCGTAAATCCGGTGTCGTTAACTATGTACTGGAAACGGATTGTAGACAAACAAACAAACGGAATGTTGTTTATTTAAGTGTCGAGGAGATGAATAGAATCTTCGTGATAGTTGAGAAGTGGAGTGAAGATCGTTATAAAATTCCTACAGGTGTAGGTTCAAGAAGAGAGCAGATTAGTGACACCCCCTCATATGCCGTTGTATGTACGTTGTGTATAAATAACGATCGGCCATGCATTGATATACGGTTGATGTGGAAGAATGCTTCTGATAATAACGCTCTTGTCCCTACGCGAAACCGTTTCATCCTCGACAGAATGTTTGAAATCATCGGATTCCGCAAGCTGAAACCTATATTAGACGCGCGTGTTATGGATATGCTTTATTTTGATACGGTTCTTGAATACACATACACCGCTCTGCTCGATGGGTTTACCGAGTGTAGGGTTGAACAAGGCGAGAATGGTCTAGAGCTGGACGTTTATTTAAAAAGTTTAGACTCTTTGAAATATCATGAACTTTGGTACAAAGCACTTGATCGGTACAGGGCTGAGCTCACCTACACCATTCACCCTGATGAACTATTTCTTTATCTAACGAGCAGCTGTCGTAACGACTTAGAAGATTATTTCAACTGTAGCTATGCAGTGTGAAGAAGAGTTCACGATTGGAAAGCTCGGGTCGGTAGAAATAAACCCTCGATTGGAAAGGCGTGTTTATAAACTTGTATTTGACGTTGTGGCTAACGATGAACTCTTTGTGCGTGATTTTGATTGTGTTCTAGACGTACTTAAAGATAACTTGCCAACCGGTTGTAAAGTGGGAAAAAAAATTGTACTGAACGATATGAAGGCCCTTCATATCGAATACAGGTTTCCCTATACCCCAAGCGGTGAAGTATTATTAAACCGCGTATACTGCGTAATGTAGAGCAATAACGATGTAATTGTAGACTCGATTAAGTGTGAGTTTAGTGTTTTGCGCCGTAAAACAAAGTGAAATGTATTTATTTTCAACATATTTAACATAATTGTGTGTGTGTGTGTGTATATATTTCACCTGTACTGCTATATTGATGGCTATACGTTTTGTATTTCTTATTTTTATTTTGTGCGATAGAAGATGAAGTGTATGTATTTATTTATTTAACATAATTGTGTGTGTATATATATTTCTGCTATATTGATGGTTATATTATTTATTTTTTATGTTTTTGATTTTGTTTTTTGATCATTCCAACGTGCATTTATTTTCTATATATTTCCATAATATAATTGTGTGTGTATACAGGGTGTCCATAAATTATTCACCCCATTATAAGCCTTAATAAATTCGTTATTATAGGAGTTATCTTAAAACGGTTTGCGGCAATTAATAACACAACTCAAGAAATTTTTTTCTTTATTTAGCAGAACATCCACTAGGGGCACAATGGCGACAGTGAAGGAGAAAGCAATGTGTGTGCTGTGGATGTGGGAAACCAAATCTCCAATTACTGTACAGAGACGTTTTCGGGAGGAATATCAGAAAACTCCACCACAAGCAATCACTCAAGCGATGGCTGAAACAATTTCAAGAAGCTGGCAGTGTGCTACATCAGAAAGGAGCTGGAAGGCCTATTGTGTCTGAAGATAAGACAGCAGGAATTCAGGAGGCGTTTATCCGAAGTCCTACAAAATCCATCCGCCGAGCAAGCCGAGAACTGCAAATACCTCGTTCAACAGTGCATAAATGGTTCACAAGAGGTTGAACTTTATGCCTACAAATTGCAAACCTTGCAGAAACTTCTACCAAGTGACAAACCCAACGGGTACAGTTGCTGTTGACATTCTTGCCGTATTTGATGAAGATGAGCATTTTTTGAACAATGTCGTTTTCAGTGATGAAGCAACATTTCCATCTGTCTGGTAAAGTCAACAGACCCAATTGTCGTATATGGGGATCAGAAATCCGCATGAATTGATTGAACACGAAAGCAACAGTCCCAAGATAAACGTTTGGTGTGCTCTCTCCCATAACCGTGTGATTGGACCATTTTTCTTCCATGAGAACACTGTGAAGGCTACAAATTACCTAGATATGCTTGAATGGTATGCTGCACCTCAGCTTGAGGATATGCAGCCCCGTGTGTTCTTTCAGCAAGATGGAGCACCGCCACACTGGGGATTAGAAGTGCGGAGGTTCCTCAATGAAAAGTTCCCTTCTCGTTGGATCGGGCGAGATGGCCGTATTCCATGGCCTCCTCGTTCCCCGAATATCACGTCTCTGGATTTCTTTTTATGGGGCTACACAAAGGACAGAGTGTATGCAAAGAAGGTTAATAACATCACAGAATTAAGACACCGGATTCAAGAGACATTAGCTTCCATCACGCAAGACATGCTTCTTAATGTTTGGAACGAAATCATCTATCGCCTTGATGTTCTGCGTGCTACCAATGGGGCTCACGTGGAGGTTTACTGAATTAAAACAAAAATTTCTTGAGTTGTGTTATTAATTGCCGCAAACCGTTTTAAGATAGCTCCTATTATAACGAATTTATTAAGGCTTATAATGGGGTGAATAATTTATGGACACCCTGTATTTCTCCTGTACTGTTATATTGACGGTTATATTTTTTTATTATATGCATATTCCTCGTTCATATTTCTTATACTATTATTATTATTTTTAATTTTTTTGATCATTCAAATGTATATTTATTTTCTATGTATTTACAATATTTAATGAACAGAATGATGTAATGTTGTTTTTTTTTAATTCTTTTGGTTATAAACAATTATACCAAATGGTTGGTTACGCCTTCTAAACCTACTGACGGATTTCTAAGCCAACTGTTAAGAATTAATTAAATAAATGGCACAATCTGGCAACTCAACCTGAACAAGCCACTTACGCCTTCTAAGCCAACAGTCAATAATAAAAGGCTTTAATTAAAAAAAGCACAATCTGGCAACTCAACCTGTACAAGCCATTTACGCCTTCTAAGCCAACTGGCGGATTAAGGCAACTGGCGGTTTAAGCCAACTGGCTGATTTACAACTAATAAAACAGCGGCGGATCGGCTGAAGTGTTAATATGCACTTGGCTCCTGCCAGGTGAACACCTCTCTTCCTTTTTTCTCCTTCTCCTGTCTTTCTCTTGTGGGATAACGCCGCCTCCAAGTTTCATGACTCCTTGTTGCACCTGCAACATACCCCCTCCCCCTTTGCAACATACCCCCGCCCCCCTTTGCAACATTGATCGTTATCTCTGCACTCTCCCATTTTTCGCCCATACTACTAAGGACTGTGATATCTATTCCGTCTGTAAACGCCCGTACGTTGTGATCTTTGAGTCTCAGGGAGGGGTGCGGCAGAAATGGGGGCACCAGTCTTTTTATTATTATGATTACTTGCCTGAAACTACCTTGCAGGAGGAGGATTAAGGATTTCCTCGTCTGCGAGTGAACGCCACATTTAGGATACGTGGAGTATAGCCTGATGAAAAAGCGCCGGGCTATTAGTCTGAAGTTACGGATTCGAATCTCACTTCAGGTTTCAGCTCTCCTTGATTAAGGGGCTCCTTTAGGTTTCCCTGGGTAAGTAGTGGTTTAGCTCCCAAGAAAACCGTAGGACCCCTCCGTCACATGACCTTTGCCGTTGAGAAAGAGACTAAACAACCCTAAACATTATTGATATTAATCTGTCACCCTGAGATTGAGAGGTTATAACTGTTATATAGTACAGACTGCAGTATTTCATCTTTACATACTTAGTCTCTAGCAAAGAGAATAGGCCTATTCTTCTTATAATATTTAGCTGAACAAAGGAAAAACGACCAAAGGTGAACTTCAGTAATTAAGCGAACTAATTGTTACTCGCAATGTCAAATCAAATAATTTTAATTAATGTCCTCTTAAAGTCACAAAATGCTCAGAATTTATTTCACGACTATGAACCGTATTAGATACATAAAAAAGAGAATTTTTTTTAAGCAGGAAGGAAGAGCCAAGGGCGAACGCCCGCAAAAACGCCCCTCCACCCCATAGAAGGAGAAGAAGCGTTGCGAAATTAAAGTTCAAAGTTTTCAAAATGCCTGAACATTCTGAGTTTGAAAGAATGGAGGTCATAGACAGGAAGAAGGCTGGATTGAGGAAGGTTGTTCCAGAGTTGACCGGTTGAGTAGATGAAAGATTAAGAATACCGATTAACCCTCGCGTTAGAGTGCTGGGCAGAAAAAGGACGAGAATGTGTTGAAAGTCTGGTACTCTGCGCTCTCCTTAAAGAAGGAGGCATGCAATTAGAGAATTCAGAAGAGCAGTGTCCGTTATAATAGCGATAGTAAAGAGAGAGCGAGGCAACATTGCGGCGAAGAGAGGGATTGAAGAAAGTATGATAGGTAAGAGACGGTTACTCGATGAGACGAAAGATCTTTGATTCAACCCAGTCAAGTTGAGCTGTGTGGGTTGAGCCAACCCACACACGACGAGCTTACGCCATACAGGGGCGAACAAGACCCCTGTACAGAGACAGCAACTGAGTGGGGGTGAAGAAACTGCGGAGGCGGCACAGCACGCCTAACGAAAGATGACTTACACGCTGTACTCATTATCACCCATTTGAACTTAATCATTTTTATTCCCTCTGATGTCAAGGGCTACATCTTGGCTACGTCGCAACACCATTTCTCGTTAGATCAGAAAGATTGAGCGGCGTTGGGTCTATTCAGCGTATATAGTTGGATGGGTGATCGTCCGCAGCGTTCGGATGATGCAGTGACCTTTGGATAGTTGGGATCCCACGTAAAGGTGTAGCTCCCTTCTGTCACTCGCCTCCGCCATTACGAAGGTTAAACAACCACAAACAATTGTAGTTTTGTTCACTAATGTCAAAAGTAATTTATTAATATATTGCGACACAAAATGAGCGATTTTAAAAGAATGTCTCCGCAATTAAGTTTAGATTAGTTTGAAGTTTATTTTTATATAAATTAAAAATTAGAAAACTAAATTAAACACGGAATAAAGAAGAGAGTCGAAAAGATGATTCTCGTCGCCATATTTGGGATTGGTTTAACGATATTTTTTCCACTTTATTATTATTATACTGATAAATATTTCATAAAACAAATGATTTCTCGACTTATTTTACGGTAAAGCTACAAATCTCTATATTTAAGATAAAAAAAATTATTTTTATATAAAAAAGAATAATTTCGCTGTATATTAATGTAAAAATTATAGTTAAAAAAATAAAGAACGTCTACAAAGGAAGAGGAGTTAGCAAAACATATCTTTGCCCACTGACAGGTTTTAGTGTTATCCGCATTTGAAATATCACAATTGAAGGACAAAAAGGGAAAGTCTGCTACATGCCATGTCCCTGCAGTGGCATGTAGCGGACTTTCCCTTTTTTCCCCTTCAATTGTGGCTCCAAAGCGGATGACTTTACGACTTCACGCGTAACAATTACGCCCAAACCAGTATTTTCTGCATCAATTGGGGGTCATCGTGGCTCAGGGAAGTCAGAGTCGATGACGTAAATTAAAATTTTAGGATCTCCTTTAAGAAATTGCGTCATCCGCTTATCTTTAAAAATAAAAAAATGGGAGTCAGAAATTTACTTGAGGAACAATAATTTTTTTTGCAAAAATCCTTTGTAATGTTAATTTTTTTAATGTTTGTGTAACGAAGTCCTTCATACAGTCTCTCTTTCTATGCACATACACATACACACAAAAACACACATTTCATATATATATATATATATATATATATATATATATATATATCGCAGTGTAATGGACAATTACAAACAAATTTAAATGTTTTGCGTATCAGACACTAAACTGAAGCTAATTATCTTCAAGGTTTTCGATATAAAAGTGACGACCTCTAAATTTTTAAAAGACAAAATTTCATTTTATGAATTCAACTTCTCTCCCTCCCCTTACCCTTCTGCATCATTTTCACTATGAAAAAAGTGAAAGAAAAACCTTCTAATGCAGAACTGCAATTTGTCTTAAGTGCAAAATTTCTAGGAGTCACTCATTCATAAAACTAAGAATAAATAATTAGGATATTTTTTGGTGATTCATGTATTTCATTAAATTTAAAGCATATATTTTTTTTTTTTTAGAAGATTGCGTAGTGTGTAAAATGCATGTATGTGTAGTGAAGAATAGAGGGAGAAGTGTGTGTGTGTGTGTGTGTATGTGTGTGTGTGTTTGATAAGTGTGTTTGAGAGATGAGACACGGAAAAAGATCAACTAAAGAGGACAGTGACAGGAGAAACACTTCATATCTCCTGCTAAACGTCCCCTCAGTAGGGCTGGGCATCCGGGATCCCGGGATCCCGGAAGTAAAGTAGACAGCTCATTTCTCGGAAAAACTGTCATCGATCCCTGGATTTCCCGGTATTCTATTTTTAGGGGAGACTTTTAAACACAGTTTTATTATGAGGTATATTTATTTCATGCAAAGGCTTTCACAATTGAAGTTTTCGTTCACATGTTTTTTAAACTTTGAAAACCGTTTTCGCTTGAGTATGGATGGGGTGAAATAATATAATTTTCAGATGAAGAATTTGAATATATAAATGTTATTAGCTTATCTTTAGAAGCGGTTAAAACTGGATTGGAGAAGCTTGGTAGCAGAGATGCAACATTACTCACTGCAGAAGGTGTTTGCTTTTATTGTAAATGAGTTGAGAGAACAGAAAACTTGTTTTTCTACCGCCTTAAAACAATCAGTAGAAAAAAAGACTGCAAGAGAGACGTAATAAGAAGCTCGTAGGATTATATAAATATTTAAACAATCCTATAATAGCATTTAATTCAAATTGTCCTAATTTTTCACTGCCTTCGAAGTCAACATTGCGAACGACTGCCAAAGAGTTGTTTGCCAGGCTTTCAGAAAAAGTGAGACGGACGTAGTGGCAGAAGTAAATGTAAATAAACCCCAACAGTTTTTTGATACACCACAAGAACTCGAAGTCTTTTCCTCTAACTCATCTTCAAATCAAAGGTCCTTGGAAGAAAAATTGGATGCAGTTGTGCGGAAAGAAATGGGGACCACAGGGCAACAAGATTTGCGTCTGAGATACGACGTAAAGAACATCATAAAAGAAATGAATGTTTATGAAGCCACTGGTAATAGAACAGAAAATTTAAACCTCTTATTTAATGCTCTGGCTACAAATCCTCCAACTTCAATAGAGTCGGAAAGAGCATTTTCTGCTGTAGGATTATTCATCACAAAACTCCGAACATCTTTAAGTAATAATAGTATTAATCATCCGCGTTTTTTTAAAGCATTATTTTAAGTCATAATCCAAATAAATCAATAATTTCAGTTTTATTAGTCTCTAGAAAGTTTTTATCAAAGCATGTTTTTGTTCAATAAAAGGAATTTTTCTCTTTAGTTATTTAATTTATTCCACTACTTCAACTTTATTTAATTTTTTTAATTTCGGGAATTTCCCGGGATCTCGGGATTGCAAGTTTTTGAATCCCGTTTCCCGGGATTAAGAAAAGAGCGAGAAATGATCAGCTCTACCCCTCAGAAGTACTTCCCTGGTTCGAGTAGTGTCTACAATCTCCTCATAGGCCTGTGTATATATTATATATATATGATGAATAAAACCACGAAGGAAAAAAGAAACACAAAGGGGTGCTCCCCTTTGTGTTTCTTTTTTCCTTCGTGGTTTTATTCATCATAAATACTTTTCACGTGTCACTTTCGTGAAATAATTTTTCATATATATATATATATAATAAAAGTAAAGAACGACGCTTGTGTAGAAGAGCGTTCGCACAAGATGGGGAGAGAGAACAAGCAAATGAAAAATGAGGCACCTCCCAGGAATCGAACCCGGGATCATCCAATTGCCGGTCGGATATGCTAACCACTGCACCAAGGTCCCGGGTTCGATTCCTGGGAGGTGCCTCATTTTTCATTTGCTTGTTCTCTCTCCCCATCTTGTGCGGACGCTCTTCTACACAAGCGTCGTTCTCTACAGGGTGTCCCGTAAGTCTGGACCCATAGGGAAAAATAATAAAATTACAAAATAGTCCAAAAATTTATTTATAATATATTTTTTTATTATTTTTATTATTATTTTTATTATTTTTTTATTATGATCTTACTCCGCTGGAGTTTTATTTGTGGGGCCACTTGAAAGCCAAAGTGTACGAGGTGAAACTTCAGAACATTTTCCACCTTAAAGCACGCATTGTGGAGGCGTGTCAAGAAATTTCTGCGACTGTGATTCAGAAAGTGCTGTCGCAGTGGAGATTGCGTCTTCAACTATGTGTGCGACACAACGGCGGACACTTTGAACAGATTATGTAATAAATTTTTGGACTATTTTGTAATTTTATTATTTTTCCCTATGGGTCCAGACTTACGGGACACCCTGTACATTAATTATACTGTGTTGTTTGCAGTTAAAATGTGTGTGTGTGTGTGTGTATATAATATATATATATATATATATTAGGGCGGTTCATGTAATAGGGGTGAAAAATTTTATTGCAGGTTAGTCACTGAGCATGTGGAGTTTTTAATTCCACTTGTTTACAAAAACCTTCAGGGCAAATTTCTACTCAGTAGCAAAACTTTTAGTGGGTGCTCAAGCTCATGAGACACCGAAAAAGATCAGCTAAGGAGGACAGTAACAGGAGAAACGGGAGTTCCAGCATTCCCTGTCTCCTGCCTAACGTCCCCCCGGAGTACTTCCCTGGTCGATTGGTGTCTACAATCTCCTCCTGGTTTGGCTTTGCTTCGTTTGAAACCTTGTCCGAAAACAAAGATGAAAATGGTTGAGGCAGCAAATTTATTACAAAGAGGAACACTAAAGAAAGATCAGAGAAAATACAAAGGAAACATTTCAGTAGAGAGGATGGATCTCTCAGACTTTGTCGATTCAGCGTCATTCAAGTTATTTGATACTTTCAAGATCAGCCGAGGGTTCTTAGGACATCTCCTGATGAGTGGAAAAATCACCAAGACGATAAACGATCCCTCCTATCCATGTAAAGATTCAATGTTATCAACGACAGTGCTGAAAGGGGCGTGTCCATGATAAAGAATTTCAATGCAACCATTACCAAAGCCGAGACTCAAAAGCAGTTCCTCTTACACGTAGTGGAAATGCACCGGCACTAATTTCTTGACCAGAATAAGTCGACATTGGCCACCGGTAAATGTTCAGGCGACTAGATTTCATGTATGATATTAAGGTGATATCAGTGCATTTTGTGCCATCACTGAACGTTATATTATGCGAATTCATTGGTTATCTAAATGTCATTTATCCAATTCACCCACTGTACATATTCTAATGCTTGAGCACCGAGTAAATACAGTACTCTCGGATTCCACTCAAATTCGTCTCAGAGTTTTATGTTCTTAAGTCTAATAAAAAAAGTACATGCTTGCTTCAATTTTTAATTTGAACCGCCCTAATATATATATATATATACACATATATATATATATATATATATAAGCAAACAACCACAAGGAAAAGGAAACACAAAGTCCGAGCGCTTTCGTGATATATTCACATTATCAAGGAGGAACAGAAAATAGACGGAGATTACAAAGTAAATGAGTTAAATAGACAAGCAAAAAATTCACAATTGGCACCTCAAATTAAAGGCCTTAAAGCCCTCTAAAGATTTTTTCAATTGATAACATAATCTGTAGGCAGCTAAATTACTGAATATAAAAAATATATACTGTATAGATGAAATTAGACAAAAAAAAAAAAAAACAATACAGAGAAAAAAAATTATTATAATGGTTATTAACACTAATATTTAATTAAAACAGGCAATTAATTGGCAAGAATTTAATGAAAAACAAATAGATAACGTAGATAACAAATAGAAAACATAATCTGTAGGCTGCTTAATTACTATACAGATGAAATTAGACAAAACACCAGTACAGAAAACCAAAAAAAATTATTATAATGGTTATTAACACTAATATTTAATTGAAGTAGGAAAAATTAAGAGGCCCGAAATTAATGAAAACAAAGGGAAAGTTGCCATCGTCTTACAGATTATTACAAAATTTCAACAAACAATCTGGAAAAAAATTGTTATTCCAACAGCAACCCACTTCAAAAATCCAATAAACCACCCAGCAACCAAAGATTATACACGAAAGAAATATTACAATTAAAATAGACACATAAGAATGTTAACGTTCTTACAATAATATTTATTTATTTAACCAGGGCAAACCATTAAGAGGCAAAAAATGCAGTTAAGAAAACAGTAGGCCCATCGCCAACTTACTGACAATGTACGAATCTAATTTGTACAACCCAGGGCTAATATTAAAGACCAAATCCGCATTATTCTTGATCACACTTGATTCCAATATAATGCGGATTTGGTCTTTAATATTAGCCCTGGGTTGTACAAATTAGATTCGTACATTGTCAGTAAGTTGGCGATGGGCCTACTGTTTTCTTAACTGCATTTTTTGCCTCTTAATGGTTTGCCCTGGTTAAATAAATAAATATTATTGTAAGAACTGTTAACATTCTTATGTGTATATTTTAATTGTAATATTTCTTTCGTGTATAATCTTTGGTTGCTGGGTGGTTTATTGGATTTTTGAAGTGGGTTGCTGTTGGAATAACAATTTTTTTCCAGATTGTTTGTTGAAATTTTGTAATAATCTGTAAGACGATGGCAACTTTCCCTTTGTTTTCATTAATTTCGGGCCTCTTAATTTTTCCTACTTCAATTAAATAATAACCATTATAATAATTTTTTTTGGTTTTCTGTACTGGTGTTTTGTCTAATTTCATCTGTATAGTAATTAAGCAGCCTACAGATTATGTTTTCTATTTGTTATCTACGTTATCTATTTGTTTTTCATTAAATTCTTGCCAATTAATTGCCTGTTTTAATTAAATATTAGTGTTAATAACCATTATAATAATTTTTGTTCTCTGTATTGGTTTTTTTTTTTGTCTAATTTCATCTATACAGTATATATTTTTTATATTCAGTAATTTAGCTGCCTACAGATTATGTTATCAATTGAAAAAATCTTTAGAGGGCTTTAAGGCCTTTAATTTGAGGTGCCAATTGTGAATTTTTTGCTTGTCTATTTAACTCATTTACTTTGTAATCTCCGTCTATTTTCTGTTCCTCCTTGATAATGTGAATATATCACGAAAGCGCTCGGACTTTGTGTTTCCTTTTCCTTGTGGTTGTTTGCTTATTAATAAGGTCACGTGTTATTTTGTGATTCTAGTGCATATATATATATATATATATATATATATATATATATATATATATATATATATATATATATATATATATATATATATATATATATGGGATGAATTTCACAATTAAACACGTGAAACGAATGAATGATGCAAACCCACAAGGGAAGAAAAAAAACGATTCCAAGGCCTTTCGTGTATTCAGAGATGTAGCTCTGAATACACGAAAACACGAAAAGCCTTGGAATTGTTTTTCTTTTTCCTTGTGAGTTTGCATCATATATATATATATATATATATATATATATATATATATATATATATAATACATGTTAACCCCTCCGTCTTTGGCCTTGGTCGGTTCGAAGTTGACGGAAGTTCTGGTTAGGTGGCAGCAACGTATTTGTTACTCTGGAGTAGCTGGTACAGTATAGGGAATCGCAGTAGTTTCTTCTATACTACTCTCCGATTTCTTCTTGTAGTGGATCGGAGGATTCTGTGGAACTTACTAAATTCTCTGAAGGTTCCCCGATTCTTCTTGTAACGTATGGGGAAATTATTTTCTCTATTTAAGACTAATTTCTCTGAAGAGAGCAAGGCTCAAAGGAGAAGACAAAGCTTTTTTTCTTACTGTAGATTTACTGCTAAAATGTTACAAGTAATGCTCAGCCTCTAGGTTAGATCAGCCCAATCAGAATGAAATTGGAGAAATTTTATGGGCTTTTATACTGAATTTTTTTACTGACATTATTATTGTTTAATGCTGATCTGCTTTTGTTTTTTATTCTCAATAGGCTAATTTACTTTGCAAAACATTTGAAGACAAAACAAATATTTTAGCTAGAGCAAGGTCTAGACTGATATTTTAGCTGTAGCAAGGTCTAGACTGCTATTTTAGCTGTAGCAAGGTATGGACTGCTATTTTAGCTGTAGCAAGGTCTAGACTGCTAAACAAGACGAAGCCATATTTTTATTTTAAACCGCATATTGACAGATCTGATGTTATCATGATCTGCCGAGTTAACTAAAAATGGAAATTGA
This sequence comes from Bathynomus jamesi, assembly GCA_023014485.1. NCBI lineage: Eukaryota > Metazoa > Arthropoda > Malacostraca > Isopoda > Cirolanidae > Bathynomus > Bathynomus jamesi. Next base: position 1,236,933 of record JAJOZX010000453.1, on the reverse strand, counting down.
AATATGCCTTCCCATCACGAATTACAAACAAACATGCACATGAGCAAAAATTAAATGCTTAAGAGTCAAAATTAAACGTTAAGCAGGACATGACTTCATCTTTTACAACGAAGAGAGAATGTATACAGGGAATGAACAAGATTACATTATTAAGCTAAGTCTAAAAAAATTATTAAGTAGGTTAAAAAAGAAATAATTCACCAATTATAAAATAGAAAGCAAATCAAAAATTTATCCAAACTCGTGTCAGCGTTAGACGATTTTGGTCTCTATGTAAAAATGAATATATGAATATAAATGTAAGCAAATATAAGTATTATATAAATATAATGAACATAAGGATTATATAAATGTAAGGATTTATATAAATATACGAATTATATAAGAATTATACGAATGAATATAAGAATACAGGAATTATTCATTGTTCATTTTTACAGGGCTCTCCTCTCTAGAATGATATTAATACAATAATATAACATCCTAACTAATTCTAACTAGATGATAACTAATGGTTTTTATAATAAGATTTATATACACAACATAAGTCGGGGTGGTTAAAGTTGTCTTTTTTTTTTTGCCATTGCAAGAATAGTCTTTTTACTACAAATATACCAAGGATAACACTGTGTAACACTGATTCTGTTTATATAGAATTTTTTGTGTTTATATGCATTTGTGGGCGCTGAGTCCAAATCTTGCCTTGGTTTGTGTGTATATCAATGGTTTCAGAGATAATCCATTTTTCATGTTTTACCAGTATAATGTTATTATGGGCGCAGCAATATCAGAATAATCAGGAATTGTTGAGAACAATCCGGATGTTCGTTGACAGTTTCTTGCTCTAGAAATTGCCCGAAACTTCCACTGTGCTATATAAAGAAGAGCGCAGCGTCTGAGAAGTCAGCAAGTGTGAGCACACAAAGAAAACAGGTTGTTTGTCTGATGGTTACCAGCACTGAGGTACTGTGTTTCTGTGCTTCTCTGTGCTGACGATTTGAGTGTTATCGATCCTTTTTTATTGCGAACATTATTTCAGTGTTGTGAATACATCTTTTTTCTGGAATCTTTAATCTGTTGCAGATTTAATAACTCTTCTCTCTATATCTGCAGGTTATGATTAATGTAGTACAGTTTGGTAAAGAGAATGGCAACTAGAGCTTGTAAACACTCGCCGGATATATTCTGCTACGTTTGTGGGTATTACATAGGCCCCAAGATTGTGAAAGGCACCAAGTTCTGGATCGCGTATCGGCTCTATTTTGGTATGCCTATGGGTGACCAAGATAAGCCCTGGGCACCCCATGTGATCTGTGGAAGCTGCCGCTCCACACTTGAAGGGTGGCTGCGGGGAGTACGCAAGGCAATGCCCTTTGCGGTACCCAGAATATGGAGAGAACCAAAGAGCCACCACGACGATTGCTACTACTGCATGGTAGATGTTTCTAAGTACAGGAAAGTTAAAGGAAGGCCGACTCTTCAGTATCGAAGCATAGCGTCGTCCATAGCTCCTGTACCACATGGCGAAGGTCTTCCAATACCACGTCTGTATTTACAGACTGTGGGTCATTATGTGTCGATTTTTCTTAGTGCTGATGCTCTTCTACATATATAGCTATGCCTATATTTTGTTTCTTTGCTTTGCAGGTTGAAAATGAGGATGCAGCTAGCTCATCTCAGATGTCGGCTGGTGAGGACAGCCATGATGAAGAATATACAGTAACTTTCAGTACAAACCCTTACTTTCCAAATCAGAGGGAATTGGACGACTTAATTAGAGATTTGGGTCTGACGAAATCAGGGTCTGAGCTTCTGACCTCCAGACTCAAAGACTGGAATTTGCTTGGAGAAGACTGCAAGAGCACTGTATACCGAAAGCGGCATGAAGAGTTTGCAAGGTTCTACGATGTCAATGGCTCTCTCTGTTATTGCAGCGAGGTTAATGGTCTATTCACAGCTATTGGGTTAACACATATACCCTCAGAGTGGCGCCTGTTTATTGACAGTTCAACTCGGAGTTTAAAAGCTGTTCTACTCCACAATGGGAACAAATATCCATCTATACCAGTTGCATATTCTGTTCAAATGAAAGAGGACTATGAAAATGTCAAACAACTGCTCACTCAAATCAGGTATGAACAATATAACTGGGACGTGTGTGGTGATTTCAAAATGATCGGTTTCCTGTTAGGTTTACAAGGAGGGTTTACTAAATATTCATGTTTTCTTTGCCTGAGGGATAGCAGGGCTTCAACTGAGCACTATAAAACAGTTCAGTGGCCTCCACGTGAAGGACTGCAACCAGGAAAGTACAATGTACTCAGGGAACCTCTTGTGAAGCCTGACATAGTTCTGCTACCACCTCTCCATATTAAGTTGGGTCTAATTAAGCAGTTTGTAACTGCATTAGATTTTGGAGGGGAAGTTTTCCAACAGATTCAGGTCATGTTCCCTAAACTCTCTGAGGCCAAAGTCAAGGCTGGCATCTTTGTAGGACCACAAGTCAAGGCGCTGTTGAATTCAAAGAACCTTGAAGCCAAGATGACTCCGATCGAAGAAGAGGCTTGGTGTGCTTTCCGTGATGTGGTTCGTGGGTTTTTAGGCAACCATAAAGCACCAAACTATAAGGAGTTAGTGTCAAACTTGATTAAGTGCTATGGCAAAATGGGGTGCCATATGTCTTTAAAATTACACTATCTGCATTCACATCTAGACTTTTTTCTCGTGATAACCTGGGCGATGTGAGTGAAGAACATGGCGAAAGATTCCATCAAGATATTCAAACGATGGAGAAAAGGTACCAGGGCCATTGGGATGCTTCCATGATGGGAGACTACGTATGGTCGCTAATCAGAAAGGATAAGAATGTTCATACGCGGAAGTCGCGTTCTTCAGTGCATTTTTAAGGAACGCACACTGCATAACGAGGCTTGTTATTCTCTTATCGGTTCTCCTCATGATATATATTATATCCTTTGCACCATTTTGGGTTTGCCAAACAATTTTGGCTCAATAAACATTAATTTCCAATAGTGTTTTTATTTTCAGAAAATATTTATGTTAGCCTTCTTTATATACTTTGCCATATGAAAAGTGTGATAACCTATATTTTTGAAACGGTTGATGATAGAGCAAAACCAATATCATTTTTGGAATCAGCGCCCCGAAATCATTAAGAAACGACAGAAAAATCACAATAAACAGAAAATTTCTCAATTTTGTTACCCAGTGTAATAGCACACACAGTGATAATACTGACGGCAGATGTTGGTAAATAATTGTTACTGGTTACAGTATTTGTAAAAGGTTATTCTGGTTATCATCTGAAAATTTTTAAAAACGACTCAATTGATCATTCCATTTAGGGGCATGAAGTCCAGATAGGATGGTCACCGGTTTCATGGCGGAATTCAAGATTTTTATAGTAAATTTGAATTTAGTTTCAGACGGAAAGGGGTACGAGTTGTTAATTGTAATCTCAATATTATAAGGGGAACAATTTTATTCATATCTACCTATTAAATTATACGGAGCTTTTGGTGGTCGTGTAGATGTTTGTGTTTGTGTGCGGAGTGGTCGGCCTCTCTTAAGTGGTAGTGGGGGTCGAACATTAAGCTCGGATTCTCATTGTGTCCGTTTTTTTCGTGAAGGTTCTAATTCACGTGGTTGATGCATTTGCGGCCGGTATGTAGGGTCCGTGCGTCGATCATCAATCAGTGAGGGTGGTGACGGACAAGATGGTGGAGTTGGAGGAGATGGTGGAGTTCCACTGAGTGATCCTCTAGAAAGGGTTTCTCCAGGGTCTGGTTCCGATGGGACTCTCGGTTCTGAAACCTCTTCTTGTTCAGAGATTGACTCGAGTACTGGTGGTATTGCGAGGTACCAATCTTCGTCACGGGTAGTAGTTTCCGCGGTGACTACTTCGGTTTTGTGGTCCCTGCTGGATTTGTTAATACCTGTATCTTTCGAAGGATAGGCGGCTCAAACGCCTGGCAGATGTTTTTTGGGAAGGGGTTGTTCGGCAGCTATCTTTAAATTATCAGCGTGAATGATCTTTAGTTTGGAATGATCTCGGAGGTCGAGGATTTCGTAACGGTTCTTTCCGAGGTTTTTCATAATCCTATATGGGTCATCCCATTTTGGGCATAATTTCCGAGGAGCACTTGACGGTTTCACGCTCTTTATGTAACATCGCATACCGATGATTATAGTTCGTTGACGGGGATGAAGCCTATGTTGCTCTTGCTCCATCTGTTTGTTTCGTTGGTCGAGGGCATGTCGGATTATGTCAACAATTTTGAAAGATCGTTCAACTAGTTGCTAATTTGCTTCTGCCATCTCGGAAGGTGTTAGAACTGCCGGGTCGATTTGGTCAGTCAAATCAAAAGGTAGCCGTTTGTCGTAGTGATATAGGATGAAATGAGGGGTGTCCCCGATGGACACGTTATAGCCGTTGTTGATGGCTGTTTGCACCATGGGGAGGGAATCATCCCATGTACAGGAGGATGCATCGACAACGTGGCGAAGGGCTTCTAAGATCTTTCGATTGTGCCTTTACCTTTTTGTTCATTTCGGGAAAAGGGTATCGCTCCAAAAGACTCATGGTGCGGCCCGGCCCCATGTGGCTATACAAAGATGAGTCGTGACAAAGTCCGATGGCTATATCTACGAGATCCTTTGGTATTTCCACGAGGTCGTTTCCATCTTCGTTCCTAAAATGTACGAGCCCATCTTTTAGGTTGTACTGTCCTTTTACCTTCGATGATTCCTTTTGTTCCAGGCGAGCCCGAAGGTTCTGGGTGTGTTGGTCCTGTTGTTGGGAGTATTGCAGATATTCGTAGTCGAACACAGGAGGAGTTTCTATCTTATTCACTTGGGTGTCGGGCTTGAGTCTCGACAATCCGTCTGGAATGACTTGAAGTTTTACTGGTTTGTATATGATTTTTTTCCACAAAGTCCTAAATCAACAGAGCCCATTTACTCAACCGTCCTTCAAGTAGCTTGTCCTTGAAGAGATACGTGAGTGCAGGGCCGGATTAAGACCTTTAGAGGCCCTAAGCACTTAAAAGAGTTTGGTGCCCCATATATATGTAATTCAAAATATAAACAAAAATAAACCATAAAATAAAATTTTATTTTTTGAAATGAAAGAAAACTAAATTTACAGTAAGATGGAAAATAATGTTTATTTTTGTATACTTCCACTTCATTTATATTTGAAAAGTTTTCTCCTACTTTTTTTAATTGCAAAGTCTTTGATCAGATCCTCAAAACTAATCTTACGTAACACATCTGCTTCTATACTTAGTAGAGATAAGGCATCCAGCCTGCCTTGTTGCATAGTTGTTTTGTTGGTATTTTTAATATACTTCAACTGAGAAAATGAACGCTCAGCTGAGCAATTTGTGACCATTAATGTTGAAAATATACGAAAGGCAATTTCTACATTTGGGAAGGCACACTCAATATTGTCTTCTACAATTATTTTATAAAGTTCAGCATGACTGAATCTTGTTTTTACATTTACTATAGCACACGAAAATATTTAATCTACTGTATATGTATTTTTAATATGGCGCTCAAAGATTTGATATAAACAAAATAATAACGCAAAGCGTAAAGTGTGTGATTACAACGAAATATATTTATTCTCTCAAAAGGGTTGTTGTTCACTACAAATTCAAACAATGAAAAAAAAAAAATACTATATATGAATATATATAATTCAGTTTTCAACAGCTTATAGGCTATAAGCCGCGATTATAATAGTATAATAAATCCATGGTAAATCCGACAATGGAAAATTTCTGTGGTGCCCCCCTTCCCTTGATGCCCTAAGCACGGGCTTATTTTGCTTAATGGTTAATCCGGCCCTGCGTGAGTGGCTTATGGTCAGTTTTGATGGTTACATCGTAGTCATAGACGATATTTCGGAATTTTTTCAAAGCTCAATATACCGCTAGGGCCTCTCGGTCCGTAGTGGAATAATTCCGTTGAGGTGCAGAGAGAAGCTGACTGGCATAAGCAATGGGTAATTCCACACCATCTACGTCCTGTAATAGGACGGCTCCTAGTCCATAGGAGGAGGCATCTGTGGCTATGACAAAGGGTTTGGTGTAATCGGGATATTGGAGGATGGGATGACAGGTTAGTTTACCGATTAAAGTTTCAAAAGCATGTTGGTGATCAGATTCCCAATTAAATTTAGCATTTTTCTGAAACAAATTGGTAATGGGTTTAGCAATGTTTGAAAATTAGGGGATAAAATTTCGATAGAATCCGACAAATCCAATAAATGCACGAGCGTCGTCGATGGTTTTAGGTACAGGGTACCTTTCCAGTGCTTCAAGTTTGGCTGGATCAGGTTTAATTCCAGTGGATAGTAGAAATCCTAAGTATACCAGGGATTCCTGTAAGAAGTTGCACTTTGCAAGTTTCAGTTTAAGGTGTGCTTTTCTCAAACGTGATAGCACATTCTGAAGACGTTGAAAGTGTGTTTTTATATCCGAACTATAAACGATAATATCGTCAAGATAGACGAGAGCTTCGACACCTAATAGGTCGGAAAGGACTATATTCATCAACCTAGAGAAATTAAGGCCCATTTCGGACTCCGAAAGGTAAAACCTGGAATTCGTAATGGCCTCGGTTAGTGGAGAAAGCAGTCAATGCCCGAGATTCGGGACTGACCTCCATTTGCCAATAACCGATGCTAAATCGAGGGATGAAAAGAAGTTAGCTCTCCTACGTTCAGAATTGTTTCCTGCATGTTTGGAATAGGGAAACGGTCTGGGATGGTAATGTGGTTTAGGTCTAAAATCTATACAAGGGCGAGATGTTCCGTCCTTTTTGGAAACAAGAATCATAGGAGCGGACCAGGGACTAGCTGAAGGCTGAATGACATCCTGCTCCAACATGTCCTTGATGTGTTCCTCAATAGTTACTAATTGGGAATGTGGAACCCTATAGGGAGGAATAAAGATGGGTTTGGAATTGGGTTCCAGCTTGATTTCGAAAGGGACCAAATTAGTTCCCCCCAGAGGATCTCCTTTTAGGGCAATCACATCTCTATTTCTTATCAGGAAATCGAGAAGTGATTCCAGTAGTTTGGGATCCTGTAAGGCTGGTGACTCCTGAAGGGAGTGCTCCAGACATTTCTTATATTCTTCTCTTAATGCTGAAGAGTTTAATTCTAAGGAACTGGAAACCTAATTTATAGTACTGGTGTGGAAATCTGAATTTATTTCTACTGTGGAAACAGTTGCTATTCTCTGATTTGAAGTTAATTCAATAGGGCTTTTCCCTTTGTTTAAACAAACAACAGGGATAGCTGAATTCTGACTATGACTAAGAGCTTGGGCAATAAGAACATCTCTCTTGAAGTTACTTTTCTCTGTAATAAGAGTACGATCTGACTCTAATAGTTTTCCTTGATCGTTTACTACTCTTGCTAGGAAACAAATCTTCTCATAAGGTGCTACTGTTATATGCTTTGTAGGGCATATGAAAAATTGTGAATCTGACTTTGGTTCGGCGACTAAAATTTTCCTTATTGGCTGAAAAATTGTTTCAGTTGGATTTCGAATCTCAACTGCTGACTTAACTGAACTGGCTGACTAGAAACTGGCTGACTGGAAACTGACTGACTGGAAACTGACTGACTGGAAACTGACTGTGTTGATCCTACTGGATTCAACAACTGGAACTGATTACTCTGGGGGCTGATTTCTGGGGTGGTTGTCCCTCTCGATGCAACCGACTGACTTGAACTGCCATAAACTAAAGTGGGTTTTCTATTTCTTTCGGAAATCCGAACTAAACTGATTCTGTTAGCCTTAAGCTCTCTATTATTTTCATGGAGAGGGTGTGTCCTATTTCTACACTTAACTAATTTTCCGGCTGGGTAAATTTCCCAGTGATTCTGGTTGAAGAAATCCATACCTAGTAAAATATCTGTCTGAAAGGTGGCGACTGCGTCCACAGTACAACATTTTGTGGGATATACCGCGTTACCAACTTCTTAATATAATTCAATTTCTCCATATGTAGGTATGGGTGTACCTGTAACTCCTCTGAGTTGGCAGGAAGGTGTCTTAATTTCATATTTATAATCTGTACTCTCTAGTAACTCATCTGCAAATTGTTTCTGAATCAATGTCGCATGTGCTCCTGTATCTAGAAGACGGTTAAATCTCGGTTATCTGTGCTGCAATTTATTATTAAATCTAGTAGGTTCGCACCTATTCCTGATGGGTAGTTCATGTGTGTATTTGGGTTTATTACTGCTATTTAGGAGGGAGGAGGCTGAACTGCTGCCTCCAAGTGGGATCTAAAAAGAACTTGAATTGACTTCTATGGGAGGACCTGAGTCATATGCTACGGGATCACCATACACTGGAGGGTCTTCTTGAAAAGTGTACTCTGGGGAAACTGATTCTTCAACGGTACTTCTACGTACCGAACCATCCGACCTTGCTGATTATATTGGGGTCTGGACATCGGGTAATAGTGTGGTTGACCTGTTCGTGATCTGTTTGGTGGTGGTTCTGTTGAGGCTGGGAACTAACTGGTTTCTGCGAATTGGAGGGCTTTTGGGAACGTTGGTGATTTGATCTCTGGAAGTGGGGCCTGTACCCTACAGGGGCTTTGTCAGCAAATTTTTGTCGGTCGCCACGGCGATGACCATGTTCATGACAGTGGGAGCAATAAGGGGGATAATTGCATTGACTCATCATGTGCCCAAAACTATAGCAATTAAAACACTGAGGAGGAGGGCGTGCATTCTGGGTGTGTGGGGCTTGTTTCTGAGGTGGTGTTCCCTGCATCGGCCTCGATTTATAGGGTTGTTGTTGTTGTTGTTGTTGTTGTTGTGCTGCTGCTGAATGTAGTGTATGGGGGTCTCTCTACCCTTCCGGTAGTTCTGACTGGCTAAGTCTGGGTAATGTTCTCTTGTTTTATTTATAACTACACTTACTGGTTTGTCAATATTTAGACACTCTTGAAATTTCTTTTTAGGTGCTACAGGTAGGATTTAGTAAATGGATGCTGCTACTATTAGGCTTCTTTGCTTTGAAGTGAATGTAATGTCACATGCATTTTCTGCGGCTCGGAGGGCTTCTCGTACGAGTTTATGTGTTCGTGTAATCAAATTATTTAAATCTTCATGTTCTTCTTTCTTCCATTTAGCTTGGAAGACAACTTCTAATGTGGCCAAAGGTTGTGCGAGTGTTATTTCTTTGAAAAATTCTAATAAATGTTTTTTTTTAAATTGTCCCAAGTTGTAGCTTCGCTAATGGATGGGACGTATGTAACTGTATCATGGCCATTCCCCTCTTTAGGGTCAATAAACCTTTTAGCTTCCCTAATCTTTATATCATCATCTGTGATGTTTTCGCGTAAGAAATGCTGTTCTAGAGACTCAATCCAAGATCTTACGCGTGGTTCAACAAATTTATCATCTATGGTTCCCTTAAAAATTAAGACAGTATGAGAAAGGTTTACAAGTCTACCTAAGTTAATGTATGCTCGGAAAGCGGTTTGAGACATGTTAGCTTCTGCTGCTTGATCTGAAGTTTGCGTGTTTGGAAATATGTTTGAAGGGCGCGGGGAGGTGGAAAAATGGATGTAGGGGAATTTTCAATGTCAGAAAGCGCACCGTCTGAATCGAAGGTACTGTTAATGTATTCTAATTTGGTCTGCTTGACCGATCTTAATCTATGGAATGATCACTTGAGTGGCTTCCTAACTACTTTGTCTAAGAAATACACAAATAATATACAACAATTTGTCTAACTAGGGAAAAATTTGAAAAACTTGTAAACAAAATAATAAAAAAAAAGGTAAACAAAATTTCACTCGAATATACGTGAATGTACGGTAATATTATGATTGGTACATTAAATAAAGTTATTCTATGCTAATTATAATAGTGGAAATAACTCGGTTTCAATAAAAAGAACTGTATCACTGGTGTATAGTGTTCACTGTGTTTTGTGTTGATTCTGGCTTGACACTAATTATTAACTGTTAATTATAATGACTTCTCAAATGTTTAGTAATTAATTTGAAAAAAGGATCTGTACTTAACAAGATTCCTACGGGGGTTCTGGTTAGGTGGCAGCGATGGATTTGTTACTCTGGAGCTGGTACCGTATAGGGAATCGCAGTAGTTTCTTCTATACTACTCTCCGATTTCTTCTTGTAGTGGATCGGAGGATTCTGTGGAACTTACGTATCGAGAAATTATTGTCTCTATTTAAGACTAAGTTCTTTAAAGAGAGCAAGGCTCGAAGAGAAGACAAAGATTTTTTCTTACTTTAGTTTTACTGCGAAAATGTTAGAAGTAATGCTCAGCCTCTAAGTTAATCAGAATCAGAATGAACATTGGAGAATTTTTTTTACTGACATAATTATTATTTAATGCTGATCTGTTTTTGTCTTTTATTCTCAATAGGCTGATTTAGTTTGCAAAACATTTAAAGACAAAACAAATATTTTAGCTGTAGCAAGGTCTAGACTGCTAAACAAGACGAAGCCATATTTTTATTTTAAACCGCATATTGACAGATCTGTTATCATGATCTGCCGAGTTAACTAAAAATGGAAATTGAAATATGCCTTCCCATCACGAATTACAAACAAACATGCACATGAGCAAAAATTAAATGCTTAAGATCCAAAATTAAACGTTAAGCAGTTCATGACTTCATCTTTTACAACGAAGAGAGAATATATACAGGGAATGAACAAGATTACATTATTAAGCTAAATCCTAAAAATTATTAAGTAGTTTAAAAAGAAATAATTCATCAATTATAAAATAGAAAGCAAATAAAAAATTTATCCAAACTCGTGTCAGCGTTAGGCGATTTTGGTCTCTATGTAAAAATGAATATATGAATATTGGAATTATTCATTGTTAATTTTTGCAGATATATATCGGGTGGCCTAAAAAAAAACGCCTTAAGATTTAAACATCAATAACTTTAAAAATATGCAGTTCACACTTACAAAATTTACATAACTTTTACCTCAATCTATTGATAAGCCATCATAAAAATTTCAGACTCTATATAAAATACTTTTTCCACAGCTGAGGGAACAATGCGGTATGGTGAAAAAAACGAATATCATAAACTGAAAAAATTTTATTATTCACATCTTATCAACAAATATGATCAATATGTCCGCCGTCCTGCTAACAAACTAATCTTAACCTTTTCTTCCACGACATGATACATTTTCTGATTTCTGCTAATGTTATTTTGTCCCAACATTCGAGTATTTTTTCTCTTTAATTACATTTCTGTAAATTTTTCTGGTTGGCCTTCATAAATCTTCTCTGCTTGAGTCTTCCATATGCAATAATCCTTGGGATTGCAATCAGGTGATTGCGGGGGCCAGTCGTTTTTTCCAATGAAGTTGACTACATTCTGTTGTAGATAATCCTGTGTGAACTTGCTAGTATGAGCTGTAGCACCATCTTGTTGGAGTATGAAATCGTTTCCATAGTACAGACGCCAACAATCAGGCAAAAGGTTCTCCTCAAAGAGATTTACATAGGTTTCTGAATTAATTTTTTTATTTTCTGAAATGAAATGAGTTTTCGTCTTTCCATTCCACGATACACCTGCTAATACCATGATTGTTTTGGAAAACCGATTTGTCTGGTGGTAAAGTCTCGATGGAAGAATGTCTTTCTTACGCCGACCATAAACAACATCGCTCCGGGAGTTTCGAGCAATCTTGATGGTGAAATCTTTTTCATCTGTAAAAACTATTCTTTTTAACATCATTGGACGAAAATCTATCAAGCAATTTTCTACAACGAATTTTTCTTGTAGCTCTTACATTGCTGTAACGTCTTGAAACACAGATCCTTTTAAATGCTTTAAGTCCTACCGTTTTCTGCATTCTTTGTATGGAACTTCGACTGATACCTAAATTTCTTGCAATTTTCCTCTGAGACAGTGTGACCCAGGTCGATCCTCTTGAGATAGGTTCATCATTTCAATCATTGCTATATTGTCTTGAGGGTAAACTGTTTTAGGCCAACAACTTCCACGCTTCCGTGCCGTCGAACCGGTTGTTTTAAGTTTTTAATTATTCTATTCAAAGACGTAACATTACAAGTTATTCCTGGAAATTCCCTCAGAATTCTTGCCCCAGTCCATCTTTTTTCCAAGAAACACTTTTCAATCACCTCTTTTTCACCGTTAGTTAGAATCATAATTTGAAGGGTAAGTTTAAAAAACAGTATTTAAGATGGGCGTAGCCTATGTCATCTGACGTTTTTCAGAGACTAACAGATTATCCATAGGCTAAGAAAACTATTACAAGTCTTAGAATAGTTGCCAAGTACACATTTAGGATTTATGATATTCGTTTTCTTCACGATACCTCATTGTTCCCTCAGCTGTGAAAAAAATATTTTATGTAGAGGTCTGAAATTTTTATGATGGCTTATCAATAGATTGAGGTAAAAGTTATGTAAATTTCGGAGTGTGAACTGCATAATTTTGAAGTTAGTGATGTTCAAATTTCAAGGCGGTTTTTTTTGGGCCGCCCGATATATATATATATATATATATAACCTTTGGTTAGCTTCCGCCCGAATTGTTCATTCTGACGAAGGTCAAGCTTTTCACTCCATCTTAGACCTACCATTTAACGTGGAATCCAAACCACGCAACACCAGCAGCCCAGCGTCTTAACCGCTAGGCCACCCAGGGTACCCATTTATCTACCAACCACTTTCTTTATTGTGTGGAAGAATGAACAGCTGGATTTTGCTGCGCGCTGTCTGCCGTCATCGGGTCTCGAACCCGGGGCCGATGAATTCATAGTCAGCGACGCTAACCACTACACCACCGAGGCGCACCACCGAGGTGCGTGTATATATATATATATATATATACCACGAAGTCTGTTCAAAAAGTGTCCGGACAGGGTGTTTATTTTTAGAACAAGGTCACGCTTGGAGTTGTGACTGTGCTAAACATGTCTCTGCATGTCGAGACAAGTTGACTGATAGGGTTGCACTTCATTGTGGTGAGCCGATAAAGTTAAACGTGTTTTGTTTCGCGGCGATTTCTTCATGTTACTTGTTTTTTTTATTGTGAAGGTGTTATGCACCATGAATATGCTCCACAGAGACAAACAATCAACAAGGAATTTTACATTGAAGTTTTGAGGTGTCTATGTGAAGCAGGTCGGAGGAAACGGCCACAGAAGTGGGAGTCCGGAGACTGGTAGTTTCATCAAGATAACGCGCCATCTCACTCGTCGCAACTTGTCCAGCAATTTTTGATCCAAAACGCAGCCTCCATATTCGCCGGATTTAGCTCCATGCAACTTTTTTTTTTTTTTTCAAATCTCAAACAACATGAAAGAACACCTGTTCGATGATTTTGAGACCATTAAAAGAAATTCGAGGGAGCGGCCTTTGGCTATTCGAAAAGTGCTTTCGAAAATGTTTTCAACAGTAGCGGGATCATTGGACTAGTGTGTGGGTTCAGGAGGAGCGTATTTTGAGGGGGATTAAGCCCCAAACCCTGTAAGTACCACATTCTGTCTATAATCAGTCCGGATACATTTTGAACAAACCTCCTCATGTGTGTGTGTGTGTGTGTGTGTGTATATATATATATATATATATATATATATTATATATATATTATAATATATATATATATGAGATGCAAACCCACACGGAAAGAGAAAAATGATTCCAAGGCCTTTCGTGTATTCAGAAGTACACCTCGTCATTCGTCATTCCCTGACGAGGTGTACTTCTGAATACACGAAAGGCCTTGGAACCATTTTTCTTTTTCCTTGTAGGTTTGCATCATTCATTCATTTCACGTGTCTAATTGTGAAATTCATCATATATATATATATTATATATATATATATATATATTATTACATTGTGGACACGGAAAACTTTTTTGTCATGCAAATTTACCAAGTGACTAAAATTATTTTCATGAGGGATTAATTTCCTTTCAAAATTGCTAACATAGAAACAAACAAACAAACAAACAAATACTGTATTCCAGACAGAACAATTATTTCAGTAAAGGACACAAAAGATCCACATAGAATTAAAGATTAGGAAATGTAATTACAATGATCTTCATACAATATTTATTTATCTCGACAAGATGGACAAATAGTTGTTTGTTTCTTTTTTCACAGATTTACTGATGGGTTATTATTATTATTATTATTAGTAGTAGTAGTAGTAGTAGTAGTAGTAGTAGTAGTAATTTAAGGCGTCTTTGAAAGAGTTTCAAATTATCTTTCCTCAAATCTATGACATAATGATGTCCATTGGTTACATCCATATGTGTATTGTAGAAGAAAACTAAATTAATAGCGGAAGTTGAGCTTGAAGAGGAAGTAACGGAAAAAACTCGTAAAATTAATTTCGTTGATGATAATGAATTGATACAACATTATAAACAAGGTTGACTGAAGTTACTTCGTCATTCCTCTTTAGTCAGTCAAGCTAAATTAGGCAATGATTAAAGTATGAAAGATAAGCTTAAATTAACCTACAAGACCCAAGTTTAATTACTGTGTTACACCTTAATTTCGTAGCTGTGTCCCTACGGACTATGAATTCCTTAAAAGAACAAGGCTATACTTTACAGCCCTCCATCTCCTACTTGGCTTGTAGCCTCACATTCAGAAAAACCAATCAGACGCCATTTCCATCAAGGATATCCACCATCTTTGTTGGACGACTGATTCATCTTCATGATCATCATGACTTGATATAAATCAAAGGCTTAAAAATGTAAGAAAGGAGATACTATTGCCATGGGTTAAATACAATTGCAAAAACATTAAGCCCTGATAAGTAACACGCTCCACCTATATATATAATTTTTTTTTTTTTTTTTTTTTTTTTTTTAAGTTCGGGAAGAACCGATTCGCCTCTATTTAAAAGGGCATATCTCGGCGGAGAAAGAAAGAAAAAGTGAGAGGAAAGACAGAGGAAAAAGAAAGGGTGGAGGGGATAATTGAAGTGGAAAAAGACCAAGGATGACAAGAACTGCAGGGTCGAGCCCCCTCATCCTTGGGTGCTAGGGCCGGGAGGGCGCACGTGAAACCTCCAGGAACAAGCACGTACAAACGAGCACAAAGAGCACGAGCTTAGAACCCCCTTGCGGGTATATATATATATATATATATATATATATATATATATATATACAGTGGTGGGCACCGTTAACCAAAAAGTTATATAATATAAATAATTAAAGCATACTGTAAGAGATGGTCAGATTGGTGGGGGTATCTCTGTGTATGTGCATCAAACTTACGACTCTAACGAAGTATTTTCCCTATGTAATAGTGACAATGAAAACCTGATTGTGAATATAAAAGGCGAAAGTAATGTATATTCTGTCTATGCAATATACAGACCACCGAATACTAATATCAATAGCTTTTTTATTCACTTAGATAACATGTTATGCAACTTTCATAAATCGAATGCCATAGCTGCGGGTGACTTCAACATCAATTTGCAATCTGAAGCAATCTCTCATAAATTTTTAAACTTAATGAATTCTTTCTATCTTAGTCATTCTATTACCAAGCCCACTCGAGTCTGCAGTTATGGCAATCGAATAGCAGAATCTACGATTGATAATATATTTGTAAATAGCAATGCCCTTGTAAACTCTGGAATTATAACCACAAACATCAGTGATCATTTTCCTACTTACGCTATATTCAATAACATTGTTCAGGTTGCGGACAAAACAACTATTGATTACAGAATATTCTCAGAGGTTAACAAAAGAAAATTTATTGGGGCTGTAGAAAATACTCGACTTGACTGTGACGAACCTTTAAATGACCCAGATCATATGTTTCAGTTCTTCTATGACACCTTATTCCATATTTTTAATATTTGCTTTCCTTTAAGGAGAAAAACAGTTTCGACCAAAAGTGTCGCAAATCCATGGATCACTCCAGGAATTATCATTTCAATAAAGAACAGAGATAAATTATTCAAATTGCAATTATAGAGCAAAATTCCTAAAATACAATATACTCAATACAGAAACAAATTAACTAAAATAATCAAAATTGCAAAATATAACTATTATGACAATCACTTTTCCAAACATAAAAGAGTCATGAAAAAATCTTGGACAACCATAAACAATCTTCTCGGAAAACAAATTAAGAAAAATTCAATAGAGAAATTAAATGTTGATAATATAGAAATTACTGATGATACTGCTATTGCAAACTCTTTAAATGCACATTTTACTTCAATAGCAGATAAGCTTCGCTCACAATTAATAAATAATGATCACTCACCTCGAATACATGCCACCCAGCCCACTAAATTCATTTTCTTTTGTTCCTGCTACCTCTACTGAGGTCCGGAATATTATTGGTAAATTAAAAAATACAAAAAATAACATTCATAACATTCCTGTACCTATATTGAAACTTGTTAAAGATAAGATATCTGTAACTTTGGCTAAGATTATCAATCAAAGTATTTCCAAAGGAATATTCCCATCAATGCTAAAAACTGGTTGTATAACACCCCTTTTTAAAAGGGGTGATCCTACACTTGCAACAAATTACAGGCCGGTATGTTCATTATCTGCGTTCAGCAAAGTTTTTGAAAAAATTTTAAAAATTAGAATGCAACGATATTTAGAATCCTGCAATTTATTATCTCCAAATCAATATGGCTTCCGTAATAATAAAACAACGGAAATGGCTATTTTAAATCTTATGGAATATGTAAATATAGCTAAGGAGAACAAAGACATAATGATATCAATATTTATGGATTTGAGTAAGGCGTTTGATGTAATAGACCATAATATTCTACTTAATAAATTATATTGTTATGGCTTTAGACGAGCAATCAGTAATTGGTTTAAAAGTTATTTGTCCAATAGATATCATTTTGTATCAGTAAATAAGGTTTGCTCAACTAAACCGCTTGTCAAACATGGTGTGCCACAGGCCTCAGTTCTGGGTCCACTGTTATTTTTATTATATACAGGGTGTACATAAAGTCAGGATCTATTTTTGTGAAGCACTTGGAAATTATATGGAATTCAATCATAAAATGATAAAGTGGTAACATTTATTAAATAATTAAGAGTAGGATTCGACGTGACGCCCATCAGTATCCCTGCACAGCTCAAATCGTTCCGCAGCGTTTCTAAACACATTCTGGAGCATTTGCGGGGTTATGTTATCTGCAGCAGTTCGTATACGTGTACGTATTTTATTATTATTAACAAAAGTTATTCTAAAGGTATTCGATATATAATTTCATTACTAGGGTCTAAAACAATGTCCTGTCTTCAGATACTGTGTATCTCTCACCTATATGGCAGTCTTGGTTCAGATAAATGCTGGTTTACAATACCTTATTTTTGTAATGTAGCAAAGATTATATATACATATTAAGTTGTGTTATAATAAGTGCTATGTTATAGTAAGTTTTATAAGTGTTATAAGTGTTTAAAATGTCCCATGTAATAACAATATACATAAAATTGTCAGATAATTAATTAATCAAACAGTATGCCAGTATGCTACAGTAGGTTAAGTGGCTATGTTGACCTTATTTTTTGTATTAAGTTCAGTGTACACGTAAGATTGTACTTGTATGTTAGGTTAGGTGGCTATGGATTGTGAATGATCCGCAGTAAAGATGTTTTGTTTGTTTGTTTGTTTGTTGAAGGCACATCACATTGCTCCAAAACTTTTGCAGTATTCATACCAGCATCTGATGATGACCGTGATTTACTTATAACACTATAAGGTAAATATGGTTGGTTGATTTTAAGAGGTTCATTAATAAACTGTACAGTAACCAATTTATCTTCACTTTTAGACTTCAGACCTTTGTCTTTTATGAGACCAAATTCGGCTTGAAAATTAACGGGAGCTCTCTCGCCCGTAGTATTTGCATCCATTGTACAGTGCTTATTTTTATCCAATATATCTTGCGACTTAGGTTTCAAATTCAGCTGTGAGTCTCTCATCGTTTTCGGAATGTATTCCACAGCTTCCGGGTTTAATGTGTGTGGTTTCTTTTAAGGACTAGAGTTAGGTTGTTTGTTGCAATAAAAATTAAATGGATCAACAAACAGACAAGGGGAACGTTCACCTAGCCCAAAGTTATAACGAGGTGTGGGATTATGCCAACGCTCCCGATAAAGAGGTCATGGAGATCGTGAATGTAAGTAATACGTACATAATAAAGTACAACATTACCGAATTGGCCACAGACACATCACGTGTTACAAACATACCTGTAGTCAGCTTCACAACGGCATACGCACGCATCAAACTTTGGGGTCTATTGCATTCTCTTGGGCCGAGGGTTCTGTATGCCGACACAGATAGTGTGATAGTCACAGCGAGGGAGGGTGAATATATGCCGCCTATTGGTGAATTCCTTGGAGAGTTGACTGATGAGATCAAGGATGAGTATGGAGACATCGCATACGCCGACTCTTTTGTCTCAACAGGTCCAAAAACTTATGGGGTAAGGGTGAGGGTGGCGGAGGATATGAAATATATTGTGAAGGCTAAGGGTATCACGCTTAATCAGGCGAACCGATCTAGTGTGCTTGGAAGATGAGGACGATCAACCGCCCAACTGACTGTAGGGACCCACAATTTTCGAGCGCACAAGCTGGGGGGGCGTGAAGGAACTTAGGGGTACGAAGGTATGCCGTAACACCTATAGGAAGCGTTACCAGGAGCCTGGTACCTATGATACCGTACCCTTTGGATACCATAATCCTTGATAGTTTTATATATATATATATATATATATATATATATATATATATATATATATATATATATACAGGGCGTCCCAAAAAAATGTATACACACTTTAAATACTTATAAAGGCAGTGTTTATTAAAATACATTTCATTTTCAAACTGTAATAGAATCTACAGACATTATTTAATTGTTTTGTCAACGCCTGTTTTCAAACTGACGTCCGTTCTGGTCCAGGCACTGCTGATAACGCGAAGCAATGGAATCGCAAACATCACGAAACATTTCGTTTGGTATTTGTGTGCATTCTCGTTCAATGGCTGCTCTCAATTCAGCGACTGTTGCAGGTTTTATAGCGTAGAATTTGTCTTTTAAGTATCCCCATAAAAAAAGTCTAGTGGTGTGAGGTCTGGTGAACGCGGAGGATATTCTACGAAACCCCTTCGTCCAATCCACATCCACATCGTGCCAAGTACCACTCGCAATACTCCACTCTTCGGTCCGGATCATCTTCATTAATAGCATGGACTAATCTTGGAATGTAACTTTTCCATTGACAGCGCTTCAAAATGCGTTGGACAGACGATTCTGAAATTCCTACCTCACGACTCGCTTGCCGCACAGATTTTCTTGGACTTTGGTGATACGTTTCCAGTACTCTTTCTTGCTTTGTGGGGCTTGTCGATGTTCGTGGTCTTCCGGAACGCTTCTTGTGGACATTCTGAACAGTTCCATCGGCTTCAAACTTATCTCTAATTCGAGTGATGGTAAGTCGCGTTGGTGGATCTGTTTGAAACTCCCTCCTAAACTGTCTTTGCACTTCAACTGCGTTTTCACACTTCCAGTAGCATTTTAGAATGAATTTCCTTTGTTCAAAGCTTAGTCTGACTGCCATTATTAATTCTAATGGGTTTAACTTGGAAAGAAAGAAACATCAATTGAGCTATCAGCTGTTAAAGTGTGTATACATTTTTTTGGGACGCCCTGTATATATATATAGTAGTGTGGGCGCAAAAAGATAGAGTGCAGAGCAATTGCATAATGTTGCATAATGTTGCAAGGGTGGCACCTCACCCCTTCTTGGTGCCAACCCCAACCCCCTTTGTTGCAAGGCACCCCCACCCCCTTTGTTGCACCCCCACCCCCCTTGGTGCCAACCCCCACCCCTCTTTGGGGGAGAAGGTGGGACGGCCTCACCCCCCCAAAGGGGCACACCTAACCTAAGAGAGAGAGGAAGAGGAGGAAGGGTCTTCGCTTGGCCAGAGCCAAGCGCATATGAGTCCTTCAGCCACCCCGGCGCTCTCTTAAAGGACCCCTAATCAGCCAGGTGGCTGAGTTGCCAGATAGTAATATCTGTTTAATTATTCCATATATTAATCAGCCAGTTGGCTTAGAAGGTTGAGTTGCCAGATAGCATTAATTATTTATTTATCCCATATATTAAGCAACCAGTAGGCTTAGAATGCTGAGTTGCCAGATAACAATATTTATTTAATTAATCCTTATGTTCTTCCGTCATGTGGCTTAGAAGGCTGAGTTGCCAGATAGCAATATCTGTTTAATTATTCCATATATTAATCAGCCAGTTGACTTAGAAGGCTGAGTTGCCAGATTTCTTTATTTATTAAATTAAAGCATATATTAAGCAGCCAGTAGGCTTAGAAGGCTGAGTTGCCAGATAGCAATATTTATTTAATTAATCCTTACATTCTTCCGTCATCTGGCTTAGAAGGCTGAGTTGCCAGATAGCAATATTTAGTTAATTAATACTTATATTCTTCCGTCATATGGCTTAGAAAGTTGAGTTGTCAGCTTCGTTACTTATTTATTAAATTATACCGTATATTAATCCATCAGTTGCTTAGAAGATCGATTTGGCAAATAGCAAGTAATTAATTATTCTGAAATCCGCTTTAGAAACCAAACAAATTATATAATCGTGTACAAACGAAAAGGAATAAATAAAACACCAATATATCATTCTGTTTATTTTAGCTGAATTAATGGATATACAACGGGACATATATATGGTCAAACAATAGCAGCATGAATGGAAAATATACAATCATACAGAACGGGGCATTATCAAAATATTAGTACAGGAAAAATATATATACACTTGTATTAAATATATGTAATCACACAAAACATAGTATTAACAAAATATTAGTACAGGAAAATATATAGTTATATTATCAAAAGTTATATTATCAAATATTGGTACAGGAAAAATATATATACAGTTATATTAAATATCAGGTCATCCCATAAGTAATGTCGCTTTTTAGATCGGAATTTGAAGGACAAAAAAAACTCAACTGAAACTTTTTAATCTAGTATATATTTTCCATCGGAATCAATGACACTCTGCCAACGTCCTACAAGCTTTTCAATGCCATGTTTATAAAATTCAGGCGGTTTTGAGGCAAAAAACGTACAAAGACTGGTGTGCAGGTCATCTAAAGAAATATACTGTTTCTTCGTCAAGATAGTTTTTCAGACTCCTGAAGAGATGATAATCTGAAGGCGCAAGGTCTGGAGAATATGAAGGATGTGGAAGTTTTTCCCACCCAAGCTCCTCAATTTTTGCAGAAGTGATTCGAGCGGTATGAGAACGTGCGTTGTCGTGGTGGAACACGATTCCTTTCCGATTAACCAAAGAAGGTCTCTTTTCTTTTAGTGCAGTGTTCAATCGATCCAGTTGTTGACAGTAGACTTGAGCGGTGATAGTTTGGTTGTGTGGTAAGGTTTCAAAGTGTATTACACCACCTTTATCCCACCAAACACTAAGCAACACCTTCCGAGGGTGAAGATTTGTTTTTGGCTGTGGTGTCGCTGGTTCTCCGGCACAAACCCACTGTCGACGGCGCCTAACATTCTGGTACAGTATCCACTTTTCATCACCAGTCACTAAACGGTGCAAAAACGGATCTTGGAGTTCATGAGAATGAAGAGCTGTGCTAATGTTTACCCGCACCCTCAGATTGTCGACCGACAATTCATGTGGCACCCATTTTCCTAACTTAGGCACTTTCCCGAGTTGTTGCAAATGTCGATCGATGGTGGACGGGGATGAAATGAGTTTCTGGGCCAATTCTTCGACAGTTGTTGAACAGTCTTCTTCAAGTGCGGCTAACAGCAGGTCGTCATCAAACTCAGCAGGGCGTCCAGAGCGTGCTGCATCTGTCAAACAGCAGTCGCCATTCCTAAACTTTTGAAACCATCTTTGACATTTCCTCACATGCAGAATATCGTTGCCACAAACTTCCTGAATGTTTCGCGTTGCTTCAGTAGCACTATTCCCTTTTTTGAACTCGTAAAGCATTATATGCCTGATATGCTCTTCTGATACCGCCATGTTTATGAGGAGTTCACATAAAGCAAAACACAGGTCTTCACTGGTCAAGGTCTGTAAAGTATGTAGCGAAACACGATAGACCTCCTCTTAAATATAACCTTCGGAAAATTTATGCTTAAACCGAGTAGGACCAGTTTAAACTTAATCTATCGTAAAAAACGACATTACTTATGGAATGACCTGATATATATAATCATACAAAGCACAGTATTAACAAAATATTAGTACAGGAAAATATATAGTTATATTAAATATGTTGAAAATATACGAAACGTATAATCATATTAGTACAGAAAAAATATATATTGTCTTTACGTTCTACGTCGCAAAACGCTAAACTCACATTTGATAGAGTCTATATCCACATCGCCATTACTTTCTACGATGTGGTAAAACCGTCCAAGCACCACTTCACCGTTTAACTGATATGGCGGTCTATACTCGATATAAATGGTTTTCATATCGTTCAATACTATTTTTGTCCCCACTTTACACTCGGCGGGAAAGTTATCTTTAAGCACGGCTAGAACACAATCAAAAGCACGCACAAAAATGGCATCGTTAACCACATTAAATACAAGTTTATAATCATGCCTTTCCAATCGGGGATTTTTTCTTAACGCCCCGAACTTTTCAATCGTGAACTCTTCTTCACTTGGCATAGCGGGATTGGAAATAATCTTCTAAACCGTAACGACACCTATCCACTATATAGAGTCGCGCGTTAAACGGTTGCTGGGCGCCCTAGGCCTCACCCTGTCCTGTTGCTGGGGTTGCCTTCTTTTCGCCGCGGTTGTTTCGCCGTTTTAGTTTCGCCGCAGTTGTTTCGCCGCAGATTGAATTCGCCGTGAATTCATTCGACGCAGTGCTATTCGCCGCCACATAAATACAAAGTTGAACGTTTTGTCATTTATTTACATAATATAAATTAAAAAATAAAAATGACCAACCAACCAAATAAAAATGACCAACCAACCAAATTACCTGTCTATTAGTATACGACCAACCAACCAAATCCCAAGCCGATTAGTATATAAGATTATGCCCATAGATTTGAAAATCAGTTCCAACCTATCTCTTACAATGGCTACAAACGATATTGTTAGTAAAAGAGGAAAGGAGAAATTCGATCACAATGGATACCTATACGTGTTTGACAAGCATTCTCAAGCAGATAAAAGTGTGACATTTTGGAGATGTGAAGAAAGAGGACGATGTAATGGACGAATCCATACAAGGAATGGTGAAGTGATAAAGGAAGTGACTGGCCATTCTCATTGTGCGTGAAAACCAATTTAAAGCGCCGAGCAGAGCAATCTTTGGAGCCCCCAAGTGTTGTTGTTAATGAATGTCTCTCACAAATTCTCCAATCTGTTCAGGCCTCTGTGCCAGCACCTAGTAATATGAAGCAAATAGTTCGGAGAAAAAGAAATAAAATACAAGCAGCTCCTCAAAACCCAACTAACCTTGAAAATTTAATAATTCCTGAGGGTTACAAAGTGTATAAACTTGGGGATGGCAGAGAAGAAAATTATCTTTTAGCTGATAGTGGCGTTGGAAACGAGAGAATAATCATGTTTGGCAGAGAGACGTGGCTACAACATCTAGAATCTTCAACTACATGGTATGCAGATGGTACGTTCAATACAGCCCCTTCCTTATTTTCACAAATATACTGTATTTTAGTGAAAAGATTTGGAGGTGTGCATCCAATTTTATATGCCATGTTACAAAATAAGCAGCGCTCCACTTACCGACGACTGATCGAAATTATAAAATCGCTAGTGCCAAACGTTAATCCCCTTTCTATTCATTGTGATTTTGAGCAGGCCGCTATCAATGCCATGAAGGAATGTTTTCCGGACGCACATATCAAAGGCTGCTTTTTCCATTTATCTCAAGACATGTTGAGGCACATCAATTCAATTGGAGCTTTGCAGCAGTACAACACTAATCCTGACTTCGCATTACAGGCGAAAATGGTTCTTGCCTTAGCTTTTGTGCCCATTCCCGGTATTGATGCCCACATTGATGCATTAGCCAATGAACTGCCACCTGATCTTCAACCATTATTGGACTGGTTTGAAGATAACTATGTCGGACGCTACAACAGAAGAGGAAACAGCAGACGGAACCCTTTATTTCCACATGATATTTGGAACGTTTATGAAACAACTCTTAATGATGAAGATCGAACCAACAATCACGCTGAAGCTGCACATCGAAGAATTTCATTCAAGTTGGGAATGCAGCATCCTACATTATGGAAGTATATTGAAGGTTTGATCAAAGTTCAAAGAGGTCGTGACGTCTATATGGAAAAACTTATTGCAGGACATAAACCCACAGTCAAACTCAAAAAATATCGAGATGCGGACAAAAGAATCAAGAAAGTAGTCACAGAATATGGCGAGAGATATCACATAACCTATTTGAGAGGTATAGCTCAAAATTTTAAATAAAATATTTATTCAATCAAAGATGTCCATAAAAATAAAAATTTTATCAAATGATTGTTTTCAATTTTTTTTACATTTTATTTTATAAAAAAAAATTTATGAATTTTAATTAGGAGTACTCTTTTAACAATCAAATTTTATATAATTTTTAATTGGAGTACATTTTTAACAAATAAATTTTGAGAATTTTTAATGTTTGCCTTTTAAATTAAAATCTAGAAAAAATAGAAAAATTAGGCTGCGGCGAATAGCACTGCGTCGAATGAATTCACGGCGAATTCAATCTGCGGCGAAACAACTGCGGCGAAACTACCACGGCGAAACAACCGCGGCGAAAAGAAGCATCCCCTTTTGCTGGGCGCCCTGTCCTGTTGCTGGGCGCCCTAGGCATCAGTCCGTCCGGTTGCTGGACGCCGTAGGCATCACCCGTCCGGTTGCTGGGGGCCCTAGGCATCACCCCGTCCGGTTGCTGGGCGCCCTAGGCATCAGTCCATCTGGTTGCTGGGGGCCCTAGGCATCAGCCAGGTGTCACTGTACGTTTATGTACAGGATCCGGGTTCGCACCCCTGGCGGGTCTCGTTACTCAGGGTACCCTAATGTTTCCCCGTAGGTCTAAGGCGGGTGTAAAACAAATCGTACCAAAAAAGAAAAAAGAAATAATTAAATTAATAATTGAAACTTTGAACAAAACGGATGGAAAAAAATAAATTAAAGCAGATCAATATCCTTTCTTAATAATTCAGATACACGTTTTGACAGCAAAATGACTGAACAAAACGGTCAGAAAAATTGCCAGGCCCTTTATAGTTACATACGGTTATCTCTCCCTCCCTCCCCTCCCTCCATCCAACCCTCTCAACCCCCATCTGAGCTTGTGTGTGTGTATATATATATATATATATATATATATTTGCTTATTTATCAACAATTCGCACAAGATTTGTAGATAAATAAGTCTTTTATACACCACAGAAAGTGTTTTCTGAAACCTCTATTGTCATATATATATATATATATATATATATATATATATATATATAATATATATATCTTTTCTAATCTGAACGTGACCACATAAATAAATAAACAATATATACATTTATCAGCAATCCACACAAGGTTCTTTGAATAAACCACCAAATATATCACTCACCTTATCTGTGCAAATATTTATATTATTCTTCGTTCTGAAAATTGGATTGTGTATCCATCAATAAAGAATTGTAAATTGCGTCGATATATATACAAGATCTACCAAGTTATATGTTTTTGGGTAAAATGAATGAGTATTTTTGCGGGGTTTCGGACATTTTCTGAAACAACAAATTCATTTCATCTTTTATATCGTCTTCACCCTTTTACACGATATCACACACACACACACACAGAAAGAAGTTTTGCCACAGTCTCTGGCCAGACGACCCGACCCATCGTACTAACCTAACTCCTGGATTATTATTATTATTATTATTTTTATTATTACCAATACCATCGGGAAGCGTACCTCAGACCTCAAAGCCTCTACCTCGCTTACATGAAGAAGGTATCCACCCACTGTTCGAATCACGCATACGATTTGAGGGTACAGGATTTTTCCCTGAAACCATGGTTGCTGGTATATCACTGGTATTGTACGCAAGGCCTTTTGAGTTAGTTCTTATCCTTGTATCTCTCTCTCAGGATATGATTCCCTCCCTGACCCGAGTCCAGTGCTTCCTAGAGCTGGGTGGCTGTCTTCCCTGTATTTTATGTAACGGCGGCACATCGGGTCATCCACCTCTGTGGAAAATTCATCATCCTAAAAGTGTATCTTTATGGCAAATCGCTGCCGTCCATACCTCAGGTTCGAAAGGTATCGAATAAATTTAACTTAGGGTCCTTGTCACGCTATTAATTATATTCACTCACAATTAATTAGCTGTTAACGGCAGCTTAAGCTCTTTATTCGGTAGTCGGTAGATTTAAATTAATTGGTTAGACGTAGTAAAAACAATACCATCCGATTTATATTTAGAACTCTGACATTTCTCATAATTATTCTTTTAATTTATTTTATATCAACGTAAACCCTGTTATTTCTCTCTAACGTATTACATCTTCGGTCTACTTTTTGCAATTGGTCATGATTAAATTTTAGCGTCTTTTTTTTTTAATTTGTATTTGGTTAAACACTCGTCCAGCGAAGCACTACTTTAATCTTGAAAATAGGAACAAATGACCACAAATTTGTGTCATTTAATTTCTCTATTGAATTTTTCTTAAATTGTTTTCCAAGAAGATTGTTTATGGACAATCAGGTGTTTTTCATGTCGCCTTTCAGCGAATTTTTAAATACAATGCGGCGCATAAAGAGAATTTCTGTTATCACTCTTCACCTACTAAACATCGATAAAGAGAAATATTTCACAAACAGACCCAATTGAGAGAGACACAGAGACCAGCATTTTATTTCAGAAATGACAGGAGAACAATTTTTCAGTTTAAAAACTTCAGAAGTTTTATAATTTATAACAATAAAAATTAGGTTTTAAACGTGTATAAGCCAGTTATTAAAAATGTAACAATATATATATATATATATATATATATATATAATATATATATTATATATATATATATATACACAAGTGTTTCATTACTCCAAATTTTAGGCCTATACGATTGCGTTTCAGAAGCTTACTATCGCTATTATATAAGACATTACTCTTCTGAACACTCCAACTGCATGTCTCCTTCTTTATGAAACGCATGCAATACCAATCTTTCTACACATTCTCATTCTTTTTCTGTCCAACATTCTAACTTACGGAATATTGATATTTTAAATCTTTCATCTAATCAGCCGATCAACTCTGGAACATTCTTCCTCAATCCTTCCTTCCGCCTGTCTATGACCTCCAATCTTTCAAACGCCGAGTATATAGACATCTCGAAAACCCTAGACCTTGATTTGGGTATCAACTTCTTCCTCAGTGGGGGAGCTTTTCTGCGGACATTCGCCCCTGGCCATTCCTACCTGTAAAGCACAATGCGGCGATTGTGGTTGCTTCAAACATAATGACGATAATGTGAATGCTGCACCCATATAAAAGGTTAGAAAATACTATATTTCGTGCTTCCGCTGAGAGGTATCGCGTAAATTTTGAATGGGCTTGTTTTTACAACCAGGGTATATAGCCGCACATATTTATATATACATTTCTCATAATTATTCTTTTAACTTATTTTATATCAGTGTAAACCCCGTTCTCTCTCTCTCTCTCTCTCTCTCTCTCTCTCTCTCTCTCTCTCTCTCTCTCTCTCTCTCAGGATATGATGAAATCTCTCCCTGACCGACACCAGTGCTTCCTAGAGCTGGGCGGTTGTCTTCCCCGGAGCGCAGCAAAACCCAGCTATTCTTCCTTTCACACAATTGGTTGGTAGATAAATGGGTACCCTTGTGGCCTAGTGGTTAAAACGTTGGGGTGTTGATGAGGCATGGGTCGGTTTCCACTTTATAGTGTAGGTCTAAGGTGGAGTGAAAAGCTTGACCTTCGTCAGAATGAACAATTCGGGTAGATGCTAACCAAAGGTTAACCAAAGGACAGCAGAGGCGCCCCTATATTTGCATCGGAAAAAAGTTCATCTAAAAAATCCAGGGCGCCCTAATGATCAAAACAAAAAAAATGGTTCGCCACCCGCGCGCCAGGACAACCAAGTGTTTTTCATGTCTCCTTTATGTTTGGAAAATTGATTATTATAATAGTTATATTTTTCAATTCTGATTATTTTAGTTAATTTGTTTCTGTATATTGTATTT
Organism: Bathynomus jamesi; assembly: GCA_023014485.1. Lineage (NCBI taxonomy): Eukaryota > Metazoa > Arthropoda > Malacostraca > Isopoda > Cirolanidae > Bathynomus > Bathynomus jamesi. The sequence continues at coordinate 1,208,523 of JAJOZX010000453.1, read as the reverse complement.
TAGGAATTTTGCTTTGCAATAACTGAACTTATTTCCTTATACCTTTAACAAATATTCTGAATTTTGTTTTAGTATATATATATATATATATATATATATATATATATATTATATATATATATTATATATATATATAGGCAATTGGTCATGATTAAATAGTGAAATGATGTGACCGACGTTAAGCGACATTGGGTTTGTGTGGTTGTTGGATGGGTGACCGTCCTCTGCGTCCAGATGATATAGTGATCAGGAGAAATGCAATGGCCCATCCTTCCTTTATAAAAGAAAAATTTAGATTCCAAGAACACAATTCGACAAAATTAGTATACGTACTACCCGAAGTACTCCTAAAGGACCAAATTTAAAATGATACCTGCGTGCTTGCTGTCATCTGTTCACTAGTTTTTATATCGTCAACAAAGGATGCCATCATACTGTTATTCGTCCCCCCAACCCCTGATATCCGCGCCTGCTAACCTAGCCAGATTAATCTAATCTAACAGTAGCCTAACCGGGCATAAAAGAGTAATTGGATCTAATTCCAGTAATAACGTATTTCACTTCATTCCAGTCCGCTCGATTTACTTCGAAATTACTCCAATGAGCGTAATTTCACTCTCTCAAGTTCAGAGGGGTACCCATACAAGAACTGAACAAACTGAACGCCGCTTAATCTCGCTGATCTAACTAACTATATTATATATATATATATAAACACTGTATCCTAGTGGTTAAAACGTTGGGGTGTTGATGGGGCATGGGTCAGTTTCCACGTTATACTGTAGGTCTAAGGTGGAGTGAAAAGCTTGACCTTCGTCAGAATGAACAATTCGGGTAGATGCTAACCAAAGGTTAACCAAAGGACAGCAGAGGCGCCCCTATATCTGCATCTGAAAAAAGTTCATCTAAAAAATCCAGAGCGCCCAAATGATCAAAGAAAAAAATGGGTTCGCACCCGACGCGACCAATAAATTTTGTTACAGAACACTCCTTTATAACGATTTCATTAACATTAATTTTATCAGTTTATTGGTAGGCAGCCAGTATAATTAAACATCCATCGAAGGACATTCAATTTTGGATCGGTTTTATTGTAAACGTTAAAATATTTTTCAGCAGTTGCGACTAGAAGATAGTGTGTGTATATATATTTCCTTGATGATAAACTGTCGTACGCATAATAATTTAACCTCAAATAAATAGAATAGAATAGAACAACATTTATTAATAATAATAAAATAAATATTTCACATACAAACGTCAAAGATTACTCACCCACCAGAATTTAGAGCGCTTTTAACCCTACGGTAGTACCATGGGGTGTTTGAACACCCTAAATTCAAAAAATTCAAAAAATTACTAACGTTTCTAATATATTCATATAGCTGCTTCAACATACTCCTCCACTCACTAATGAACAGATTAATTTCAATGTAGCTGAAATTTTTCATTTTTGTGTAAAAAAAACTGGTCGAACAAAAATAAAATAAAGTTTTGATTCTAAATACTCATTTATTAGGTAAAGGCGTGCAGGATTATACATGATATGATTTTTTTCTCAGTATCATTATAAATTGTAATTATAAAATTATAAATATAAGTATATAAAAGCATAATTGAGTTTAATTTTCTCATTCTTTGCTACACTCCTAACTAAAGAGATCTGTCAATGTTGTGACATAAAAATAACAAAAAGTACTGTTAGCGATTCCCTATAAAAAATATGTTGTTTATTCCTGCCAAAGTACACCAAGACAATAATAGAAAACAAAAAATAATAGAAAACTCATCAAAATAACCGCAAACTGTTCCAATAAAATGAAATGGCAAGAAAAATATAAGTGAGGTCATTACAAAACCATGAAGGAGAAGCTTGTTTCTGCCAAACATCCTCACCATTACCTATCACTCTGATTCATCACCTGATATTGTACCTTCGCACTCAATGTAACTGACAAGCAACTTGCTGTGTTCTCTACACACATGTTTACCACAATTGTTACACACTGTTTTCACCTTACGCTCACGTAACCTGGCACAGAATGTACATCTCCTTGCCCCCCGTGATGTCTGTGGCTGGGAGGGTGTTGAGGACTCTACAGCTCTTGGCAACATTCTTCTAATTCCTTCTCTGAGATCCTTCTTCAGATGTATGTTCTGCATTCTCCTCTTCAGAGTGTCCTCTATAAGCTGCATAGCTACATTCTTGATGAACAAGCGGCGCTTTAGCTTGTTCTGAGGGTTGTGACAGTATAGGATGTAGGCATTTATGTTTGAGATGTTCAGGAGAGTGTAGAAAACAGTCATGGGCCAACGACGGCTATTTCTTGAAGTGTCATACTCCCCATCTGGTCGACCATATCAACGCCTCCTTTAGTTGAATTGTGGAAGGTGATAATTTCAGGTTTCTTCTTATCACCAGAATTTGGGTCAATTCTGTCATCATAGTGCATGCTGCTGACGAGAACAACATTTTTCTTCTTCTTATTGTCTGGCGTGTATGAGACTAGTGTCACTTTATCTGTAAAGCCGAACATACTGTCATACCTAGCTCTGTTCTTTACTTCTAAGAATTCCTTAGGAATCTCAGGTTTGTTTTTTCGGAGCGTGCCCACCGCACTCAATTGATGGTCATCAAGCAGCTTTTGGAGTAGTGGGTAAGTGGTATACCAGTTGTCAAACGTGACATTTCTGCCTGATCCTGAGATCTGTGAGGTAAGCCTTGTGACCACAGCAATGGATGAATTGTCTACCTTGAATGGGCCTCAGGCTGTTTTCCGGCATATATTTCCATTTTACATACATAGTAAGTTTTTGCATCAGTCATTGCCTGTATCTTTATTCCATACTTGGCTGGTTTGTTGAGTATATATTGTCTGAAGGGACATTTGCCCCTGAAGGCTGCAAGTATCTCATCAATTGTCACAAGCTCTGATGGGGAATAGTTCCTCAGACAGTTTTCAACAAACATCTCAAAGAGGTCTCTGATTGGGGCAAGCTTATCCACTTGCCTTCTTGCAGGGCGTGTTGCTTTGTCATCGAATCGTATGCAACATAGGAGAAAACGAAAGCGATGCAATGACATTGTCATTCTGAATACCTCTACACCAGTGCCATCAGAATTCCACAGATCATCATGGTTCATTCTGTTGCTCTGATAAAGACCAGCTAAAAGTAATAGGCCAAGAAAGGCTTTCATTTCTACAATGTCAGTGTCACTTGCCTTGTCAAGTGATTTTTCGTTTAACTTTTTATTCCGTTTAACTTTTTATTTGTAAAGTTTTTTAACAATTTTACGTTTGAATGTCTTTAGTTTTAAGTTTTAGTTTTATCATTCATATATTTTTTGTCATTTCTATATTTTTTTACTTTTGATTTGATTTTGGCTTATGCCTGTTTCCATTTTATAATTTTAATTTTTGTTCTTGAACAGTTTTAATTTAGTACTCTAGATTAGTTTTTAACTCTCGACATTTATATTTTTTGTCATGATTAATTTTAGCTTTTATTTATTAGGCCTTCAAAATGGGTAGAGTTGCCCGAAACGTCGGCTGCAGCCAAATATAATGACTTTTTTGCTCTACGTCTTCGTTTATAGCCTAAGTGTAAAACTGCGTCTCCTTAGGAGGGATCTTATTTCATATATATATATATATATAATATATATATATATATATATATATAAATGTGTACCCCCACCCCCTTTGCAACATTGATCAACATTACATTTGCAACATTGCAATTGCACTCTACCCACTCGTATTTATTTCTTTTATCAGATGGTATGGACTTACACGACGAGTTTTAATAAATAAATAATTAAAATAAATAGTGATATCTGGCAACCCCCTCTAAGCATTGAGAGCATCTCTCTCTCTCTTACCTTTAATAAATAAATAATTAAAATAAACATCTGGCAGCCCTCCTAATATAAATAAATAAATTAAATAACTGGCTACACTTCCATACATCAATAAATAATTAAAATAGTGGTATCTGACAACCCTCCATATATAAATAATTAAAATAAATAGTGGTCTCTGGCAACTCCTGACCTTCTATATAACAGCTGTTGGTACCCAGAGCTCTCATTATGCATCTGGCAGAGCCAGACGTAACATGCTCTCTCTCTCTCTCTCTCTCTCTCTCTCTCTCTCTCTCTCTCTCTCTCTCTCTCTCTCTCTCTCTCTCTCTTAGGTTAGGTATATCTTTTTGGGGGTTGAGGCCGTCCCACGTTCTCCCCTAAAGACTCTCCTCCTCCTTTCTCTCTCTTAGGTTAGGTATACCCCTTTGGGTGGTGAGGCCGTCCCTTTTCTCCCCCAAACCTCCCCCCTTCATGCAACTTCGGAGTTTCTCCCCTACCCCTTGTGCAACTTTGGGGAATACCCCAGCCCCTTGTTGTATGAACCCCCTCTCCCATTGTTGCAATACCCACTTGGCACCATTGATCAACATTGCAATTGCACTCTCATTTTTCGACCATACTACTAGTGCAAATGGACGTTTGTTTTCCAGATTGTGACGTGGTTCATATGATTAATGTTTAACGGTTTTTTTTTTTAAGCTACTTCATTGTTTGCTAGTGAAAATCTGTCCTCGTTAAAACTTTTCAGCATTTTATTAAACCCGGTCTTTCTGCATATGTACAGTATGGGACAATATCTATCGAACGTGTTAAATGATTTGTACCTCATTCAAAGGAAAAAACCAGTGGGCTTGGTTAAAGAAGATCAGAGTTGAAGGTCACGGAGCAAAGGCAAATTTTTGGGCAGTGTAATTTAAGTGGAAAAGAATAAACATTTTTACGTGTCAATTGTAATGCACGATTTGCAACAAAACTTGACAGAAGCAGAGACTTGGTCATGATCGAAATTATATATATATATATATATATATATATATATATTATTTCATGAGAACGATTGTAGGCCAAAAGTGAAGGTCAAAGCGGCAGGTCAACCATAACAAGTATAACAATGAGCTTTGTAATTATATATCTCATTAAGTATGTGTTATGTATTAATTAAATAAATAGAATTACTTTGACAGGACCAAATAGGAAGTAGGACTGACGGCTGACGTAGTACATAAAGAATTACTGAATTATTACTCGCAATTGTAAATGTGACTAAAAAATTATATGGTCTTAATCAAATATTTTTGATGAAGATCAAAGGAAATATTAAATTCTCATATTTGTTCATTACCGAATGCTCCCTAACTGAAGCTGCATTATTAATGAAATTGCGTTATTGTGTTTCCCGATCTGGCCTTGTCACAAACCCGATCGGAAAGTTTAGTTATGTAAATGGATCTTAAAAGAAATTAAGCTTTCAGTAATAACTCTTTCCTTCAACTATTTACTCACACATACTTGGCCTTCCACTCTTCATACACACACACACACAATGCATATATATATATATATATATATATATATATATATATATGTGTGTGTGTGTGTGTGTGTGTGTGTGTGTGGGTTAAATTATCATGAGCTAATCCAACCTTGCCTTGAAATAATAATATAAGGTATGCCCCTTTCCTCCTCTTTTCTTAATTATAAACAACGTTCTGTTGTTTTACCTCTCAGCAAATATTTATTTGAATCTTTTGAGGTCACTGCCAGTGTATGTATATATGTATATATACTTGGGTAATGAATAGTCAAAAGACGAAAAGGAATGATAACCCTAATGATTAAAAAGAAGAAAGTTATTTGTACATTTCAGCAAAATTCATACATGAGTGAAAGTACTGAAAAGGTCGCAGAAAAGACAGAAATTAGGTATCGACACATAAGAAGTAGGCGAAATATCGGGAAAATGTAGGTGTCATTAGTCAGTGAATAACTGGCCATACGCTGCAGCTTGCAGCCTCGGGTTTCCATGTCATGATGATTGTTTGAAACCTGTTGGTGGATAAATTTCAGATATATATATATATATATATATTTTCACCTTTCTGTTTGTTTGTCTGTTTGTTTGTCTGTCTGTCCTTTATGCAAGCGCAAACCGTTTGACCTAGAGCTACCAAATTTGGCACGGGAACCTCTTATGGGATGAAGAATCTCAACACAGAGTCGGTCAGCCTGTCTGTTTGTCTGTTAATTTCAAGTTTGTGAAATTTATCCCGGGCAGTAATGGGGGAAGGGTGGGGGTGGGGGTAATGGGGGAGGGGTGGGGTAATGGGGAGCGGTGGGGGTAATGGAGGAGGGGGTAAGTGGAGGAGAGGGGTGGGGTAATGGGGGATGGGTGGAGTGATGGGGAGCGGTGGGGTAATGGGGAGGGGGTTAGCCCCCAAGTTGCATGAAGGAGTGAGGGGTATCAATGGGGGAGGGTGGGGTGGGGGTAAGTGGGGGAGAGGGGTGGGGGTAATGGGGAGGGGGTTAGCCGCCAAAGTTGCATAAAGGGAGGTGAGGGGTTTGGGGGATATCAATGGGGGAAGGGTGGGGGTGGGGGTAATGGGGGAGGGTGGGGTAATGGTGAGGGGTGGGTAATGGGGGAGGGTGGGGTAATGGGGGAGGGGGTTAGCCCCCAAGTTGCATAAAGGGGGGGTGAGGGGGTTTTGGGGGATATCTTACAACACAGAGTCGGTCAGCCTGTCTGTTTGTATGTTTGTGAAATTTATCCCGCCTCGGTGGTGCAGTGGGTAGCGTCGCTGACTACGAATCCATCGGCCCCGGGTTCGAGACCCGACGGCAGCCGGCGCGCAGCAAAACCCAGCTGGTCATCCTTCCACACAATAAAGAAAGTGGTTGGTAGATAAATGGGTACCCTAGGTGGCCTAGTGGTTAAGACGCTGGGCTGCTGATGGGGCGATTGGGGCGTGGTTCGGATTCCACGTTAAACTGTAGGTCTAAGGTGGAGTGAAAAGCTTGACCTTCGTCAGAATGAACAGTTCGGGCGGAAACTAACCAAAGGAACCAAAGGTTATATATATATATATATATATATATATATATATATATATATATGCACCTCGGTAATGTAGTGGTTAGCATCGCTGATTACAAATCCACCTGCCCCGGGTTCAATTCCTGGAGAAAGCAGTCGGCGCACAGCTTACCCAGCTGGTCATCCTTCCAGAAAAAAATAGGTTGGTAGATAAATGGGTACCGTGGGTGGCCTAGTGGTTAAGACGCTGGCTGCTGATCGTGAGATCGAGTCCGGGCAAGGACTTTTAATGTGGCGGGTCGTGGTTCGGATTTCACGTTAAGCTGTAGGTCCGAGGTTAAGCACCGAGCTTCACCGTCAGAATGAAGAATTCGGGCGGAAGCAAACCTAAGGTTAACCAAAGTGTATATATATATATATATATATATATATATTGTATATGAGAGAGAGAGAGAGAGAGAGAGAGAGAGAGAGAGAGAGAGAGAGAGAGAGAATCTTCTTCTTCTTCTTCTGCAGCTTAAATCCCATCTCTATATGGGGTCACTGTTCTTGATGAGTCTCCTCCATTCTCTTCTGTCACGCACCATGTCCTCGTCCAAATTTTTCTCCCGGATGTCTGCCGCCACGCAATCCAGCCACCTCACCTCGTCTTCGGTCTACCTCTTCTTCTCCGTCCCGGCACCTCCATTTCCAGCAACCTACGTCCCACGTAATCCTCCTCTCTTCTCATCATGTGCCCATACCATCTCAGTCTGGCTTCTTGGACTTTTCTTGACGCCTCTACTACTTTCACCGTTCCTCTAATGCGCTCGTTTCTGATTCGATCCCTTCTAGTTACACCGCGCATCCATCGCAACATTTTCATTCCCGCCACATCCATCTTTCTGTCACTAGTCTTCTTCATTGGCACCGTCTCCATTCCGTACAACATGGCTGGCCTAACCACTGTTTTGAAGACCTTCCCTTTCAGCTTCACCGGCATCCTACGATCACAGAGAACTCCCGACACCTCTCTCCAGCTCCTCCATCCCGACTGTATTCTACGATTCACCTCTCCCTCTGCTCCCCCCTCTGCCTCGATTGTTGATCCCAAGTATTTAAAACGATCTACCCGTTTGATCAGTTCATCGTTTAACATCACTCCCCCTCCTTCATCCGGTTGTACATTACATCTCAGATATTCAGTCTTCTTCCGACTAACTTTCATACCCCTCCTTTCCAATGCCTCCCTCCAATTTTCTAGCTGTTGTTCTACCTCCTGTCTTGTTTCTGCGCACAACACTACATCATCGGCATACATCATGCACCAAGGAGCAACCCCTCTAACCTCCTCAGTCAACACATCCAACACCACGTTGAATAGGAATGGACTCAGTGCTGACCCCTGATGCAGACCAACCCCAACTCCAAAACTCTCCGTCACACTAACACTACACCTCACTTTCGTGAGAGAGAGAGAGAGAGAGAGAGAGAGAGAATATATGGTGATATATAATTTGAGGTGAAATCTTGATGAAATGGAATTCAAATTATAAATTTTTTATTACTTTAATTTTAATGTCACCGACTGACTTCTAATTGAAAATAGAAAACCAAAATTTTAAATTTTAATAAAAATGTTTATATTCTGTAATTTAAGAAACAAATTTTATTTCGTTTGCTTTGGCTTTTTTTAATTAAAAATACTTTCATTTTTATGTACTCGTATATACTAGTATTATGTATTCTGTTAGCGAAGGTATCATGACATTTAGAAGGTTATAATATAGTGTATATTAAATATATAGGGGTCCCGGTAGCTCGTTGGTCTCACTGTCGGACTCAGGGAGGTGAGGCTCTCGGTTCGCTTCCTGCTGTTGTTCTGGGTTGGGTTGCACTGGGCCGGCCATTCACCCTGTTAATGCTCGGGCTCACGCGACCCGTGGGGCATTTTCACCCCCACGGAGTGGGAAAATGAGTTTCCAGGCTGTTACCTTATACAGTGGCGCTCATAAGTATTCGTACAGAGAAATATTTCAGTTATATTTGTCATTATCATTTGTACCACGCATATGATAGTTATGAAAAGTTTACCGTTCGTTTGGAAAATTTTTACAATGTCCGTTATAATAGCGATAGTAAAGAGAGCGTGAGGCAACATTGCGGCGAAGAGAGGGAAACTGAAGAGAGTGAGTAAGAGGCGAGAAATTGATGAGACGAAAAGCCTTTGATTCCACCTGGTCAATTACGGTTGTGTGGGTTGAGCCAACCCACATATGAAAAGCATACTCCTTACAGCGATACAGGGGCGAACAAGACCCCTGTACAGAGACAGCAACTGAGTGGGGGTGAAGAAACTGCGGAGGCAGTACAGCACACCTAACCTCTTAGAAGCTGTTTTACAAAGAGAGTATATGTGATCTTTCCAGGAAAGATCACGAAAAAGAGAAACGCCAAGAGGAAGGATTGAGTTGTGTGTTGTTGAACGTAAGTGGATAGTTGTGTGGAAGATTGTGACGAGTAGACAGATGGAGGAACTGAGTTTTTGAGACATTGAAAGCCACAAGATTTTCTCTACCCCAATCAGAGATAGCAGAAAGATCAGAGGTCAGGTGCTCCATAGCCGTCCTACGTGAATCATGGAGTGACTGTTATGAGGGACGCTTTGGGAAGCTGGTGGAGAAGTGAAGAGTGGAATTAACGGCATAGGAGTGAATAGGACAGGAAGTGCAAATTAAAAGATCATTAATAAATAAAAGGAAAAGAGTGGGTGACAGGACAGAACCCTGAAGAACACCACTGTTGATAGCTTTGGGAGAAGAACAGTGGCCATCTACAACTGCAGCTATAGATCGGTCAGAAAAGAAATTAAAGATGAAGGCACAGATAGAAGGATAGAAGGTGAAGGAGGGCAGTTTCGAAATTAAAGATTTGTGTCGGACTCTCTCAAAAGCTTTTGATATATCTACCGCAATAGCAAAGGTTTCAACAAAATCCCGAAAGGAGGATGACCAAGAGTCAGAGAGATACGCAAGAAGATCGCCAGTTGAGCGTCCCTTGCGAAATCCATACTGACGATCTGAAAGAGGATTGTGAGAAGAGAGGTGTTTAAGAATCTTCCTATTAAAGATAGATTCAAAAAATTTAGAAAGGCAAGAAATCAAAGCAATTGGACGATAGTTGGAGGGTTGAGAGCGGTCACTCTTCTTTGGTTCAGGCTGAATGAAAGTGAACTTCAAACCGGAAGGAAAAGTACCAGATGAGAGACAAAGACGAAAGAGTTTGCCTAGGTAGGGTTTCAGCACAGAAGCACAGTTCTTAAGAACAACAGGACCATACGCCATCCTAGAGTTGAGCTCAGAGAGGGCTGAAAAAACATATTTGAAAGAGATTCTCATTTCAGACATAATAAGGTCAGCGGTTGGAGGAGATGGAAGAACAGCACTGGAATCGTCCAGAGTTGAGTTGTAAGCGAAAGCTTGAACGAAGAGTTCAGCTTTAGCAGGAGAAGAGACGGCAACTGTGCCGTCGGAATGGAAAAGAGGAGGTAAAGAAGAGGAATTAAAATTGTTGAAGAGGTTCTAAGTTAGATACCAGAAAGAACGAGAAGAATTAGAATTGGATAGGTTTTCACATTTTTGTCTGATGAAGGAATTTTTGGTGAGTCGAAGAACAGATTTTGCACGATTCCGGTCAGAAATATAAGCTGAGTGAGATTCAGGATTTGGATGGCGACGGTACCTTCTGAAAGACTTCTCTCTGTTGTGGATAGCATTAGAGCAAGTAAAGTTAAACTAAGGTTTTTTTGTATTAGTAGTAGGAATAGAATATGGAATGTACGCCTCCATGCCGGAGAGAATCACCTCCGTGATGCGTTCAGCACACTCGGATGGGCCCCAGCCACAAAGTAGTAATCATTTCATTGGAAATCACAGAAGTACTGCCTAAGGGCCTACCAATCAGCGGCGCCAAATTGCCAAAGGCGCCTCTTCTTGGCAGGATCCAAAGGCCGAATTGGAGCGATAGGACAGGAAACAGATATAGGATTGTGGTCGGAGGAGCCCAACGGAGAGAAAAGTTTCACAGAGTAAGAAGAAGGATGAGAGGAAAGAAATAAATCCAGAATGTTGGGCCTATCTCCAAGGCATCGGGGATATGAGTAGGATGCTGTACAATCTGCTCTAGGTCATTTAATGATTTAGGATAGAAAAGTTGTAAGCTCGTTCATCAGGGATGTTAGTGAAATGGGAGGAAAGCTAAAGGTGGTCGTGCACATTGAAATATCGTAAAATGGAGATTTCAGCAAAGGGAGAGCAGGAAAGAGTGCATTCCACTTTGGAAGTGAGATAGCCAAAAAATTTTGGATAGTCAGTAGAATTTGGAGAAAGGTAAACAGCGCAGATGTATTTAGTTTGAGATTGGCATGTAAGCCGTGGCCAGAGGGTATAGAATTCGGAAGATTCGAGTTCGGGAATACGAGAACAAGTTAGGTCATTGCGTACATATACGCAACATCCAGCTTTGGAGTGAAATTGAGTATAGAGAAAGTAAGAGGGTACAGAAAAGTGGTTGCTATCAGTCGTTCCAGAGTAGCAGGTACAGCCCCGCTGCCCAGGTCTTCGTTCCCGGTATCAGCAGCGGGGGCGACTCCAAGGTTCTTGAAGTTGATGCCATTTTTCTTTTTTTAAATTTTGAAAAGATTATATAATGTGTAAGATGCATGTATATGTAGTGAGGAATAGGGAGAGAAGTGTGTATTTGAGAGCATGCTGGACTGCTCACAGGGTAGATGAGACACGGAAAAAAATCAGCTAAGGAGGACAGTGACAGGAGAAACGGGAGTTCCAGCACGCCCTCTCTTCTGTCTAAGTTGGCCGTTTATTGATTAGAGATTGTTGGCAATTATGAATTCTCGCATTTTCTCTGTGAATCTTCATGGAAGACGGATGACTGTACAAGCCATTAGTAAGCAATGGGTCGTCGTGGTAAAGCGCTATCTACAGATCTTAAGAGATATGTTATTGCTGCACACGAGTCTGGGAAGAATTATAGGGAGATACAAGATCTCCAAATTCCATTTACGACGGTTACTGCAGTTATAAAGAACTGGAAAGGCTTTGGAACAAGCATAACTGTATCAAAGTGTGGACGACCTTCCAAGATTTTAGAACGTACACCTTGACGGATTGAAAGAATGGTTGGTGCGAATCCACGAGTAACTGTACGTGATATTTACCAAGCATTAAAACTGTTTAAGATCGATGTCCATCCCTCTACTATAGGTGAGAGTGAATTGTCCGCATGGAAGAGTTACACGAAGAAAACCTCTTCTAAAAAAAGTACGCTAAGGTTCAGGGGCAGCCTTAGAGGAGAGCAAATCGGGCGACCGCCAAGAGCCCCACAAGTTAAGGGCCCAAAAAATTTTGCAAAACTTTTTTATTCTGGGTGAAGATTTAGCAAGGACATGGCTCAAATTCCTCGTCTTTTTTACAATAAACAACAGTCATGGTTCACAGGCACGGAAAGTTTGAGTGGGTGAAAATTTTTTTCGCAGTAATTTATTCACTTCCCTATTTGTAGTGATATTTTTTAGCAACATTTCCTCTTAATATTTTAGCTACTTCTGAGGTAGATCTAGTGAGTAGCGACATTCATAAATTTGGTATGGCAGTACTCAATAGTCACGCGAGTGTTTGTTTACAATTTTTAAGTCACACTGAAGTTTTAGTGTGATTCTCCTGTATAATTTCTACATTAAATGTACTCGGAGAATAGCCTGTTAAATAGCAATAGGTTACGAGAGAATTACAGTATATATCAGTCTTTTAATCACCATATCACTGATTCATCAATACTCTGGCTATCAGCTTATGTTCTATCATGATATTTGGTGGGGTAGCTATTCTTTGGAGGTTCAAGGGCTGATTTATGGGGGGCAAGGGGAGCGATCGCCCCCAAACCATGAGGCCTATAACCTTAAAGGTAAAGAAAGTGAAAGAAAGGAGATCAGAAACATAAAGAAGAGACAATACAAAATTAATATATAAAGGAATCGTCCCTCTGAATGTGCACACTGCATGTAGAATGATGGACTCAATTTGTTGATACCACTCGCCACCACACTGTTGTTAGCTGGGAAAAAACTGGCCAAGACTTAGACGTGAAAAATAAGATCAGAATTTTGATGTTACGTTTGGTACTGTAGTAAAAAAAAACGATTCAACCTAATCTAAGCTTTGTTTGGCATAAGCGTAAATCTGCAACAACAGAAATAAGGATTTACTAGACAATAATTAAGTTGAATATTGGAGGCACCTAAGTAATACATACATCATTGGGAACAATAGAAAACGGTACACCACATTCTTCCCCTCTGACAGTTCAATCGGCAATTTACGAACACGATTAGATCTTCGCGGTCCCAGCTGAGGCACAGAATCATCTACACTCGCGTCGGATACCAAGTGAAGAGATCGATCTGCAGCGTCTACAGCAATCTCAACTGTATGCTTAGGAGTTACTTCACCAACAGGTGTTTCATTTAAACCTTCACTTGTTGGGTCGATCCAGTCAGCTGTCTCAACAGCAGTATCAGGCTCACATTCAGTCACTCAGCCATTCAGTCATTCGTTTTGTCTCAGGCCAGTGGGAGCCAGGTCACGTAAAAAGACCGTAGTTTCTCTTCTATCCGGGTATCTCATATACACGTATTGTGGGTTCGCTTCCACCAATTCGACTTCATCAGCCAAGGGGTCATATTTACTGTTTCTGACTTGCTTTCTGAGTAGGACAGGACCTGGAGAAGAAAGCCAGGTTGCCACAGATTAACCAGACGTGGATCGTCTTTGGAAGGAAAATAGTCTTTCGTAGGGAGTTGCGTTGGTAGCCGTACTCAAGAGGGAACGAATTGAATGTAGGGCGTCAGGAAGAATTAAAGTCCAATGAGACTCAGGGAGATTCTTCGATTTGAGAGCCAGAGTTACTGTTTTCCATATTGTTCCAATGAGACTTTCACACTGACCATTCGTCAACGATGGTCAGAACATATCGCCCTAGAAGCGGATGGCGATGGTCCTTTAAAGTCCATGCTCAACCTTTCGAAAGGTTTTCTAGCTTTGATTAGAGGTGTAGTACGAGTTTTATGAAACTGGGGCTTCAGCTGAGCACAATCTGTACAGTCAGCGCAAACCTTCTTGATGTCATCCATAGAGTAAGGTAAATTTCGAACGCGGACAAAGTGGGCCAGTCTGGTGACTCCAGGATGACACAAATGCTAATGCACGTTCATCAAAGGATAACTGCAGGCCGCTGAACAGGTAGCTCTCGATAATGCATCAGCTGATGCATTTTCCGTTCCAAGACGATAAACAATGTCGTAATCATAGCAGGACAGTTCTATCTTCCAGCGATGGATCTTGTCATGATTTTGCCATGATTTTCGTTGTTGAACATGAAGGATACGGATCGCTGGTCGGTGATTAGGGTGAAGTGACGCCCAGAAAGATAATGTGGCCACTTCTTGACAGCTTCCACTATCGCATAGGCCTCTTTTTTGATAGAAGAATATCAGCACTCGCTCTCTGAAAGCGTTCTCGAGAAAAAGGCCACGGGCCTGCCAGCCTGGTTGAGAGTCGCTGCAATGGCAGTGTCCGATGCATCAGTTTCAACTACGAAGGGAATAGTTTCATCGATCGAGCTGACTACAGCATTCTCAACTTCCATCTTCAGATTCTTGAAGGCATTTAGAACTTCCTTGGAAAGAGGGAAGGCCCGTGCTTTGACCAGAGGCTTGATTTTGTTCGAGAAATGAGATATCCACATTGAGTCTTAAGGAAAAAGAGTTTCTTAAAAACAGATAGCTCCTTTAGGGGACGCAAACGTTCTGCATCAGGCTTCACAACCCCTTGAGAGATAGTGTATCCCAAGAAATCAATCGAAGTGACAGAGATGGAGGATTGGCTTCATTGAAAGTGAAGTTGCGCTTCTTTACAGCCTCGATAAATCTGGCTAGATCTTCGTCATGCTCTTTTTTGATCCATACCAGCAACAGTAATGTTGTTTATGTAAGCAAAAGTACCTTGTAGAAGATATGCTACAGACTGTACGATCCTTAATGTTAAGATCCGACTTTAGCCCTCCAAAGGCAATAATCACATTCTGATGCAGGCCTATGAAGTCTTGTCCAAGGATCAGTTCACTACATAGGTCATTCAAAACAGTGAGTGGGATTTCAGGATATAGCTCACCATAGATCATGATATCAGTTCTCTAATGCCCTAGTATGGGAGAAGATAGAGATGAAAAAGCCATGGAAACATGGCCTGTCCCAGGACAAACACTCAGTGAGTGACGTTGGATAAATGAATGTTACACAAAAGATTCAGAACTTCCCGTGTCCACAAGAGCAGTGGTCGTTATACCACTTAAGAGTATACTCACTGTTGAATGTTTCAGAGAACTAGGAGAAGATGCAGGATCATGGGCAGATTGTGGAGAAGCTTTACACACCTTCGCGAAATGTCTCTTCTTACCACATTTCAGACATGAAGAATCTCGGGCTGGACATTGACGGCGGTCATGACGAGAACCTCCGAAGAAGTAGCACCTCGACCGTGAGGTGGCAGCAGACACAGACTCCTCAGGTTGGTTCATATTCTCAGGAGGTAGAGCAGCAGTAGCAGCAATAGCAGCATTCACTGGAACTGACGGATGGATGTAAGATTCGGAGTTCTGCTGGGCAAGGTCTAAGGCCCTGGCTTGAATAAGAGCAGTCTTTAGGTCGAAAGTAGTATTTTCCAGCAGACGTTGACGAATGAGAGGTGACAGGAGGCCATTGATGAAAGCATCCCGAATGTGATCATCACAACTTTGTTCAGCAGACACAGCCTTAAAGTTGCATTCTTTACTGAGTTGACAAAGTTCTTGTATATACTCATCAAGAGTTTCACCTTGCTGTTGTCTTCGAGTAGCTAGATGTCTGGCAAAGACTTCATTCTTAGGCTTGATATAGAGGTTCTTGAGGGTTTCAATAGCAGAGTCATAAGATGAACAGTCAGCTATGAACTCATAGACAGCAGCCGAGACAAAGTTGATTAGTGTGTCCAGCTTGTTGGGTGTATGGGCAGCAATGGAGTCCAGAAAGCAGGTGAATGTACGGTACCAGTGGCGCCACTCCTGCGATGCAGTTGATGAGTTGGGAAATGTCTCCAGGCGCTCTGGACGTAAGAACTTCTCTATGCTGGCCTCGAGATCAGACACAACGCTTATGCCAAATAAATTGTAGTAAAAAGAACAATTCAACCTAATCTAGGCTTTATTTGACAAAAGTGTAAATCTGCAACAACAGAAATAAGGATTTACTAGACAATAATTAAGCTGAATATTGGAGGCACCTAAGTAATACATATATCATTGGAAACAGTACAAAACGGTACACCACAGGTACTTTAATAAAGTTGGAGGTGTACCCCTTTCATGGTTACTTTTCAAGCAATGTGCCAGTTGCCTGCCAATATATTTTAATCTCAGGTTCTGAAAGGTGACCGCCTCTCCTCCCCAAAATTGTGCTCTGGATCCGCCCCTGTGGAGGTTAGGTTATGGGAAATGTATTAGTGAATTAAAACTTGGGTTGAACTCGCTAACTGGAATAGAAATTTGGTAGAGCGTGGAACTACAGTAACAAGTGCATCTTATTCTGACATGCTTCGGAATGAGTTAAAGCAAGCAATTCGCACAAAACAGAGAGGGAGATTGTCAGAATGTGTTATTCTGTTACACGGCAATGCGCGCCCTCATACCACTGCACAGACTAGAAAATGCCTTCAAGAACTTAAATTTGAAGTTTTCGACCATCCAGCCTACGGTCCAGACCTGACACCTTCGGATTTTTACCTGTTTGAACCACTAAAAGACGCTTTGAGAGGTCAGCGATTCCAAGGCGATGATGACCTGAAGGAGGCGGTGCATGACTGGCTACGCATAGCCAAAAACATTCTTTTGTGATGGCATTAGGAAGCTTGTAGATCGCTGGACTAAGTGTATTGAGAAACAGGGAGACTATGTTGAGAAGTGATGTGTTTATAATCTATCAGATGTAAAAATAAAAAGTGCGGATATTTATTGAATTACCCTCGTATATATCGAAACCTACAGTAAAATTATTGAATGCTCGATAGGTTAATTGAATGCCAGTTTAGGTTAACTGTACGCACTTGACGATTGGTTACGTTAAGTCGTGATATTTTCGTTAAAACTAACGAAAATATCACGACTTAACCTAACTGATCGTCAAGGGCGTACAATTAACTTAACCGGGCATTCAGGTAACCTAACCAGGCATTCAATTACTCTAATCGGGCATTCAGTTGACCTAACCGGGCATTCAATTAACCTAACCGGGCATATACTGTATATTTAGCGTTCAACTTCCACCCGGGCAACGCCGGGTCGCTCCGCTAGTTACTGTATAAGACCAGTAAACTACATGGAGTTCAACGCTGTTCACGATCATATTAATTGTTTATCTTTATGAACACAGACATTACATTATAACTACCTGTATGTGAATGAATGCACATTCAATTGTCCTTTAGATATACAATATATGTCTGTGTTATATGTTGTTGGACTCGGTTGTCCCCCATCCATCCCACCTTCCCCTCAGTTGGGGTACCTTGACTATCACTGCGGCGTTGCCACATGTATGGAGTCGTCTGTGAGGCGAGGAATATTACATATGTAGGCAACTGTATTTGTTATGATCTCCAAGCTATCCAAGGCTGTTGCGGAGTGATACATTTTGCGTTTATTTCGAGAGCAAATGCCGAAGTCACTCCAAACCAAAGGAACAAAATTTATCTCAGTTGAAGATACGCTAGTTATTAATGTCGTATCCCTTTGAAAAAAAAAATTTTCAACAAAAACAGTTTAAGCTTCTCATTCATATTCAAGGATCTTATTCTTTTATTTGTAGGTCACGAGTGAATTTGATTTTCTAAGTCCGATTCAGCTTTTGAGAACCCTTAATTTTAAGTCTTATTTTAAAGTTAAGACCTTAATAAAAAGTGAAGATTTAAAAACAAATTTTAATTGGGCAAAATCTTTAAGTTATGATCAAAGGAGCAGTTAAAAGATTAAAGTATACTATAGGGGCTTTGCGTGTATGAACCTATCAAAATTCAGAAACTGTGTCGAATCGTAAATATATTGTTTAATGTCTGTTCACAGCCAGTTAAAAACAAACAAAAACATGTGATTATTATCATTCATGTAAAAATTACCTTCACTTCCTGGTTATTTGCTCAGTTGTGGGAGAATTTCGTAATTTTTATGACTATGAGTAACCGAAAGGTTGTTTTTATGAAAAATCTAAAAGCTAAATAATTTCGTGATTTAAAATTACATAAAACCCTCAGGAAAACTCACGATTTAAATTTTTTTTGTATTTTTAGAAGTATTTTTATAGAGGACTAAGTCGTGGCCAGTGTCGTAACACTGCTTCCCGTCGATCAGCAGAGTTAAGCGACAATGGTTCTCTAGATAGTAGTTGAATGGGGGACCATTCTCTGCGACCAGATTATGTAGCGACCCGTCGTTCGGATTCCCCCTAAAAGTGTAGGTCCTCTCTGTCATACGGTATGACATTAGATGCTGCAAAAGAGGTTAAATAACCCCATTCTGACACTAAATTTTTATGGAATCTGCCAGTGTGAACACGCTACATATGACGTAATGCCTTCAACGAAAACAAAGGCACACAGGATAGCTACACGTTGGTCTAGGAGTAATAATTAGCAGTTATTTTCATTTATCTATTTATTATTGCTTTTTCAAACACTGCACAAAAGATTTCTGAACCCTATCGAACATCTCTTCACTTTAACCACTGGTGAGGCCTTCACAAAAGAATATATATATATATATATATATATATATATATATATATGATGAATAAAACCACGAAGGAAAGGAAACACAAAAAGGTGCTCAAGCGCTTTCGTCTAATGACATCCTCAGGAACACTGAAGTACATAAAAGGTTACGGCCTATATATAGGTTACAGAAGAAAAAAAATAAATAAATAACATACATACACACAAACATATATATATATATATATTATATATATATATATACATATCTACACACACACACACACATATATATATATATATATATATATATATATATATGCAATAAACGGAGAAGTAAAATTAAAAATTAAAGATTAGAGGATTAACAAAGAGGCATACAGATTTGTAAGGAAAAATATCGATTTTTAGCACAAGATCAAATGAATTAAAAATACAAATTTATACTGGAAATCTGCCCGGGTTTTAACACTTTGCCTTTTAGAGTCAAGTTTCGATATATATAAAAATAAAATGAAGATTAAAAGTTAATAAAGTAGCGTACAAGTTTACCAAAGATTTAGCGTCCTACCCTTTTTATCTAAATTTGTTTTGAAGGAATTCAAAACAACAGGATCGAGTTGAAAAAGACCTTTGCTTATGTTGAAGTTATTTGAAAGTTGGATAATGGCAGACTCAAGAATATTTCTATTGACAATGTTGCTAGAATGAAATAAAACTGAAGCATTATTCCAATCAATACAGTGGGATAACTCTGACAAATGGACAAAAAGAGCACTGGACAACTGTCCTGTTCTAACGGAATATTGATGCTGTTTTATACGTGTGTGCAAATCCTTTCCCGTCTGACCTATGTAAAAGGAATCACATTGTTTACACCCAATTTTATAGATAATGCCTGAATTATTGGTAGGGCTATTTTTCACTATGATATTTTTCACAGTATTGTTATATGAAAATACTACATTAATATCCAAAAGTTTAAGTACATTAGCAATGCCTAAAAAGCCCGGGAAAAATGGAAGTACTAAAATATTTTTTGACAAAGTACGAGTGTTATTATTGACACGATAGAAAGTTCGTTTTGCCTTGTTGAGACAAGATTCCATAAACGCAGATGGGTAACACAGATCATTTCCAATACCGTTGATTTTTTCCAATTCGGCATCGATGTATTCCGGACTGGCGATCCTAAGGGCGCGGAGAAACATTGATGAAAAAATGGCCTTCTTAGTGGGGGTGTCATGTCCCGAGTAAAAGTGTACGTAGGACAAATTGTTTGTTTTTTTCCGATAGATACTAAACTTAAAACCTGGGCTTTCCCTATGTACCCGCACATCCAAAAATGGGATTGAATTGTCTTGTTCCACTTCTAAAGTAAACTTAATGGAGGGGACTTGATCATTTAACTGAAGGAGGAAGTTATCCAGGTCACGATTCATGGGCCAGATACACAAAATATCGTCGACGTACCACAACCAAGGGATGCCAACCCACAGGATTCTCGGAATGTAAGTAATTTCGAAAAACTCCATATAAATATTGGAGAGGAGGGGCGATAAGGGGTTGCCCATGGCCATCCCAAACACTTGTTGATAATACTCGTTATTGAAAGTGAATTTACAGTCTTTGATGCAAAGCTTAATAAGTTCCAAAACAATGTGTGAAGGTAGTGGCAGGTCATACTTATGTAATTCTTGGGAGAGAAAGTCAAGCATATCATCAATCGGCACTTTTGTAAACAATGAACAAACGTCAAAACTGATCAATCTATCGTTAGTTTCAGTACGTGCATTATTCAATTTTTCAGTAAGATCCATGGAATTTTTTACATGTGAATCAGAGATAGTTCCGAAAATGGGGGACAAGACTTTGACAAGCCATTTGGAGAGTTTATAAGTAATAGAGCCCACCCTGGCAACCCTATGCGCCCTAATATTAGCTCGGTGGGCTCTATTACTTATAAACTCTCCAAATGGCTTGTCAAAGTCTTGTCCCCCATTCTCGGAACTATCTCTGATTCACATGTAAAAAATTCCATGGATCTTACTGAAAAATTGAATAATGCACGTACTGAAACTAACGATAGATTGATCAGTTTTGACGTTTGTTCATTGTTTACAAAAGTGCCGATTGATGATATGCTTGACTTTCTCTCCCAAGAATTACATAAGTATGACCTGCCACTACCTTCACACATTGTTTTGGAACTTATTAAGCTTTGCAGCAAAGACTGTAAATTCACTTTCAATAACGAGTATTATCAACAAGTGTTTGGGATGGCCATGGGCAACCCCTTATCGCCCCTCCTCTCCAGTATTTATATGGAGTTTTTCGAAATTACTTACATTCCGAAAATCCTGGGGGTTGGCATCCCTTGGTTGCGGTACGTCGACGATATTTTGTGTATCTGGCGCATGAATCGTGACCTGGATAACTTCCTCCTTCAGTTAAATGATCAAGTCCCCTCCATTAAGTTTACTTTAGAAGTGGAACAAGACAATTCAATCCCATTTTTGGATGTGCGGGTACATAGGGAAAGCCCAGGTTTTAAGTTTAGTATCTATCGGAAAACAACAAACAATTTGTCCTACGTACACTTTTACTCGGGACATGACACCCCCACTAAGAAGGCCATTTTTTCATCAATGTTTCTCCGCGCCCTTAGGATCGCCAGTCCGGAATACATCGATGCCGAATTGGAAAAAATCAACGGTATTGGAAGTGATCTGTGTTACCCATCTGCGTTTATGGAATCTTGTCTCAACAAGGCAAAACGAACTTTCTATCGTGTCAATAATAACACTCGTACTTTGTCAAAAAATATTTTAGTACTTCCATTTTTCCCGGGCTTTTTAGGCATTGCTAATGTACTTAAACTTTTGGATATTAATGTAGTATTTTCATATAACAATATTGTGAAAAATATCATAGTAAAAAATAACCCTACCAATAATTCAGGCATTATCTATAAAATTGGGTGTAAACAATGTGATTCCTTTTACATAGGTCAGACGGGAAAGGATTTGCACACACGTATAAAACAGCATCAATATTCCGTTAGAACAGGACAGTTGTCCAGTGCTCTTTTTGTCCATTTGTCAGAGTTATCCCACTGTATTGATTGGAATAATGCTTCAGTTTTATTTCATTCTAGCAACATTGTCAATAGAAATATTCTTGAGTCTGCCATTATCCAACTTTCAAAAACTTCAACATAAGCAAAGGTCTTTTTCAACTCGATCCTGTTGTTTTGAATTCCTTCAAAACAAATTTAGATAAAAAGGGTAGGACGCTAAATCTTTGGTAAACTTGTACGCTACTTTATTAACTTTTAATCTTCATTTTATTTTTATATATATCGAAACTTGACTCTAAAAGGCAAAGTGTTAAAACCCGGGCAGATTTCCAGTATAAATTTGTATTTTTAATTCATTTGATCTTGTGCTAAAAATCGATATTTTTCCTTACAAATCTGTATGCCTCTTTGTTAATCCTCTAATCTTTAATTTTTAATTTTACTTCTCCGTTTATTGCATATATATATATATATATATATATATGTATGTGTGTAGATATGTATGTATGTATATATATATATATGTATGTTTGTGTGTATGTATGTTATTTATTTATTTTTTTTTTTTTCTGTAACCTATATATAGGCCATAACCTTTTATGTACTTCTTTGTTCCTGAGGATGTCATTAGACGAAAGCGCTTGAGCACCTTTTTGTGTTTCCTTTCCTTCGTGGTTTTATTCATCATAAATATTTTTCACGTGTTACTTTCGTGAAATAATTTTCATATATATATATATATACAGGGTGAGTCAAAAGTAGCGCCCGATTTCTGTCAGTTGATTGTTTGTTTGCCATTTGTATTACAGTGTACAAGAAGGTAGAAATAAATGAATGACATGTTTATCTAACCATTTATTCGGGGGAAAATTATTACGGAACTGTACCAAGCTGTTTTACTTGCAATTTTCATGACTTCCCAGAAAGAATCTGACAGCCGAAAAAACAGAAATCGGGCGCTACTTTTGACTCACCCTTTATATATATATATATATATATATATATATATATATGTGCCGTTACCACCACCCTCAGAGGAACGCAACGGGTGAACAGGAAAAACGAACATCAAAGAAGGTACTAATTTTTTAGACGTAGCCAACACAATTCGGTACAACAGGTACCGACAAAGCTAAAAAGAGGGAAATTCTCGGAGGACCACAAGGCAACGAAACCGGCACCCTCATTGGAAAATGAATCGGAACCACCTGTATGCGAAAACGATAGAGAAAAAATAAAAATAATCCTAGCCAACATTCAGGGGCTTAAGTCAAATCATTCCCCGGACGAAGTTTTATACCTGAAAGGACTCATGCAAGAAGCCGGAGTAGACTTTGCATGCCTCACGGAAATTCATCTAGAGGACTGCCAGGCGAACTGTGAAAACCGTGAGTTCTGTGTTGACAAAAAAGAAATACAAATTGACAACTATAATATCCTCCGAGCCGACAGAACAGCGAGACGTAAAGGAGGATGTGCTATTTACACACGCGAAAGGCATATAGCATAAATGACTATAAGTACCTCAAACAGCTATGTAGAATGTGTAGCAGCAAAAGTTGAAAAATTAAATATGGTACTAATTGTAGTGTACAGACACCCGAACACGCCAACCTCAAAATTCTCATATTCCATTACAGAGGTAAGAAACTGGATAAAAGATCTACACTCTCCAACCCCAACTATTTTTCTCTGTGGTGATTTTAATTTTCCATTCATGAAATATAAAAGGATAGGAAAAAATATCTGTATACACCAGGAAAAGGGGGGGCACACGGGGAAACCAGGAGCAGGTAAAAATGCTACTAGCTCTACTTGATGAATATAAGTATGTTAACACAAGAAATAACAGAAAACATAAGAAAACAATAACTGCCTAGATTTGGTATTCACAAACAACAGCAACCTAATTGATAATGTAGAAATATCCCCAACTATACTGTCGGACCACAACATTATTGAAATAACAACCAATATAAAAGCAACAGGAAAGGAAAGAACACGAACAACAGAAAGAAGCAAATTCGAACTTTTTTAATTTTCACTCCAAAGCTATAAACTGGGAAGATGTTGCATCCAGCATGGAAGTAATAGACTGGAAAACCATTTTCGAGGCCAAGACAACGGAAGAGATGCTAATGACTTTAGAGGAGAAGACGCTGGAAATTGTGGATAGACATGTCCCAAAAATACAATAAAGGGGAAAGAGAAGCAGGTTCGAGAGACAAAAGAGGTCATTGTTCCGAAAGAGAAAAAGAGTGACTGCAAAATTAAGTAACTGTAAAGATAACAACATCAGAAAAATATTAAATGATAAACTGCAGAGTATTAATGACGTCATACAGGAACTAATCGAGAAGCATACAGAAAAAGAAGACGACGACGCTATAGAAGCGATAAAGGTTAACTCAAAGTACTTCTACAATTTTGCAAAAAGGAAGTCGAAAAACCATGCGAATATCGGACCTCACTGACAAACTGATATGCGATAAAAACACGTTCTTTGAAGAACTACAAGGGGAAAGTATGATAGACTTCGATTTTATGACAGATGGATATTACCCAAGCTATAGGGAAACTAAAAGCACACTCAGCGGCAGGACCAGATAAATGGAATACCATATTGAGTAAAACTACAAAAATGCAATCGCTGAGCCCCTATATTGGATATGGAGACGATTATTAGACACGGGAGAAATACCGGGCTTCCTGAAGAGCGCGAACATAGTCCCAGTATATAAAGGAGGAGGTCGATCCGAGGCCAAAAACTATAGGCCAGTGTCGCTTACATCTCATCTCACTAAAATATTTGAAAGAAGAGTTAGACAGAAAATCTATGACTTTTTGGAAACTCAGAAAAAATTAAATGATAACCAACATGGATTTCGGTCAGGCAGCTCATGCCTATCACAACTAATGGAACACTACAACAACATTATTGATGCACTTGAAGGTAATGAAAACTATGATGTAATTTACACAGACTTTGCCAAAGCGTTCGACAAGTGCGACCATGGAATCATAATACATAAACTGAAATATATGGGAATAACAGGAAAAGTAGGGAAATGGATATATAATTTCCTTAGTGAGCGGAGGCAAGTCGTTACAGTACAAGGAATATCTTCATCAGAATCAGAGGTCCTCAGATCAGTAGCACAAGGAACAGTATTAGCTCCACTACTCTTCATAATCATGCTAACTGACATAGATGAGGACGTTACCAGAGACAACACAGTAACATCCTTTGCCGATGACACAAAGATCAGTAGAAAAATAAGAAACCCAGAAGATATAGGATCTCTACAAACAGATAATGAACAGAATCTACAAGTGGACGGAAGATAACACTATGAAGTTTAACATTGAGAAATTTCAGCTGTTACGGTACGGAAAAAGAGAAGACCTAAAATCCATGGAATATTATACCCAAATGGACAGGAAATTCAGAGAAATTCTAAAGCAAAAGATTTAGGGGTTGTAATGACTGCTGATGCGAAATTTGAAACACAAAATAAGATAGCAGTAAACAGAGCAAAGAGAATAACTGGGCAGATACTAAAAACCTTTAAATGAAGGAATACTGCTCGGTTCTAACATCTCCATATAAAAAAGAAGACATTAGACAGCTAGAAGGGATTCAGAGAAGCTTCACAGCCAAGATCAAGGGTGCAAAGAACTAAATTACTGGGAAAGGTTACGCGAACTAAACCTATATTCACTGGAAAGGAGAAGAGAGAAATACATAATTATTTACACTTGGAAAATACTGGAGAAACTAGTCCCTAATCTTACTCTCAACCCTGTAACTCCCCAAACAACAGTGGAAAGTAGAAAAGGCGAGACAGGGAACATCCTAAACCCTGAAAGAAAATAGTTTTATGGTGAGAGGACCAAAACTGTTTAATCAGTTGCCCAAAGGCCTAAGGAACACGAATGGTGTTGCAGTGGACATCTTCAAAAGAAGATTAGACGCCTGGCTCAGAACAATCCCCGATGAGCCGGGCGTACCTGGCTATGTGAGGTGGAGAGTATAAGAAACCAACTCACTACTTCACCAGGCCAACTCGAGAGGAGGGGCGACAAGCTTGACCTTCGTGAAATGAGGAATCATCGCACGAAACCTTTGAAAGTTTGAAAGGTGTGTGTGTGTGTGTATAATATATATTAGTGATGTAGCGGATGTCATTTTTTTCACATCCGCGGATGCGGATGCGGATGAGGATGTTTGATTTCAACATCCGCGGATGCGGATGCGGATGTCTACATTTTCGTTATTTTTTAGGATATATTCGAGATGTGTTGTGTTTAACGTATATAATAAGTTATTATATAGAGAGAGCTGTAGCTATAATGTAATATAATTGATTAATTGTACAATAATTGCTGTACTTTTCTCTGAATATATAAAATAATATCAAGCATCTAACTAATATAGAAATCAATTAGTGAATTCGTCTGCAAATAAATTCGTTATATTTTGTTGAGTTTCAGCCACAATTAGAAACCATAATTGTGTTACCAGGATGCGGGACGTGAACCCAACTCAAATGCACCCCACCGACCTCTTTCCCCAACCTCCACCCTTATAGAAAGAGATCTTTAATTAGCTTGATAACTATTTATATTAAGTTTAAAGTTTTATTAGGCATATTTATAAATGAGTAATTAAAATAAGTAAACTAAGATGTTCATCGTTTAATGTTCAAACTTAATTATAGGAAGGTTATGCTTAAGGAACATTAATTTTTCTGCCTTTTCTGCTGCCAGTCTGTTTCTCTTTTCATCATATATTAATCCAGCACTGCTAAATAATCTCTCGCTTGGTACGTTTGTTGGAGGACAGGCTAAATGTTTCCTTGCAAGTTTACTCAAGTATGGATAGATATTCTGCGTATTTTTCCACCAACTAATAGGATTGTCACATGCAGCCAGGCGTTTTTCTTGGTGATAGCTCTCGATCATTTTTACTACATCTTTTGACATCGCGTAGGTCTCGTCATTGCTGCTTGACTCAAGAAACTGAGAGACAGATTCTGTGATAGATTTGCTTGTTGAAGGTGTTGGTTCTGTCACTGAAACTTTTATTCTTTTGGTGGGTGGCGAAGCGACAGATTCAAGAGATTGAAGCTCTTCAACTGCTTTGCCAAGTGATGATTTAACTCGTTCTAATGTACTAGGTGAAAATAACTTAGCTTTGTAACGTGGATCTAAGTAGGTTGCAAGAGAGTAACTTCATACAAGAACAGCCTCTCGTCTTGTCGCTTGCATCACTTTTGCGCACAATGAACTGTTCTATTAATATAGTAGAATTTGATAATTTCCGCTTATTAATGACGTTTTATCTCAACGGTCCACATCCGCACGACATCCTCAGTCCAAAGTGCGGATGCGGACGCCGATGCGGATGCGAGAAAATGTGCGGATGTTCCGCGGATGCGGATGCGGATGCGGATGTGACCTACATCACTAATATATATATATAGATATATAGTGGTTAGTGGTTAGTGGTAGTGGTTAGTGGTTGGTGTAGTGGTTAGCGTCGCTGACTACGAATCCATCGGCCCCGGGTTCGAGACCCGACGGCAGCCGGCGCGCAGCAAAACCTAGCTGTTCATCCTTCCACACAATAAAGAAAGTGGTTGATAGATAAATGGGTACCCTAGGTGGCCTAGTGGTTAAGACGCTGGGCTGCTGATGGGGCGTGGTTCGGATTCCACGTTAAACTGTAGGTCTAAGGTGGAGTGAAAAGCTTGACCTTCGTCAGAATGAACAGTTCGGGCGGAAGCTGACCAAAGGTTATATATATATATATACTGTAGGCCAGAAGTGACCATCCTCGAGACGACGATGTACAGAGTCCCACATGTGAAAATAATGTTCAGTAATTGGACAGGTAACTTTCCTCTGCTTTTAAATGATGTAGCGATCCTTAGATGGTTCGGATTCCACGTAAAGTTGTACGTCCCCTCCATCACGTGACCTTTGCCGTTAGGAAGGAGTCTTAGCAATCCCAAACATTATTATTATTATTATTGTTATTATTACCTGATCGGACGAGAAAATGGCTCTTTCTACAGCTGCTAATTAATTATCTGTGTTTGAGTACCACTTCTACTAATATTAATACAAATAATTATTTGGCTAACAAAGTTTTAATTATTCACATTTCAGTCGAAAACAAATATAGTCACTGACAGGTTTAACAATCAGGTTTTAAATGAATCCCGTAGTAGTCCACCTTCAAGTGAATTGTGATATAATCCTCTAAGACGAAAAATCATGAAAGACTCTTGAATCCTGAATCTGTTTATACGAAGTCATGTAGAAGTTTTACTCTCTCTCTCTCTCTCTCTCTCTCTCTCTCTCTCTCTCTCTCTCTCTCTCTCTACGTTTGAGGAAAGCTACTGGAGATCACGTGAGATCGAAACTAATTCTTCAGAAAATTAAGGGCAGTCTTTTTTGATTAACCGCGTGTGGGAAATATTATGCACTAGTTGATCTATTTGCTGAATGGCGCGGATTCTGGTTAGGTTTCTGCTAATTTGGATTTCATATTCACATTATATCTTGGTTGAATTAGTTTTAAACCTCAGGGCATGAGTCATTATACCCCTGTTCAGTCCCGTAGCCAGGACTTCCCAAGGGCGGGGGAGATCGAAATTATAGAAAAGCGGACCTTTTGGTGCAACGACCTAGTCACTGCAGAAGGGGTTAAGTTTAGAGTAGTTAAGTTAAGTTTAGAGTAGTTTAGAGTAGTTTGTGAAGTTTAAAAAAAATGCAAAAACAAATGCGAGTGTTTATTTACTAAATGATGTTATATATTACAATATCACATCATAAGTTATAACTATGGTTACAAAAGTGGACCTTCCCTGTCAAGGGGGGGGGGGCGTTCGACAGTTCTTTTTTATTTTTCTACCTCAGCCATGGTTTCCTTGATGCCTCAAAAACATTCGATTGTATTAATCATGACAATTTACACCGCCCTGCAAATTCAAATTTTTTGCGAGTTGTTTCAATGAAAATAGGTGATTCTCGGCAATAAAGGCATGCTCTTTTCAGCTGTATCTTTAGTTTTTCCTATCACATCTACATATTCCACAATCACACGTAACGTATAGATAAGAAAATGTTACAATTGGATAAGAGAACAGACGAATAATATGGCATATGTAATTCAATTCAAACATTTTGCAGTAGTAATGCATGCCCAGAAATACATATTATACACACACACAGTGTGAATGACTGAACCAACCCATTCATCAACAGTAATGCAATGAATTTATTAGAGCAGTCAGTAGCTAAAGAAACTTCCTTTTCGTCGATTTTCTCTTGTGTACTGATTTCGGTTCATCTCTTTAGACTCCAGCAATAGTCTGCCATCATTCGAACATCCCATCTTCCCTGATACCTCCATTCCATTTCTGAAATACCCTGGTGGAATCTTTGTCCCTGTTCCTCGCTTACCGCGCCTAAGTTTTCAAAAAAAAAATCAAGATGAGAGTCTAGGAAATGTAACTTAACACTCATGTTACAGCCCAGCAAGCGATATTTTCGGATCATGTCTTTAACTATTTCTTTGTAGTCATCAGATTTCCTGTTACCATGGAAGTTGCTCACAACAGCCTTAAAAGCTAACCAAGCATCTTTTTCATGACCTGTCAATGCATCTTCAAATGCTGGATCGCTTAAGAGTTGCTTTATTTGAGGACCGACGAACACTCCTTCCTTCAACTTAGCATGACTAATTTGAGGGAATTTTTAACGTAAAAATTGGTATCCAGATCCTTCTTTGTTGAGACCTTTAACGAAATTTTTCATTAATCCAAGCTTTATGTGGAGTGGAGGTACCAGTATCTTGTTACGATCTACCAGTGGATTAGCAATGATGTTTGCTTGTCCTGGAGTAATCTGTTTTCTCTGAGGCCATTCTTTCCTCACACAGTGTTCCTCCCTGTCTCTACTATTCTACAGATATAAAAAGCATGGGTATTTTGTAAAGCCAGCCTGTTGCCCTAAAAGAAGGCCGATCACCTTAAGATCACCACAAACAAATCATTTGTGTTCTTCGTAGTTTATCTTGTTTAAAAGAAATGAAAGATCTCCATGAGTCTCTTTCAAATGAACTGAATGCCCTATAGGCAGAGAGGCAACTTTGTTTCCATTATGCAGTAAGAGAGCTTTCAAACTTCGATTTGAGGAATCAGTAAATAGGCGCCAGTCACATCAGTCATATGGTTGGTAGTCTTTGTCCATCGCCTTTACCAGACCTACTATATCATTGCAGTATACCAGTGATCCTTCAATCGAGAAAAAAATTTATGAAATCTTTTTCATGATGTTTGTACCAGTAGAACGTTGTCGAAGGAGCGAGTAGATTCCATTCTTTGATCCTTGATCCCAGAAGTTCTGCCGAATCTTTCAGTAATGCTAAATCTCTTACTTGGTCATTGAGATCACTATGACTTATCAATTTTAGTGAGTGATTTTCGACCACAGTTTATTCTTCGTCATGCTCATTTGAACATGACTCTGCCATTGAGATGTTGTCTACATCTGAATCAAAATTTTCAAAGTCAAGAGGCGGCTTCGACACAGGAATTTTATTTGAATGTGGCACAGGGAGGATGGCTGATGGAATACTTGTATATGTGATGTGACTCTTATTTTTATTATTATATGAGGCCACGTTTGTCATGCAGAAGTAGCAATCGTCGTAGTGATTTCTCGGTTCTCTCCATATCATGAGGATGCCGAAACGCTCTTCCTTCTTCTTCCTACAAGCCCACTGACGCTAATATTTCACAATGACTTACAAACATAATGTGGAGCCCAAACCTTGTCCTGGTCACCGATCTTACAGCCAAAGTAGGCGTGGTAATGGTTTCGTACTTGTACGGTGATTTCTTGCCTTTGTTTAGTAGTAAATCGTTCGCACATATAACAGAATGAATTAGGTGAATTATTACAAACTCTCGACATATTTAATCCAAATCTGAAAAAAAGAAAATGTACATTAATTCTATTTCGAAATAAAATCAGATGCTTATGCATACAAAACTCACAGCAAACCAACCATAATTGGAAATATAGATGCCCTTTTAGTCATATGAGAGAGGTACATTTCTAAGAAAATAGAAGCGTTTGGGTAGAATAATGTACGTCACATTCCTATCAATCCTGATGTGCCAGATACAAATTATGCATTGTATCTTAACTCACATACCATGGGCTTTATTCAAATGTTATAATTTTCTAAACAACTAATACTGCGCAGAGCAGTATTATTTATGAAACTTTTAAATCGTAATGTTCCTGGTTACTTAGTTCGCATATTAATATTCTGGTATAATCACCATACAATGATTGGATAGCTACAGGACCTGAATAGTCTGTCCAGTGACTTTCATGGGATAGGGAAGGCCACAAAGATAAACAAGATGGTCTCCTTGCAGGCCACCCACCTGGTGGGATAACTATTCTATGGAGGTAGGGTATGGGAAATATATTAGTGAATTAAAACTTGGGTTGAACTCGCTAACTGGAATAGAAATTTGTGTAGACAATAAAAAAAATTGCCATTCTGATCTATGCCTTTTCAGGCAGTTGATAATGAAGAAGATTACCTCATTAAATTGGGGCAGGTCAGCAGTATTATTGATGAGTTGGATACAACATATGTAGCTATTGTTGGTAATCTCAATGATCTACAGATCTACAGAAGCTAAGGCTAACAAAGACCCTAAGATCCACTCTAAGGCTAGCCCGAGAGAAAGGAGAGAGTAGGGGGTTAAGAGAAGAGAGGAGAATAAGGGGTTAAGTAAGGAGCAACACCTATCATTCGTGGGTTAACATTCATTCAGAAAAAGAGGGAAAAAGTCTCACCATCATCATCCGCCGGCCACTGCCGACAAGTCAGAAAAATAGTCGGAGAATATAGGAGAGGGGTGAAAGATGAAAAGAAGTAAAATAAGAACGCTTACAAACCATGCAAACACAGTCTTAACTCACTGTCATACCATGCAAACTACAAACATGCAAGAAAAGAGTTAGAGACATGCAAAGTAAGGAGGATAAGAAAAAAAAAAAAGTAGGTAAAGTTAAACAAAAAGTGGGTTAGTTTACGCTATGAGCTACATCTACATTCGTGTTAGTCTAATTTTTTTTTTTTTTTTTTTTTTTATTGCTGGCATCACACGCTGGCATGTCACAAGCTGGCATTCATCGTCAACAGACTCATCCTCGAGCACCACCACCAGAGCTCCTGTTGTTAACTTTCTTTTTTAATTTTAAACAACGTTAATATTTTTAAAATGTCTGTCAAGACGGTTCTTAAACACATTAACGCTGGTAGAATGAACGACTGACGCGGGAAGATTATTCCATTTATCAATTACTTTAAACGTAAAGAAGTTTTTAGCGATATTAGTAATGAAACGTCTGCCACGCAACTTGAATCCGTTATTGCGAGTATTACTATTATCGAAAGTGAACAATTTGTCAAAATTTACGTTATCGATGTTATTAACGATTTTGAAAACTTCAATAAGCTCCCCCCTTAATCTCCTAGTTTCGAGTGAATACAAGTCTAACACTTTAATCCTATCTTCATAAGGCTTATTGCGCAATGCCGGAATAAGTTTCGTGGCACGACGCTGAACCCTTTCTAACCTATCAATATCCTCACGCAAGTACGGGCACCAAAACTGAACGGCATATTCCAAATGAGGCCTGACTTGGGACTTGTAAAGGGGCAATATAATATCCTTCGATTTAAATTCGAAATTACGCGCTATGAAGCCTAACATCCTATTAGCTTTTGCGCAAGACTCCAGGCACTGGTTCCTAACCTTTAAATCTTTAGTTACGCGTACGCCTAAATCTACTTCCTCGTCAACGCTCGCTAAATCCCTATCATCCATCGTGTACACGTAATTATTGTTGCGAGAACCTATATGCAAAACTTTACATTTATCTACGTTAAATTGCATCTGCCACTTATCCGTCCACTCCATAATCCTATCTACATCGTCTTGGATCCTATTTCTATCGTCCTCGTTAACAACCTTACCGCCTATTTTAGTATCGTCCGCGAATTTTGACACGTTACTAATCAATCCTACATCTATGTCGTTAATGTAAATTACGAATAACAATGGGCCTAACACTGAACCCTGTGGGACACCACTACCTACCTCTAACCACCCCGATTCACTACCATTAACTACGACCCTCTGCCTCCTAGCACGAAGCCATTCTTCTAACCAGTTAGCTACCTGACCGCGGATACCGTGCGCTTTAACCTTCGCAATTAGTCTCCTATGCGGAACTGTATCGAACGCCTTTTTAAAATCTAAATAAATAACGTCAGCTGCCCTATGCCTATCGTATTCGCGCACTATTTCGTTATAAAATTCTAACAAATTTGTTAAACAAGACCTATGGCGTCGAAACCCGTGCTGACTACTATTAATCAAACCCCTACTTTCTAAGTGATCGATAATACGATCCCTAACTACGGATTCCAAAAGTTTACCGACAATTGACGTTAAGCTAATGGGCCTATAATTGCTAGCTACCGCGCGGTCGCCTTTTTTAAAAATAGGCGTGACGTTAGCTAATTTGAAGTCTTCAGGAATAATCCCCGTTTCGAGTGACTGATTAAAAATCTTCGCTAAGGGGCCTACGATAACGTCTTTCAAATCTTTCAAATGTCTAGGATAAAAAGCGTCAGGGCCTGGAGCCTTGCTAACTTTTAGCCTATCGATATAATGCGCAATCTCAGCCTCGTAAACAGTTATTTCATCTAAAATAGTCTCGCTACTAAATGGAACGATATCGTCAACGTCGGGGACATTATTTACGTCCTCTACGGTAAAAACTGTCGCAAAAAAGTTATTGAAAATACCCGCCATCGCCTGAGCGTCAGAAGCCAAAGCGCCATTTACATCCAATAGAGGGCCTATGTTATCCTTTACCGGCTTACGATTATTTACGTATTCAAAAAACTTTTTTGGATTATGTTTACTATCCGCAGCTATAACTATCTCTAAATTACGCTTGGCATTCCTAACTGATCTTTTAACCTGACGTCTAAGCTCGATATATCTATTAAAGTTAGCTACCTGGCCATTGCGCTTGTTAAGTCTATACGCTCTATTACGCTCGTTTATGAACTCGCCTACTTCCCTAGTCCACCACTTCGGCCTACCACGATTTCTAACGCGCTTGGGCCTACGAGGAATAAACTCCCTTTCAATATTCCTAAAACTTTCTTTAAACGCCACCCAACGCAAATTTGTATCATTACCCATAAATAAGTTATCCCAGTCCACTACTCTCATCCTATCAGCAAAACTATCAAAATTAGCCCTACGAAAATCAGGGACTTCTATTACGTTACTATCCTGTGTGTTTTCTATCAATAACTTAAACCTAAGAATTTGATGATCGCTACATCCTAAACTCTCGCCTACTTCTAAACTTTCGACTATATTCTCGCCGTTCGTCATCACCAAATCTAAGATATTATCACCGCGCGTTGGTTGGGTAACTATCTGTCGTAAAAAGTTATCGTCCATAAACTCAACCAGTCTCAAACCCTCTTCGTTACCCGTAAAATTCTCGTAATTAACATTAGGACAGTTAAAGTCACCGACAATTATACTATTCCGATTGTCAATGTGCTTAATGATATTCTTTGTTGAGCAACAACTTAAAAGCCTTCTGTGAAGATAATAACTTGACCCTTTCGTCCATGTGTAGTTTCCTTAGTGATAGCTTCACTTATGTTAGTGATAGTTAGCACACCATCTCATGGTTGGATCACTGTATATGTACACCTGATGCAAATCAGGCTGTTATTTTATTGGGTTCAAAATCCCAGCTGAGCCCTGAACGGCCAAGCTCTGAAGGGCCAGTTCAACCTACAGCCCAAGCTAAGCTAGACTAAGACTTACAGACTTGGAGGTCCTCTTAGGTCCTACCTTAGGCCTCAGTTGCGTAAAATTAAGATAAAAAACAAAAGGGGCACTATTTATGGTCTTCTTTCTAAACCTTGCAACAACAACACAACCTGCACCATTGCACGATGCAACAATCTTGTATCTAAACAACCAAACTGAATTGCAAGAGAGCTCTCTATAAGACCACACCCTGTAAGTGACGCATTCAACAAACGAGTAGAAAAGACGCGCAGTGCCCCAAAAAAAATGATGCCACAAGAGTGCCCAAACAATGATGCCACAATAGCCCAAAAATGCTAGCTCTAAATTAAGTGAATTTTTCACTAACCTTACAATTATGAGATGGATATATATACACCTTAACTTAATGTATACAAGCAACGCTGCATCAATCAACTTAGTCATCATATCGCTTTGGGAAAACAATGGCTCTTCCTCTTCTAGATTTTCTAACACTCCCCACCGAAGAGACATTGTTGTCGTTACCTTCTGCAAGTTTAGCCAAGCCTTCTCCATGAGGCTGTAACTCAAATGTTTCATCTTGACTATCCGTGTTTTTGCTGATTTCTAAAGCATAGAGTTTTTGTATAGGTCTCTTTAATTTTCCTCCTGAAGTCTTTACCAGTGCAGACTTAACTAAATTGTCTTTGCCAACAAACAACTCTTCAATTATGCCAAGCTTCCAGCATCGCCTTGGTCTTTCATCGCCAATCATTACCAGTTCTCCCACCTTGATGCAATTTGCATTGGAGCCCTTTACATTGCCTGATGGGTAATAATTGAGTTCTGGCAAGTATTCCATCTGCCACCTCTTCCATAACTGATCTTGTAACTCTTCAAGGTACTTGAACCTTCTGATTAACTCTTCTTGAGTGCTCTGCATAGGCTGTAAGTCTTCTGGCAAACTGGGCTTGATGTTAATCGTTTACCACAAAGAAAATTATTTGGTGTCAATGGCTCTACATCCTGCATACTGTTATAAACAAAGGTGATAAGCCTACTGTTTACCATTGCTTCTACTTCACACAAAATAGTGCAGAATTCTTCTTTGCTCAAATGAGCATTAGCTAAAAGTTTCTTTAATGGACACTTTACACTTCTCACAAGCCTTTCCCAAAATCCTCCCCATCATGGTGCTCTCTCAACAATAAACTCCCACTGTACCTCGTGGTGTGAAAAATAGGATTGGAATCCCTCCTCTTTTAGCAAGGACCAAACTTCTTGGAGTTCCTTTGCAGCCCTTTTGAGGGTTTTTGCATTATCCGATATGATTTTATTTGGGAAACCCCTTCTGTTCACAAACCTTTTAAAGGCCAAAAGAAATACATCACTACTTAAGTTGCTTACCAACTCCAAATGGATTGCTCTGGTGGTAGCCAGTGCTGTGCTCGTTACTTTATAAATGTAATGCCGTTACCGTTACCGTTACTACAGTCTAAATGTAACGCCGTTATCGTTACAGTTACCATTTTTAAAAAGTAACGAGTAACGGCACCGTTACTCGCTACCGTTACTTTTAATGAAATGTAAATATATTATATATATGCATAGGTATATTATAATTTATATATACATAAAATATTATATTATATAAACATTCGCTTGTACGAGTATGTGTTGGTTTGTATCCACTGGTTAATGCATAGGCTATGAAGTCTGTGCATGCCTTCATTGCGTTGTTATGACTTATAAGGCATAATATTTTCAAAAAGAGTGAAACAAAATTACTGCAAGATTTATTACTAGGAATTGCAACATAACAGAGGATGTAGCATACTACTGATACTAATTTACTAATGCTAGAATATACCAGGAAAGTTTAGTTTTGCAAAACAATAATACGAAATACTAAAGAAATTAATCAAATGAGTTATTGTGCATGGCAATGATAATTGTTTAAGAAAACAAGCTACTCAAAAGTTGCATCTAAGAGCAAGCCTCGTTTCGGACGCAGTATATCCTTCCCTACTGAAAAAAAAACCGCTCAACAGTGGCACTAGATGGTATAGGAGTGTTAAGTTTAATAAACATGTTTTTAAAGTTAGTGGATGGGAAGGATGCAGAGCTAACGTGCCGTGAAAGCCCAGATGAGAGGAATGACGAAACCTCTGTTGAACTTAGGTCCCTCCCTGCTCCAGGGTTCTTCGCCTTTTTACTTTGATACAGTGCTGTCAGTGTAGGGGGAGAGGGTTACTTGATTTGAAATGTAACGCCGTTACCGCTACCGTTACTAAAAAAGTATCACGTTACGTAACGGCCGTTACTTGTAACGCGTTACTGCCCAGCTCTGGTGGTAGCACATGTGAAAAGACATATATAACCTTTGTTAGACTCCCCTTGCTCATACACATAGACTGGACCTGCGAAGTCTACTCCCACTATATCAAATGGAGCAGTATAGACACACCGTTCTCTTGGAAGTGGCGCCTCCTTTTCATAATAAGGCTTTGCACTCCAACGCTTGCAAACCACAACATTTATGCAAGACCTTTTTTACTATTTGTCTAATTTTGGGAATCCAAAACTGTTGTCTGATCTCTATTATCACTTCTCTAACTCCAGCATGTAACAACTTATGATGCGTATCCAGGATCAAAAGTTCCACAAAGTGTCACCCAGAAGGTAGCAAAATTGGATGTCTTTTCTCCTCTGGAAGCTCAGAAAACTGTAGTCTACCTCCTACTCTCAATAAATCCTGATCCAAAAACACATCCAAACCCTTGAGAGCAGAATGTGTTGGTAGAACCTGTAATGGACTTCTGGTGAGCAATTCTCTCTCATCACCAAATTTTTCTTTCTGCATATATACCACCCAATATTGCCTGGTTTGCTGAATCTCCTTACTGTTCAGAATTCCTTCCCTTCTTGTTTCTCCCTTAATGTTGTCTGTAAATCTATATACCCATGCTGTCACTCTTAACAACCTTTTCATACTGCTAATGTCCTCAAGCCTCAATATGGGGTCCTGCTGCATAACTTGACAACTGTTCACAGTGCATTTTCTCATCTCACTCACTCATTGTTCTTCAGCCTGGCATTCTCCTACAATAGGCTGATTAGAAGGTCAGTTTTCACTTCCAAGTTTTAGCCACTCTGGCCCATTCCACCACAAACTTGAGTGTGCAAGATCTTTCACTAAAATTCCTCGTGTTGGTAAATCAGCTGGGTTTTGGGTGCCTCGACAATGCTTCCATTGCTTTGGGTCTGTGTGTGCTTGAATTTCCTCCACCCTATTGGCATCAAATGGTTTCCATTTCCTTGCCTGGCTTCTTAACCAGTGCAAAACTATAATGATGTCTGTCCAATAATAGCTTTGAATTTCGTAAAGGCACAAAGACTTTTGCACTGTAACTGCAAGCCTTTTCAAAGGTGCTACTCCGCTCTTTGTAGCAACCAACCTGCAACTTACTTCCTCTTTGAATGTGCCTTTTATATACAGTAAGTGCAAGTTGCATAGGCTTCCTCACTTGCATCACAAAAGATGTGCAGCTCCAAATTGTCTGGACTATTGTTCAACTCTCCAAAGTACCATCTTGGGATTTCAATGTCTCCAAGATGTGTCAATTCTTTGAACCAATAATTCCACCTTACCACCATATGATCAGATAACTCTTGGTCCCAACCAAGTCCAATTTCCCAGAGGCTCTGAAACCAATTTTTTTACTTTATCACAAATGGAGTCAGGAATCCAAGAGGATCAAAGACCTTCGAAGCCAAACTAAGAGCTGTATGTTTTGTCCAACTTGTCTCATTCTCAGCCAGCTCTACTAAAGATTTCCCATTGAAGGTAAGCAATTCCTCTCCTTGCTGCCAAACAATGCCTAGCACCTTTGTGTCTATTTCCCACGACTCCTTAATACCAGAATCCTCAATACTTTCTGCTGCACCAGGTCCTACACAGGACTGACTCATAAACTGTTGTAACTGAGAATGATTGGTCTGCCATTTTCTAAGCTCCATGTCAGCCTCCCTCATTATAGCTCTAGCCTCCATGAATAGCTGTTTAGCCATTTCTGTATTATCCACTGAACACAGCAAATCATCAACATAAAAATTTTTCCTTATGTGTTCAATAGTGTTAGGATAGACTTTAGAATATGTTTTAAAATGGTACTGCTTAGTAGCTGCCAATAGAAATGGACTAGAGCTGAGGCCAAATAACACTGACTTCATTCTATATGCTTGAACCTCGGGTTCATTTTCCAACAAGTCTTTCGTATCCACCCACAGATACCTTACTGCATCTCTCTCCTCTGGTTTTAATTTTATCCGCAAAAAGGCTTGCTTCACATCTGCAGTCAATGCTACTCTACCAAACCTGAATCTCAGTAACAAGGAAAATAAATCTGCATTTAAATTTAGCCCAGCATCCAAACAGTCATTCAAGGACACACCACCTTTGTCCTTGGCTGAGCCATCAAAAACTACCCTCAGTTTGGTGGTAGTTTTGTCTCGCCGTACTACTGCATGGTGTGGCAGATAATGTGCCTCCTGGCTCACCAGCTCACCTTGCACCCTTTCAGCATAGCCCTCCTTTACATAGCTTGGGATGGCCTCATTGTATTCATTTAACAACTCCTCATTTTTTCTTAGCCTGTACAATGAAGTCTCCAACCTCCTATTAGCTAGCTGAAGGTTTGAACTGGGTTAGCAAGAATCCTTCCAAGGGAGGCCAACTTCATAGCAACCATCTCTAAACCCAATACCTTTTTCAAATTGCTCTAAAACATCACTGTTCACTGTGCTTGCCTGCTTCTCTTGTTTGTCCTTTATGCCAATGGATTCAAGTTCCCAAAACGCTTTCAAATGCCTTACCAAACCATGGCTATTCTCCTCAGTCTTAACAAAAAGAGCTTTAACCTCCATTTCATTGCAATAGCTACCATGTAGCATCCAGCCTAGCTTACTTTCAATAGGTACCGGACCTCGAGATGTGCGGACACTGTTATCAGTGATAATAATAGTCAGCTCCAATCAAAAGACTAATATCTCGTTCCTTCAAACTTATCATTGCCCAAATTAATTCCTTTAACTTGCAATCCTTGGACACATGCCATATCTAAACAAGTAGCGAATGGAGCACAAAGTTCCTCAATCTCTACAGCTTGGACCTTGATAGTGGGACTTTGTGGTAACAACCCCTTAACCAGAACTTCTACCTTCTAAACTTTGGTTCGGTTTTGAACGGAACCCCCAAACCCAGAAATTTTTAAATTTTCCCTCTTAAGTTCTTTAAACTTCAATTTTCTGGAAATTCTGGTCTTAATAAAGTTATACTGGCTACCACTATCAAACAACACTCTTACAGTAGCTTCTCCATCATTCCCCATTAATAATGCTACAGCTGTTTGCAATAATCCCCCTTTACTTTTACTCCCTTTCATAGCAGTGGCATGTGCCACTGATGTCTCTATTTCTGGGGTAGGCCTACTAGGAGTGTTTTCACACAATAATGGCTGATGCCGGCCATGGCATTTTTTGCACAAAATTTTAAACTTACAAAACCTTGCTCTGTGACCTTTCAAAACACATTTAAAACATGCTGTGGACTTAGTTACCCTGTCCTTTCTCTCCTCAACAGGTAAAGCCTCAGCCACCTCACATTTATATGACTTGTGGTTGCCTCGCAAAATATGTATTCCTTGATTCCCTTTAATTTATTCTCAGAGGATGCATGTAGAGCTGACACTATACCAGGGCTATTCTTTTTTGTAGAAACTTTGGTGCTGTGCCTGCCTTTGTCCCCTTGTTTAACATCCCACTGTGCAAACTCAGTTCCCTCTCGTCTTCCTAATTCTGTGCCTAAAAGACAACATCTGCTGAAGGGGGATGTACACATGTTTTGTAGAGTGTCCCCTACTTAATTCAAGCAAAATTGAGCTAGGCAATTTAGACTCCAGTATAGTAACCAACATTACACTATCCCTTTCCATTCCTACACCCAAATTGTCCAGGGACCTAGTTCTTACTTCAAATTCATCATACAACTGCCATAACTCCTTGACACTATTGGGATTATTAACAGGAAGTATAGCTAAAAGTTCATGGAGGTGGCTTTTAATTAAGATCTCTGGCTTACCAAACCGTTTCTTTAATATATCCCAAGCCACATTACATTTAGCCTCTGTTAATGCTAATCCTGCTATTGTCTTTGCTGCCTCCCCTTCCAAGAGGGACTTCAAATAATTAAACTTCTCCACCGCACTTAACACTTGACTAGAATGAACTGCTGATTGAAAACTGTCTTCCCATCCTTGCCATTCCTGAATACTCCTAGAAAATGTTTTGAGTACAAGCCTCGGTAATTAAACTGCAGATCTGTTAACCTTAACTTCACAAACACCGTTTGTTGAGGGTTGTGTTTCCTTATTAGACCTGGTCTGTAACTGTACTGAGCTGCTAAACTCTTTTGCTCTGTGGCATACTTTAATTATGTCATCAATAATCTCTTCAAAGTAAATTATGTTATTTTCTATTTCATCTTCTATAAGAGACTCAATTTTAACATTTACTTCGCTTAGAGCAACCTTTTTAGTTTCTAATATGGAAAGCTGCGCAGTCACTAAGCTTAAATCCTCTTGCTCTATGGCAGAATCTATAGTGGCAATGACCTTTGTAATTAGACCTTTGTAGGCGCTTCTCCTTTTTCTAAACTTGTTCAATTCAGCTGCACTCATCTTCAATGCAAACAACAATTGGGCTCAATGCCAAATAAGTTAAATTGGCAAAAATACTTAACCTAATTGATCAAACTCAAATTTTGCTTTTTTCAAATAAACTTAATTGCTTGGTTTGGGTACTGACCAACCACCAGTATGGAATACCAAATTTTCCACCCAAGTAACTGGCGCACTAAAGTCTGCAACCTTCGCCTACGAACAATAAACCAAAATTAACCAAACCGGTAAAAGTGTAGGCCCAAAACAGCGACAGAGTGGCGGCCAAGTTTCGCAATTGGGCGACCAAACTTTCTACCCTGTGATATTAATTAATTAAATTATACTCAACCCGTTCAGGCCTAACTTGGGCTACAATTTGCACAATCAGAACTTTGCCGAAAAATAATCACTGACTCAGTCTTGGGCTAGAATCCGGTTCGAAGGACCGTGTTATTTTTTTTATTTTATTGGGTTCAGACTCCCAGCTGAGCCCTGAACGGCCAAGCTCTGAAGGGCCAGTTCAACCTACAGCCCAAGTTAGGCTAGACTAAAACTTACGGACTTGGAGGTCCTATTAGGTCCTACCTCATGGTTGTTGACTCGATGTGGGCCTACCTTAGGCCTCAATTGCATTATTTAAGATAAAAAACAAAAGGGGCACTATTTATGGTCTTCTTTATAAACCTTGCAACAACAACACAACCTGCACCATTGCACGATGCAACAATCTTGTATCTAAACATCCAAACTGAATTGCAAGAGAGCTCTCTATGAGACCACACCCTGTAAGTGCCGCATTCAACAAACGAGTAGAAAAGACGCGCAGTGCTAAAAAAAATTATGCCACAAGAGCCCTTAACTTAATATATACAAGCAATGCTGCATTAATCAGCTTAGTCATCATATCGCCTTGGGACAACAATGGTTCTTCCTCTTCTAGATTTTCTAACACAGGCAGTTCTGAATATGGCAGTTTTGTACTCCTATGCTACTTCTGACCATATGCCCCTCTTGATTGAGTTTGACATTAATTGTATTCCGCTGCTGTCACAGGTAAATGATACAAGTAAAGCGAAGTTAGACTGATCCAGAGTTGATGATGAGGGCAAACAACAGTATTATAATAAGTCTGGTGTATTGCTAAGTACAGTAATATATGTATCCTTAATGACGCTCTAGCTTGTCAGGATGTAAACTGTAGAATTCAAACACATATTTTAGGATTTAAAAACATGTATGAACAAATTGTTTCCTCTCTCAATAATGCAGTTTCCCTTTACGGGAAAAAACTATACATGTAGACCTAGCTGGAATGATTATGTAGCTGAACTTCATAATGCATCCAGAGATTCTTTCTTAATGTGGTGTGAACAAGGGGAGCCAAGGCAAGGCCCTGTATTGGAACAAAAAACAGAGGGCTAATGCCAAGTTCAAATATGCATTAAGGTATATAAAAAATCATGAGGATGAATTAAACAGGGATGCGCTAGCTAGAAAGCTTGCCAGTAAGAATCCAAGAGACTTTTGGGAAGAATTAATAACATTAAATAATCGTGCAGTCTCTCC
Organism: Bathynomus jamesi; assembly: GCA_023014485.1. Classification (NCBI taxonomy): domain Eukaryota; kingdom Metazoa; phylum Arthropoda; class Malacostraca; order Isopoda; family Cirolanidae; genus Bathynomus; species Bathynomus jamesi. Next base: position 1,165,503 of record JAJOZX010000453.1, on the reverse strand, counting down.
CTGCTAACATTGAAAATGTAACCGGGCCTGAGAATATAGTCAAATTATGAAAAGAATACTACAGTGAGTATTCACTTCTGTACATAAGAGCAATAATATTAATTATGATGCTACCTATAGACCAAATATAAGAGTTAGTGTATTTGGGACTAAACAGGCCATAAATGTTTAGATTGTCACACATCATGTGGCAGTGATGGTATTTCTGCTGAACATCTGAAATTTAGTAGTGATAGATTATTACCTCTGTTAGCTTTGTGCTAAAAGATAAAAAGGGTAAAATCAAGAGTAAAGATAACAATAGGCCAATAGCTTTGGCCAGTATTATGTCTAAGGTGTTTGAATCTATACTCATCAGACACGGGGCTGAAGCCGGCCTTCGGCTTCAAAGCCGAAGCCAAAGCCGGCCATTTAAAAAGTCAGGAAGCCGAAACCGAAGCTGAATCTTGTAGAACCGGGACCGGAAGACGAGTTCCATAGTTAACTCTTTTTGGTTATTAGTATTACTAATAATCAACTATATTAAAATAGTTAAATCAAAAATAAAACCCCTCAAACTATTCAAATAACCAAGTCTCAAACCCGAAGTCGAAGCTGGCCATTTTCAAATTCTGGAAGCAAAGTCTACAAAAGCCGGCTTCAGCCCCATGTCCAAATTACTCATTAATAGACTTGAATGTTACCTGCATACTAGTGATAACCAATTTGGTTTCAAAAAGAAACATGGTACTGACATGTGTATACAATAGGGTCTCGATTAACCCACCCGGTTGATCGAAAAACACGGTTGATCGGGGGGTTCCAAGGAAAAGGCGATGTGAGTACAAATTGGTATTTTATTATTTACAAACAATATACTGTAGTATATTTTTTAAACATGTACTGTACATATACTATACTCTATACAATCTTGAAGAAAAAATGCTTTACTTGTTCCCACTGCCCCACTGCCCCCTCTGCTCATGAAGAACTCTGTGATTTTAGGCTGTGCACCACCCAGTTTGGCAAGGTGGTACACGTTGTACACATGCTGCAACATACCCAAGTTCTTGACACAGCGTTCGGAGTCGTGATCGTCGTGGGTGATGATGTCTATGGCCTTGCGGAGGTAGTTCATGATGTCCGTCATCTTCTCCCGGGACAAAAGAGTTTCGTCCTCCCCTTCGTCGTTTTCCTCACTACTGCGGCGTTCATCCTCTTTGTGCAGCATCAGCAGCTCGTTGTCACTAAGCACGTAGTGGTCTACTGCCAGCTACTCCTCCAGGTCGTCGGTTGTGAGAGGCTCCTCTGCGGGCATCTCCTGAAGCACCTAAAGGAGGGTCTGGTCGCCGACATTTTCCCTCACTGCAAGACTGTCTATGTAGTATTCCCTCGAATTCGTTGATGAGGGACGGCACTAGGTGCTTCTAGGCTCCCTTCAGGGCCCTCTGGGAGATACTCTTCCATGCTATGACCAGCATAAAGATAAGTCACGCAGGGGTGTGCTGCCAATTTCTTAACAACCGGTTCTGATACAGATAGGGGTGTAAATCGGCGAGCGCCAATGGCGCGAGTCATTAAGCTAGGGGGTCTGGGGTGAGCGATAGTTCCCCCACAGGGTCCGGGACGGAGCCCTGGAAAGCCAACGCATTTTAGCTTTTCCAAACAGCATTTTGTAACATTTTGGCAGAAATTATTTAACATTCTTTATACTCACTAATGACATAATTATCTAAAAATAACTCATTTTTCATCAAAAAATAAATAAATATTGAAACGACTGCTGCTTGTGATACTATCTATATTTTTCTATAAAATCCTGAAAAAATGTAAAAAAAATTTACATATAAATTTACCTTCTCAATCATGTTGTCTCATTCAAGAAGTTTCCATATAGCCAGTTCGTTCTGCGATGATTCAGTATCAGTTTTCTCACGAACTCTAGTAACATCTGCTACAAGTTTTCCTAGTATTTTTATTGTCATCAGACTGGAAATATGATTAACAGAAAGTTTGCTTCTTTCCGCTTTCGCACTATCGTTCATAACACTAAAGCTTCGTTCTGCTTCCGCGCTGCTAATAGCAATTGTGCTCATTACTTTCTTAGCTTTAGCAATGGTAGGTGGAAGAGGAATATTCTTTGATTCCACATTTGAATCAACAAAATCCCGAAAGTCATTGATGTCAATTTCAAATTTTATGAGTTTACTCAACTGCTTTATCTTTTTTTCACCTTCCAGCCATGGTGATAAGACTTTACCATATTTCCAAGATGTTGGTTGCAGTAAATCAAAAAGTGCTAGAAAGTCCTCACATAGAAACCGACTTTGAGTAACTTGCTTCAAATTGAAATGACTTATAGATAAAAGCCTGGCTGTCATTTTGTCAACTACACTCTGAATCAGCTGATTTCTAAGCAGTCCTGCAGTATTTGAACTGATACTTTGGCTGTCTTGAAACTGAATGTGTTTAAACGCTTCAGACTCGATTAACTGCTAAACTTCTGCTTCATGGCACCCCAAATTTTCTTTAAGAGCTGATAGTGCTCATATTGTACGTCTTATAAGTTTATCTGCTTTCTGAAATGTTGTAGAACATGCTTGGAAAGCATTAGATAGCAAGGCAATTTTGGGTTACTCATTTTTTTTGCCATTCCAACCAGGTTTGAATTCCTATAAAAATGAGAATATAAAGCTGGATACGCTCTCCAGACTGTTTTAGCTGCTCTCACACTACAGGCTGCCCAGCGAGGACCCAGGACACACCTCATTTTGATAATTGCTATCCCTAAATCTTTTGCAATTTCATTTAGTTCTGCTTGGTTTTTGTTTGACTGATGATAGATGGAATAAATTTTGTCCAAGAATATTTTGTAATGATTCACTTGATTTATATCATTCACAGAATCATCCAGCGCTAGCTGTAAGCGATGATTTAAACAATGCCAGATTATGATATTTGGAAATAACCAGAGCTGGGCAATAAATACATTGAATGTATTTAAATACTAAATACTAAATACATGGGAGAAATGTATTTAAATACTAAATACTAAATACATTTTACGAATGTATTTAGATACTAAATACAAAATACATCAATTGTATTTAAATACATTTGTAAATACATTTTAAATACATACAAATTTTAACATATGCATTCACTAATTCATGACACGCACACGATAAAGAAATCAACCGCTTTCGACTAAGAGTAGCACACAACTGATTGAACTGACACGTTGAAACATGAACCATGCTCTACTACACTGTCGACGCGTCGTACTGTGCTAGTACAGAACGTGTATTAAACCAGTAAAAGTATTTACATTTTTATATTTTGAGTATTTAAATACATTGTATTTAAATACTCATTAAAGTATTTAAATACTATATTTAAATACATGAAAAACAATGTATTTATAAATACAGTTCTAAATACACAAATGTATTTAAATACGTATTTAAATACAAATGTATTTAAATACTGCCCAGCTCTGGAAATAACTCTGTCAGCTTTGCTGCTACTCCTGAGTGCCTTCCCAGCATTGTACTGGCACCATCTGAACAAAAAGCTATGAGATTTCTGGACAAGTATTCTTTGTCAAACCCATAGTTTTTTAAACATTCAATTAAAGTTTCAAATATGCTGCTTGCAGTCGTAGATGATAGTTCATTCAAATCAACAAAAATGGTTAATGGCTCATCTGCAAATTGCACTTCACAGCGTAAATAAATGACTAACACATTTTTCTTAGCTATTGTTGATGCTTTATCAATGACTATGCATACTTTAGCTTCTTCCTTGACTATGTTGGAAAACAGTGTTTTTTATCATTGAGCTGTTATGTGTTCATATATTCTAGTTGCCGAAAACCGAGAATGGAGACAATTGCCAATGTCCACTCGTTTTTTTTTGGAGTTCGAGTGCATGATCAATGTCAAACATAGGCCTATTTCTCTTTACTAAACCAGAGCTTTACTCTTCATTGTGTCAATTACTGATGGCAGTATATTTTTTTGGGCTTCTTTTAATATCGTTATAACCTTTAAATGAGCACCTGATAATGAATGTTCTTTTATTTTCTTTCTTAGAGATGCCTGCTGAGTTTCTTTTGTTGTTCCACTTGCAACTACTAAACAGTTTTTTCATTGAAAAGCTACATGCACATGCTTTGCTTTTTCTATACCTACCAAGAGAGCCTACCGTTGAACATGGTTTGCAGCCTAGTTTTTTATTTTGCACCTCTAACCATGCATACTGTTCTGTTCGTTAAAATATTCAAACTGTTTATTGGACCAACATTCTGGCAACACTTTGGTTTCTTGAACTATCGGTGATGGCGATGCACTATCACTCGAACCATAAACAACAGGGGTCACTAGTTTTTTACATATTTGCATGCCTTCTGTCCTGCTAGAAGTGAACGAAGTTTGAATGGTGGTGGCTTTATCTTCATTTTGTACATCTGTTGTTTTCTGTTGTTTTTGTTTAAAAATTGGAAACAGAGCCTGTCTCTTCATTTTGATTACAAATTATTAGGGTACAGTATTTTCTTAAAGAATAATTCACGTATTTACTGCTTTAGATGTAGAAATGGCAAACTGAACGAAATTAATACTGTCCATCTCAGTACAAGTTCCAACAACACAATCACTTTGACCTTGAGCGCAACACTAGTGACACACTGACGCACGCAGTCTAGACGACTATTCTGTCCAACTAAGTCGCGACTCGCAATGTGTGTGTGTGTGTGTGTGTGTTTTTTTCACCTTCCAGCCATGGTGATAAGACTTTACCATATTTCCAAGATGTTGGTTGCAGTAAATCAAAAAGTGCTAGAAAGTCCTCACATAGAAACCGACTTTGAGTAACTTGCTTCAAATTGAAATGACTTATAGATAAAAGCCTGGCTGTCATTTTGTCAACTACACTCTGAATCAGCTGATTTCTAGGCAGTCCTGCAGTATTTGAACTGATACTTTGGCTGTCTTGAAACTGAATGTGTTTAAACGCTTCAGACTCGATTAACTGCTAAACTTCTGCTTCATGGCACCCCAAATTTTCTTTAAGAGCTGATAGTGCTCATATTGTACGTCTTATAAGTTTATCTGCTTTCTGAAATGTTGTAGAACATGCTTGGAAAGCATTAGATAGCAAGGCAATTTTGGGTTACTCATTTTTTTGCCATTCCAACCAGGTTTGAATTCCTATAAAAATGAGAATATAAAGCTGGATACGCTCTCCAGACTGTTTTAGCTGCTCTCACACTACAGGCTGCCCAGCGAGGACCCAGGACACACCTCATTTTGATAATTGCTATCCCTAAATCTTTTGCAATTTCATTTAGTTCTGCTTGGTTTTTGTTTGACTGATGATAGATGGAATAAATTTTGTCCAAGAATATTTTGTAATGATTCACTTGATTTATATCATTCACAGAATCATCCAGCGCTAGCTGTAAGCGATGATTTAAACAATGCCAGATTATGATATTTGGAAATAACCAGAGCTGGGCAATAAATACATTGAATGTATTTAAATACTAAATACTAAATACATGGGAGAAATGTATTTAAATACTAAATACTAAATACATTTTACGAATGTATTTAGATACTAAATACAAAATACATCAATTGTATTTAAATACATTTGTAAATACATTTTAAATACATACAAATTTTAACATATGCATTCACTAATTCATGACACGCACACGATAAAGAAATCAACCGCTTTCGACTAAGAGTAGCACACAACTGATTGAACTGACACGTTGAAACATGAACCATGCTCTACTACACTGTCGACGCGTCGTACTGTGCTAGTACAGAACGTGTATTAAACCAGTAAAAGTATTTACATTTTTATATTTTGAGTATTTAAATACATTGTATTTAAATACTCATTAAAGTATTTAAATACTATATTTAAATACATGAAAAACAATGTATTTATAAATACAGTTCTAAATACACAAATGTATTTAAATACGTATTTAAATACAAATGTATTTAAATACTGCCCAGCTCTGGAAATAACTCTGTCAGCTTTGCTGCTACTCCTGAGTGCCTTCCCAGCATTGTACTGGCACCATCTGAACAAAAAGCTATGAGATTTCTGGACAAGTATTCTTTGTCAAACCCATAGTTTTTTAAACATTCAATTAAAGTTTCAAATATGCTGCTTGCAGTCGTAGATGATAGTTCATTCAAATCAACAAAAATGGTTAATGGCTCATCTGCAAATTGCACTTCACAGCGTAAATAAATGACTAACACATTTTTCTTAGCTATTGTTGATGCTTTATCAATGACTATGCATACTTTAGCTTCTTCCTTGACTATGTTGGAAAACAGTGTTTTTTATCATTGAGCTGTTATGTGTTCATATATTCTAGTTGCCGAAAACCGAGAATGGAGACAATTGCCAATGTCCACTCGTTTTTTTTTGGAGTTCGAGTGCATGATCAATGTCAAACATAGGCCTATTCTCTTTACTAAACCAGAGCTTTACTCTTCATTGTGTCAATTACTGATGGCAGTATATTTTTTTGGGCTTCTTTTAATATCGTTATAACCTTTAAATGAGCACCTGATAATGAATGTTCTTTTATTTTCTTTCTTAGAGATGCCTGCTGAGTTTCTTTTGTTGTTCCACTTGCAACTACTAAACAGTTTTTTCATTGAAAAGCTACATGCACATGCTTTGCTTTTTCTATACCTACCAAGAGAGCCTACCGTTGAACATGGTTTGCAGCCTAGTTTTTTATTTTGCACCTCTAACCATGCATACTGTTCTGTTCGTTAAAATATTCAAACTGTTTATTGGACCAACATTCTGGCAACACTTTGGTTTCTTGAACTATCGGTGATGGCGATGCACTATCACTCGAACCATAAACAACAGGGGTCACTAGTTTTTTACATATTTGCATGCCTTCTGTCCTGCTAGAAGTGAACGAAGTTTGAATGGTGGTGGCTTTATCTTCATTTTGTACATCTGTTGTTTTCTGTTGTTTTTGTTTAAAAATTGGAAACAGAGCCTGTCTCTTCATTTTGATTACAAATTATTAGGGTACAGTATTTTCTTAAAGAATAATTCACGTATTTACTGCTTTAGATGTAGAAATGGCAAACTGAACGAAATTAATACTGTCCATCTCAGTACAAGTTCCAACAACACAATCACTTTGACCTTGAGCGCAACACTAGTGACACACTGACGCACGCAGTCTAGACGACTATTCTGTCCAACTAAGTCGCGACTCGCAATGTGTGTGTGTGTGTGTGTGTGAGAGAGAGCGAGAGAGAGAGAGAACCATTATTCCTGCCGCATAGCCTACTCTTCTTGCCTGCCGTTGTTGTTTCGACAGCCTTTGCTATACATAAATTGTGAGCTGTTTATTATACATATAAATATACATGTGTATATTTATGTACACATACGTACATAAATATACACGCTAACAAGATCCCGAATTCTCATGTTTAGACTATCCTTAGCACCGACTGACTTGTGTGCGTGCATCTCTCTCTCTCCCTCTGTATTTGCTTGTCCCTTATATAGCAGTATGATATTATGATGTGTGTACTAAAATACACACATGCAAATAATCGTACATGCACATACGTACATAATTACACACGCTGGTAAAGTCTCTCAGCTAATGTTTATATGTCCTAGTCCGGCTGACTCAACCACGTGTTTCAGTTCCAGCCAGCAAACCAGCTTTGCTTATTACGCAGTTGTTTGATCGATCTTTTCATAAATACTTTCTAAAAATTTCATAGCGAAATAAAATCATTCTAATGGTATGCAACGAATGTAACATCAAATGTGACATTGTAAACTAAAGCTATAATTCACAAAAACACAATTGTGAACGAAACAAATCCCGGGCGTCATGAGCATTCGTAAAATTCATCAAGACTGACAAATTGCAAATTTCAAGATAAATTTCTACTGACTTAAATATTTGTTAAAAACAAACAAACGGTTCAGTGATCCAATCAAAATTTAACAACCGATTCGGGCGAACCAGACCGAACCGGTCCCAACACACCCCTGCAGTCACGGATGTTGAACTCCTTCCACCGCTTGATGAAGTGGAGGAGGGCAGCTGGTGGCAGAGGTGGTGACGACGCCAAGGGAGGGAGAGAGGGAGACGATGAGAAAGGGAGGTTTGAGCGTGGGACTGTGGGTGTGTGTAAATATGTGTGGGTATGGGTGTGACTGTGTCACAGATACTCATAAAAGAATAGGAGGGCTTGTAAAAATATATTTTCTAGGTAATAATAACTTGTTTAACTTTTTTGTAATTTTTTTTGGGGGAATCCCGATGATCAGGAAGGTTGGCTCTTTTTGTAAAACCCGGTTATTCCCGACCACGGATGATCGCGAGCCTGATTAATCGAAACGCTACCGTATTTCTTAAAAGAGTTGGTCTGTAAATACAAAACTTTAGATACTAATGTATTTTGTGTTTCCTGGATGCCCCTAAGGCATTTGATCGTGTTAATCATGACAAATTATTTATGAAACTTGTAAATCGTACTGTACCTGGTTACTTGGTCCATATATTAATATTCTGGTATAATCACCAGACAATGATTGTAGGATGGAGTGGGGTTAATTCAGAGCCATTCTCTGTAACCAATGGTGTCAGGCAAGGAGGGATATTATACCCCTATTTATTCAATGTCTATATGGATAATCCATCTATTGTACTGAACACATGTAAAATAGGCTGCTATCTTGGTACAATAATTGTTAATCATCTTATGTATGCAGATAATCTAGTTCTTATTTTTCCATCTGTAAAAGGTCTCAGCACACTTCTGAAAGTTTGTGAAAGGTATGGGAAGGATAATGACATAAAATATAATCTATACTATAATAAGAGAGCTGTCCGTCTGTCCGTCTGTCTGTCCGTCTGCCTGTCCGTCTGTCCGTCACACTTTCAGAAATTGTGAGAAAAAATTGACAAAAAAATTCAAAAATTGTAAAAAAATTCAGAAATTGTATTACGGGCGGCAATGTGAAGCTCAAGATTTTCATGACTGTGTTCTTTTCTGTAGTTTAGCAATGGGGGAAGGGTGGGGGTGGGGGTAATGGGGGATGGGTGGGGTAATGGGGAGGGGTGGGGGTAATGGGGGAGGGGGTTAGCCCCCAAGTTGTATGAATGGGGGTGAGGAGGTTTTGGGAGATACCAGATTCAGAAATGTTGACACAATGTGAAGCTCAAAATTTTCACGGCTGGGTTCTTTTTTTGTAGTTTAGCCTGTCTAACCGTCAGCGAAGCGGCGGGAACTGTACTAGTCCTACTAAAAGTCATATTATGATTATGAGAACCAAGGGCTACAAGTATACAAAATTTCCTGAGTTTCAGTTGAATGGTATGGTGCTGTCAGAAGTGACCCAAACTAAGTATCTTGGCCATATCACAATCATCTGAAAGACTTTTCAGATGATTGTGATATTCTAAGCCTCTAAGGCAATGTAGAAATACTTTACAATGTAGAAATACTTTACAGGGAAATACTTTCATTAGAAAATTTCATATATGTACATTAGATGTTAAGTTGACCTTATTCAAAACTTTTTGTAACCCAATGTATACAGCTCATTTGTAGTGGAACTACAGGATGTATAATATGAGAAAACTGTATGTTCCCTATAATAATATTTTTAGGAGTTCAGTAAGAACTCCTACATTTATAAATGGTGCTCCCACTAATGCCAGTATGCTGTTTATGGACAATAAAGTGCCTAACTGTGCCAGTGTCAGAGGCAATTTTGTATTTAGATTTATAACTAGGCTTGGTGAGTCAGTCAATAAGGTAATAAAAGTCATGGTTAGTGAACTGATACCTGATATATTTTGTAGATCTCAAATCTAAAAGCTTTGGCGTAGACAACTGTATGTTCATTATTCAATTTAGCGTGTAGCGTCATGAGCGATCTGGAGGCACATTTCAGGTTTTGTACAATCAACCTTGCTGATTTCAGAAAAGAAATAAAAAAATTTCTGCAACAAGCAGAACACCTCCTTTTTCGCATGTAAAAAATACAAAATTCTTGTTAATTACAGTTGGCAACACTGACTGACATGGTACTTCTGGCAGCTTTCTAATTATTCTCAGTGAGTCATCCCCTGCAATTTCTTAGTTCTACGCTAGCTCGCTTGAGAGAAACAAGTATTTTTTCTGTGGATGGGGGTGTTCAAAAACCCCAAGGTACTAACGAAAGGTGCGTTTTGTGATATATACATTATACACATTTTTTGTTTTGTTGTGTTTTACATTGTTTATAAGTTTGTTATATGTCTTAGGGTGTGTATATATATATACCTATGGATATTTATATACATAATACATATGTGTGTGTGCAGTATATTTTTATATATATATTGGTAAACTTATTGTTTACCAATAAACCAAGCCTTATATATATATATACTCATAATCATATATATTTTTTATTTATACGTTTGTTTTTGTTTCAGTGTTCCTGTGTGACACTTGTTGAGTTTTGCTGGTACAATGAGCACGCAAAGAACACGGGGATCTGCCAGCCACATTGTCTTTGGTTCTCCACTATCAGAGCTTCCTCTGTCTGAACTTCCAACCCGTATACAAGTTGCAAGGCATTTCCTCTAATTGAAGGAGAACAAGTACACCAGCAACAGGGAGATTCTTCCGGAGGTATGCCAAACACTCATTGACCTTTGGAATCGTGCTAACATTCCATCACAGCCAATCAAGAATATGAAGACCAAGCTGCTCCGATTGATGGAAAAAGGCTCACAAGCATCGAAGCAAGGCAAGCAGGCCACAAAAACCAAGAAGTTCGAGGAAAGCCTGAATCAATTGTTTGATATAGCTGTCTGCCAATGCGATGATCTGTCTGCATGCCACTGTGAAAAAGAAATGAAAGTTCCACGACGAGAGCATGCCTTTCCGATCGACCAGAGAACCACGCGGATCATGCAGATCAGTCGGGTGGATACGAATGTGACTCAGATGATGGAGAGAAGGAAGTCAAGAGAGGATCGGATGCAAGAAAGACAAGAAGAAGAGAATAGAAGAAAAACGGAAAGGCAAGAGGTAGCATCCTCTGCAGATGTGGTCGAATCAGCTCAAGCAGAAGCAGACTCCAGTGGTGAAAGTGTTGGTGATGAGTGGATGGGTGATAGTGCCCAGGAGGACAGGAACATCACACCGATTCCCACTGTTGCTTTGGAAGCTGACCGGTATTGTGTATCGAACAGGGCTGCTGCAGCTATCAGCACTGCAACATTGGCTGACAATGGCATCATTAGTTCTGATGATCAGATAAACGTAATTGACCACCACAAAGTATGGAGAGCACGGCAGAAGGTACGGAGGGATCTGAATGAAGCAGTAACTTACCACGATGTGGAAGTCACTGCTTCTGCTTTATTTTTTGATGGGCGGAAAGACATGACACTTGTTAAAGAGAAAAAGGGGAACAAATGGTACAGCACAAAGAAAGTTGAGGACCACTATGTGCTGGTCGGAGAGCCTGGAACCTTCTATCTAAGCCATCTGACACTGGAACGAGGAACTGGCACTGTCATTGCGGATGGACTTCAAAATGCCACAAACACAGGGCACAGAAGTGAAGCAATACACCTGCTAGAGTGCGGCCTGGGTCGCCCTTTGCACCGGTTCATCTGTAGTCTGCATTTAAATGAACTCCCACTGCGCCACTTGTGCAAGGAACTCATCGGCCCAACAGAATCTGCAACTCAATGGAAAGGACCAATTGGCAAAGCTTTGGCCACATGTGAAAGTTTGCCACTTTCCTCTAGAGGAAGTCAATGTATTGCTGATGGCCACACTCTCCCGGATGTTGACCTCACTGAATTGAGTCGTGACCAAGCCTACCTCTACAGAATGATGAAAGCGATAAGGACTGGTGTCATTAATGAAGATCTTCTACAAGAGAAGCCTGGACCAATCTCCCATGCAAGATGAGTTACAACTGCCAGCAGAATTTGTCGGCTATATGTAGCGATGGCGCAGCCAAGTGATGAACTGTATTCACTCACACAGTTTGTCGTGTGCCACTATGGACCCATGTGGTTCAGCATCAAGTGCCATCCAAGGTGCACAGATGGCCCAAAACATTTCCTGGAGCAAATCAAGCTGCTACGATTACTGCCACCAGCTAGCAAGACTGTCACATGGCCTGTGATCCAAAGAAATGCATATTGGGCTCACCCTGAAAATGTTCTACTGGCAATGCTTGCAGATGCAGATCAAGCAAACCGGAAATTGGCCATCGATGTAATCAAGACCATTCGACGAGCTCCCAAACCTGCTCAACAGGAAGTCAGAGAATTTCGGCCACCAAAGATCAAACAAAGTGCTCAGAATTTGAAAGATTTACTTCCACCAGTGGAGGAGTGCATAATGGAACCACCACTCACGAAGCAGTTCTCTGTCGAACAACTTGATAAGATCACTGAAGAGCCCCTTGTTGTCTGGATACCATGTCACTCCCAATGTGTAGAACGCTGTGTTAGGATGGTAACTGAAGCGTCTGGGGCAGTGTATGGAAAGGATTCAAGAGATGGTTACATTAGAGCAGTACTTAAATCCCGTGACTTTATGCCGTCATTCAAAACTAAACAAGATTTTAATGTATCATTTACTAAATAAAACTATCTAGTCTACCTACCTACCTACCTACCTACAGTGTATATGTTTATTCCAAAAATAAATTTTTCTATTTTTCCTGAAAAGCAGTACATTGTAAGGGGTCAAATAATAGCTCAAACCCTAGGAAAGCAAGTGTCCAAAAGTTATGGGTAACTAGCAATTTTCACGATTTTCACATGCGAAAAAGGAGGTGTTGCACTTGTCACAAAAAAATTTTGTTTTCATTTTTGAATTTAGGGAGGTCAATTGTACAAAACCTGAAATGTGTCTCTTGATCCGTTACACTTTGCCCAATGACGCTACACGCTATTATTCATAGTGTTCCACTGGCCCGTAGTCACTGTTCCAGACAACTACAGTATCTCTTAACCTTCTATGGACCACTTGTATGATGTTTGTACTGTTGAGTCTGAAATAAAGTTTGTTTGTGTGCTAATAAACTTTTAGTGAACCTAACAAAGTCATCTTATATGATTATTCCCACAACACATATTAATACAAACTGTCAAATAAAAATTGGGAATACTACTCTTGCAGGGGTAAATGAGGTCAAAGTACTTTGCATTAATTTAGACGAAAAACTAAATTTAAAAAATTATGTACAACATATCAAATCCAAAATATCAAGGTTTCTCTTCGTATTATTTAAATTAAAAATTACCTCAAAACGCACTCTTACCCTATATTATTCATTCACAAATCCACATTTATTATATTACATTACAACATGGGGTAGCTCAAAGAAATATATAAAACATCCTTTGGAAGTAATTCATAATAAATGACTGTGAACTCTCTGGAATAATGACAACAAACAAAGTCACACTTCCCCAATGTTTAAAGAGCTAAATATTTTAAAATTAAATGATTTATACAAATTCAATGTTGCTGTCAATATGTTCAAAGTTATCAATAAAAATCAACATAATCACCCATTCAAAGAGCAATCACCCCACATGAAATACACCATTGTTGTAACACCAGACTGCCCAGTGGTTTTGTACGCAAACCTGGCTATACAATAGAAACTGCAGGAAATGCACTCTTTTTCAAAGAAGCAGATGTATGGAATGCAATTCCCATGCATATCATGCAAGCTTCATCACTAACTGTATTTTATTTTGTAAAACACTAAAAAAGCACCTCATTAGCTCCTTATGATTTATAAGTTCATTACTGCCATTTTTACTATTGGAACGAAGTTCCCATTTTATAATCAATTACTTAAAATATACTAATTTTATTAAACACTTTTAATTTCGTAGTTTATTCTTTTTATTTTTTTATTAGCCATCATTTAGTTTCTGCTCAATATACAGTAAGTAATTTAATTTAAAATTATTTAACATTTTGTAAACTTCATATTGTATTTAATATTATTATTGATATTATTATTAGTATTACTATTTTTTGTTATCACTATTACTATCACTTGTCACTTTCATTTTTTATGTAGTAAATAAACTAAATTCCATTAATTTTGCCTAAAAAGCCTTCATGCTTCCAAGGGCATATTCAGATAAGAGTATTGTGAATATATTAAAGTCATATCAAATACCTATAAATTGTAAAACTCCGTCATTTGTATTCCTTTCTGAATAAAGATTTTGAATTTGAATTTTGGCATAGTGCGATAAACTAAAGATTAAAAGTCTTTCAGAACCAGAGCTTCTTTTTATTCATCAACCCTTTATATTTGGCGGCAAGTTAGTAAACCCGGAAATAGCATTCGTAGATTTGGTTTACGAGCGTGATCACAACGTGCCTGAACAAGCATTTAATCTATACTGTACATGTCAGGTGACGATTAAGTTGCATGCAAAGACAAGGTTAAAACTTAAAATTTTAAAAATGGAAACAGCCGAGATTCAGATATTTTCTAAGTCCCTTCCAGGTAATAAAGGATGCTTTTAGTTCGCGATATACATAATTTTAGTTTTATGTATTAAAGGAAAACCTTAAAATATTGCGCCATAAATATAATGCAGATTTATTGGAAGCTGATTAAAGAAACCTTTACGCATCCAACGTATTGAATGTCAGCAGGATGGATTCAGAGAACTGTTGCTGGTGAATAATGCAATGAGTGGTGATAAATTAGATCCAACATATAAGTGTTAAAAAGAAGGGAACTTATATTGATCCTTGAGGAATCCTTTCCTTACAAGTGGAAAGGTAATTCGCAGGTCGCCAAAGAAAAGTACTCACGGATACCCAGTGTCCTCCAACTGATATGAAAACACACACTGAGATATTGAGGGAAAGTCCGACTCTAGTGAAAAAAGAAAAATAATATACTCTTTACGTTTAAACGGCGTTTGTCAGTTTCGAACCTCATCTAAAGGACCAGTAATGTTGTTTTTTTCCCAAAAAACTTTATTGGTTTTGAAGGAAGATGGGAACTAAATTGTAGAATACTGCTCTACAGTAGTTGACGATGACTTTTCATCAACTTACCTGTACATAACAGACTGGTCGATAATCCAAAGAAAGAGTTACTAATATGAACGTGAAGTTACTAATATATAAATGAAGTTTCATATATTAGCTAAAACCTAAAGATATAATCTCGCGATAAATCGATCAAATTTTAATTGTAGCATAAATGAAATCAGTACCTATAGATTTTTCCTTTTAATTAAGTAATTGTACCACCACTCTTCACTGTGGTTATTTGTATTTGTTTAGTTGTATTTTAAAACAGGAATTGTTGGAGGCTAAAAGTGAATATGAAAGTAATAAATCTAATCAGTTAATTATAGAAATTTTGAAGACTTTCCAGTATGTATAGGTGTGAAAGCACGGGTTTTGTCTAACTTCCATAAATTTTGTTTATTGTGCGTCGATAAGACAGAAAGGAGTAAACGGGAGAGAAATAATCACCAGAAAGTGACCGCACTTCGGAATCTGCCTCTTGTCTTGTCAAGTTGTCAGTTCTGAGACGATAGAGCAGTGGTTCCCAACCTTTTTTGCGCCATGCCCCACCTCGACACCTCAAAAAATTTGATGCCCCCCATTAATATAAAAACAAATTTGGTGTTGAAAAGGTATTATTTAAAATTTACAATAATATGAGTACATTTAATATGAGTTACCGTACATTCAATATGAGTAAATAAACTTGAGATTGAAGCTAACTAAATTATTACCTTGAAATAAAATTTCTCAGTTGAAAAGTTATAATTTTAAATTTCAATAATATGACTACATTCAATATGAATTACATTAAATATGAGTCAAGAAACTTGAGATTGAAGCTAACTATATTATTTCCTTGAAATAAAACTTCTCAGTTGAAAATTCTTGTAAGTTCACAAAAAAGTAATTTAATCAATAATACCACTTTAAATTCACAATATTAGGTAAAAATACAGCAAATTCAAAGTTTGATAATGTCAAGTTAGTGAGATCCTTGAGCTTGATGTTTACTACAAATGGTTTTGATTTCAGGCACTAACTTAGTTAGCTTCAGTCTTAAGTCTCCTCGTTTTGTGATATCCAGTCGGTTTCTTTTTTCTGTGGTAAGTCACTTACAGCACTAAAACCACATTCCACCAAATATGAAGATGGGAATGGTAACAGTAGCTCTCTCGCCAAACGAGTTGAATTATTATGTATAAATTTCATTTTATTATGTATAAATTTCATTATTTTATAATTTTATTATGTATAAATTTCATTTTATTGTAGCATTTTCAAATTGCCCCCCAAAATATTCAAATTGCCCCCCTGTGGGGCGTGCGCCCCACGTTGGGAATCACTGCGATAGAGTAAGGATGGAGATTCCTTGATTTAACCACAGGTGGTTAAATCAAGTGGTAAGTTTGTGGAGTGAATAATGTAAAGTTGGTTGGAGACAGTTAGGGAGATTAGTTGCGGAAGCATACTAGGGTGAGGATGTTAAATTACTATCCCGTACGGGTGAAATTTCGTGCAATTGAATTATTGTAAATGAAGACATGATTTCAGAGTTGACTAAAAGCACTTGTTTTTATGTGATACTTCCAGAGCTGGGCAATAAATACATTGAATGTATTTAAATACTAAATACTAAATACATGGGAGAAATGTATTTAAATACTAAATACTAAATACATTTTACGAATGTATTTAGATACTAAATACAAAATACATCAATTGTATTTAAATACATTTGTAAATACATTTTAAATACATACAAATTTTAACATATGCATTCACTAATTCATGACACGCACACGATAAAGAAATCAACCGCTTTCGACTAAGAGTAGCACACAACTGATTGAACTGACACGTTGAAACATGAACCATGCTGTACTACACTGTCGACGCGTCGTACTGTGCTAGTACAGAACGTGTATTAAACCAGTAAAAGTATTTACATTTTTATATTTTGAGTATTTAAATACATTGTATTTAAATACTCATTAAAGTATTTAAATACTATATTTAAATACATGAAAAACAATGTATTTATAAATACAGTTCTAAATACACAAATGTATTTAAATACGTATTTAAATACAAATGTATTTAAATACTGCCCAGCTCTGGATCATACTTCACTCGGATACGTGTGAACTGGCCAGTGCCCGTAGCTCAGTGGGTAACACCGTTTTCCTTAAACAAAGTGAAGAGACCTAGGTTGGGGGTTCGACTCTCAATGGTGCTGGTAATAATAATAATAATAATAATAATAATAATAATACAAGAGCTACCGCAATGGTCCACATTTGTTGGCCTTAACACTGTGCTAGTTTCTGGCCCTCTTCAATGATTATTATTATTATTATTACGCGTGAGCTGTACTATTAACATTAATGTTTGGGGTTCCTTAACCTCCTCCTCCTTTGTAACGACAAAGGACACGTGATGGAGGAGCTTTATGCCAGATCCGAAGCGTCTAAGGGTGGGTTCATCATCAGGACGCAGAGAACGATCACCCATCGAACTACGAAACAAACCCAGCTTTGCTTAACCTCGCTCATCTAAGAGAAAGTTGGGTTACAATGTGGCCACGATAGAGCCTTTATCCATCCATTTTGGTATAAAGTTGAGCTCGCTACATTTATTCTCCCGCATCGTATTGCGCAAAATATTTTTAATAACTGGAGATGACGAAAGGAAGTAAATGAAGACATTTCCTTCCTTTTGAATCAATGTGGGAAAGGTAATTTTTTGTTTCACGCTTAAAACAGGAAGATAAAACAGGAACAAGGAATTCCCTTCACTCAATGAAATTTGAAATTGCTTTCAAATTCTATTTCAAGATGTCGGCATTTAATTAAGAAAGAAATAATATATTAGGATTCACTACAAATGCTGCCTTTAGGGAAACCTGACAAGCAGTCAACTACAGTCATTTTCAATCATGTCCATGTTTTGCCTAAAAGGGAAACGGATTGCAACACGTTTTCAACTGTCGCTAAGTTCTAATTTCAACCAATTTTTTCAAAATTCCAATTCAGTTTCTCTCTCTCTCTCTCTCTCTCTCTCTCTCTCTCTATATATATATATATATATATATATATATATGTGTGTGTGTGTGTGTGTGTGTGCGTGTGTGCATTCATACGTAATGTGCATATCCATTTTTGTAGACATTTGACCCCCTTTGTTCTTCCTCATATTTTTGATACTTTTCAGATTTAAAAAAGGAACGTTAAATTACCTTTTTTTTTAAATGAAGTCACGACTTTGCCTATTACCAAACGCTGAAATGGGCGTGTCGTTTTTATGGACTGCGTGCACTTGCAAATGATTCTGGTGGTTACACAATTCTCGTTGCTGTTGTTGTCTTTGTTCATGTGAATTTGTTGCTATGGTTACTAGATTACCAACAGCGTATGCAGAATTATATATATAT
The DNA here is from genome assembly GCA_023014485.1 of Bathynomus jamesi. Lineage (NCBI taxonomy): Eukaryota > Metazoa > Arthropoda > Malacostraca > Isopoda > Cirolanidae > Bathynomus > Bathynomus jamesi. Next base: position 1,146,984 of record JAJOZX010000453.1, on the reverse strand, counting down.
ATATATATATATACATATATATAATATACTGTGTTTGTGTGTGTGTGTGTATACGAGGGACGGTACGAAAGTAATTCCTCTTATTTTTCAGTTTGCAAATACAATAAGAGGCATTATCTTCGTACCGCCGATTGTGTATATATTATATGATCACCTGAAGATCAGGGCCCCCAGCCTCAATTACCAAATGATATCTTCGTTAAAACTAACGAAAATATCACGACTTAACCGAGCCAATCGTCAAGGGCGTACAGTTGACCTAACTGGGCATTTAATTTAATTTATTATTATATTTGGTACTGTAAAGCAAAAAAACACATGGGGGGTCCTGATCTTCAGGTGATCATATATATATATGTGTGTGTGTGTGTGTGTGTGTGTGTGTATGCGCCTCGGTGGTGCAGTGTTTAGCATCGCTGACCACGAATCCATCGGCTCCGGGATCGAGACCCGGTGACGGCAGGCGGCGTGCAGCAAAACCCAGCTGTTCATCTTTCCACACTATAAAAAAATTGGTTGGTAGATAAATGGGTACCCTGGGTTAAGACGCTGGGCTGCTGCTCATTGGGTTAGGAGGTCGTGAGATCGAGTCCGGGCGAGGACTTTGTAATTTCTGACCGCCCGTGGTGGGGCGTGGTTCGGATTCCACGTTAAACTGTCGGTCGAAGGTGGAGTGACAAACTTGACCTTGGTTAGAATGAACAATTCGGGCGGAAGCAAAACTAAGGTTATATATACAGTGTATATATATATATATATATATATACTAGGGGCACTCAATATATTTTACCCCACCCTTTTTTCTTAGATAAATAATAGGCCATGGGGCTGAAATGTCTTTTGGGCCGTAAGTTTGAACTTTCTGCGCTTCACATAACCGCATTTTTCCAGTTTAAACCTCTCCTCCTTGTATAAAACTGCTTTTAAACGCTCTTGTATGAAACCGATGGTTAGCGCAGTTCGAAAATGGCGTCTGACAGTGATGTGCGACGTAAAGAGAGAGCTGTTATCGAGTTCTAAACCGCAGAGAAGGAAACAGTTGGAAATATTCACAAACGTCTACAAAACGTTTACGGAAATGCTGTTGTTGATCGAAGCACACTTGGACGCTGGTCTAAACGTGTGAGATCATCGGAGAGAGGAAGAGCCAGTCTCGATGATGAGCCACGCAGCGGTCGCCCGGCATCAGCTGTGACATCTCACACTGTGCAACGTGCTAACAGCATTATTCGATCAAATCGGCGCGTCACATACAAGGAGCTATCACTGGAACTAGGAATTAATGAAGGAAGTGTGAATACGATAATTCAGCAACTGGGATACTCAAAAGTGTGTTCACGGTTTGTTCCTCGCCAACTGACTGAAGATCACAAAGCCCAAAGAAAAGAAATTGCTTCTGAGTTGTTGGTTCGATACGAGACAGAAGGGGATGACTTCCTTTCACGAAATGTGACTGGAGATGAGACTTGGGTACACCACTTTGAACCTGAAAAAAAACGCCAATCCATGGAGTGGCATCACGCAGACTCCCCACGCAAGAAAAAGTTCAAAATGGCTCCCTCTGCCACCATCTTCTGGAACATGAAAGGGGTGATTCTCGTGGACATTATGAAGAAAGGACAAACAATTAACTCAGAGGCATATATTGCTACCCTACAGAGACTCCAGAGACGTATAAAGCGAGTTCGACCTGAGAAAACTGGGAGACGTCCTTCTTCTGCACGATAACGCAAGACCACACAACAGTTTGCAATAGGTCCGGAGCCGGACCTATTCTCAGCGTGCTATTTTTTCATTTACGGGAGCAATTGCGTGCTCCCCGAACTACTCTTACTCTCCGGCGACATTAAGACTAATCCAGGCCCCACTACAACTTACACATGTCACCATACACAAAGACATAGACACAATAGCACCATGAGACACATACAGAAGTATAATATTAACATATTACAGTACAGTACAACGTAGATGGCCTCACAAACAAAATCATGCAGCTTAGGGAATTCGTACATAAACAAAACATTCACATAGCACTTATACAAGAAACAAAACTAAAACGCACACACAAACCACCCACCATCCCTGACTTCACGGCGATCCGTCAAGATCATACTGGGGGTAACGGGGGTAGACTCATCACTTACATACGTAAAAGCATTAGCTACACTGATGCCACCCAAAACATTACAAACACAATCCAAGCAGATAACATGATAGAAATACAGGCAGTTAACATTAAAACACGCGCAAAACACACCACTACACTAATCAACATTTACATCCCACTAGATAGTTCACCTCAGGTGCCAGCCAATTACAATCCACAGTTACACAATCTGGCCTCTCTCACTAATGTCATCTTAGGAGGAGACTTCAATGCTAAAGACACTAGTTGGTACCTGCACAACCAAAGCAACACCAGAGGCGCCAACATAGCCACACAACTAAACAGCCTCTTCATTCTTAAGAATGCAGAAGAACATACACACATTCCACATCAAGCAGGATACTCAAACTCCTCCCCAGACATAACGTTCTGTTCCCCCTCACTAGCAACACATACACACTGGAGAACAGAAAAACAACTGTCATCAGACCACCTGCCCATCATCATTACAACACGTTCTACACTCTGCCCCAACAGCCTTAGGCACACTTACAGAAATTACAAGAACGCTGATTGGGAACAGTTCAAAATACAGACTGAGGAACAATTCACCACATTAAACAGCACACCCATCATAAACATCAATACAACACTCAAGACGTTTAATCAGATTATCAATAGTGCAAACAAATACATATCCGAGGGCAACATTAGGAATTACAACCCAAATTACACTAGAGAAATAGCCCACCTCATAAGGCAACGTAACAACCTCAAACATAACACACAAACACCACACACAGAAACCATAAAACAGCAGATACAACAGTTCAACACAGAAATAAACAACAAACTCAAAGAAAAACAAACAGAAACATTTAAGGAATTCATAACAACACTAAACCACTCCACAGATACATCCAGGCTATACAAGACTATAAACAGCATTACCCACTCTAACAGCGGCATTCACACCTCACACGCGGCTATCTGTCGCAGCCAAAATGATATCCCAACATATACACAACAAGCTAACATTCTGGTTAATCACTACGCAAAGATAAGTCACTTAAACAGAGACAACAACCAGAAACACGCAGACAGACAAACAGCTAGGCACAAGAAAACCTACAGACTCGATACGACCATTACACCCTTCAATACAGACCAGACCACCAAGATCATCAAAAACATTAAGAATTCGAAGGCTACTGGACCAGACAACATATCTAACATACACCTTAAACACTTGGGCCCACAGGGAATACTAGCTCTTACAAATATCAGCACATATTCATACCAACACTCTATTATTCCTGACATATGGAAACAAGGTAAAATTATTACAATACTCAAACCAAACAAAAATCCAACAGAACCAGCTTTCTATAGACCCATTACTTTACTATGCACAATTGCACACCTTCCAAAGTAACAGAAAGACTAATCTTACAAATCACCAACCCACACATACCACTATCCCCTACTCAACATGGATTCAGACCTCACCACTCAACCACGACATTACTCACTAACCTCACGCAGCACATCATGGATGACATCAACTCCAGACGACCAGCTCAACATACACTATTAGCAACAATAGACATTAGTAAAACATTTGATGCTATCCCACGCTTACCTCTCATAAACAAAATACTCAACACAAACATGCACAATAACACTAAAAGATGGCTGAGCAACTATCTTTCAGGAAGATACTCACATTTCACATTTAATGGTAAGTCATCCAAAAACAAGCTTTTTCCGGACGGGGTCCAGCAAGGCTCTGTTCTCTCACCAACACTATTCAACTTATACATGCATGACATTCCAACACCCATAGATAACAAGCTTACCTTATCATCATATGCAGATGACATCACTCTAACATCCACCCACAACAACATCGACACCGCTACAAATAACCTACAAACATACATAAACAGTATACAAGACTGGCTCACACACAATAGACTCAAAGTAGCACCCACAAAATCAACCATCACCTTGCTTACAAGCAATAGAAAAGAACACCAGATAACTCCACAGCTTACACTAAACAACACAAACATTCCACACACTCACAGGACCAAAAATACTTGGGGTCACATACAACACATCATTATCTTTTACAAACCACATCCAGGACATTAAAAACAAATGTACGTCAAGACTTAACACGCTTAGGGTACTAACAGGCATAAACTTTGGACACCAGCAGAAAACAACATCACTAATATACAAACAATATATTCGCTCAGTTATGACTATGCTAGCCCATGCTGGGCACCCATTATCTCAAACACACACATAAACACCTTACAGACAATACAAAACAACGCACTTCGTATCATTACAGGATGCACTCAAACAACACCAATAGAACACCTGCACACAGAAACAAAAATATTGAAAGTTAGGGAACATTTAGACATGAGGGGAACACAGTTCATGACAGCAGCGACAACTAACCCACAACACCCTTGCCACTACATGTACAATCATGCACCGACACCTCGCACCATTAAGGTAACACCAGAGAGACATTATAACCAAATACTCCATTCCATACCACGCCCCACAGACATCCCACAGTACAGAAAACACATACACACACACACACCTAACCCACAAAGCACTGACACGACTCGGTCCAAGTGCGGTCCTAGGTGCGAAGCTGCCACCCATTAACAGGTCAGAGATCAGCCTGAGCAGATCGGATCGAGTTAACTTAGCACGATTCCGATGTGGACATCACACCAACTTACGGACATATAAACACAGACTAGACAACTCCACATACGACACCTGTCACTGGCGCCAGGACACACCACAAACAATTGAACACATTATGACAGACTGTACCGCTCTAGCACAGCAACGAACACAACACAACATCACTAGTGCGCCGAACCTCTGGTCCACTCCGGAGAGGGCGATTGGTTACCTGCGTGCCGCCGGCTTGCTCGATCAGGGTGGGCTGATCGGCTAAACAACAACAACAACAACAGTTTGCAAACAAGAGAGGCCATCACAAAAATGCGCTTGACTGTGTTACCCCACCCTCCATACAGCCCGGATTTGGCACCTTCAGACTTCCATTTGTTTCGGCCAATGAAGGATGCTATTCGTGGAAGAAAGTTTCAGAGTGACGATGAGGTTGTTGAGGGGGTTAAGAGGTGGCTTCAGCGGAACCCAGCGAACTTTTACCAGCAAGGAATAAAGGCCCTTGTTTCGAGGTGGAGGAAAGCCGTAGAAAAGGATGGGAGACTATGTGGAAAACTAAAAACTTATAAAAAAGGTATGTAACTACTTGTGTACAAAATTTCTGGAACTCACAAGGAAACTTGGAAAGGAAAAAAAGGTGGGGAAAAATATATTGAGTGGCCCTCGTAGTAGCCTACGGATCACCGATTTGATGTGTCTAAAAAAGTAGGCTTACTATAATTACTGAATAAAATTGAAATCAAATATTAAGGGTCACCAATTTGGGCCTACTGCCCAAATAAACAATACTTAATAAGGAGAGAGAAATTACTTTGTTGTTTTGTGTTTAATTAGGAAAATAAATCAGTTATTTGTTCACAGCGATGAACATGCTAAAGACGACTGGTTCTTAGCAATGAGGAATGGTTTTACAGACTAATTGTTAAGTAAATACACTAATTCAAATAGGCTAATGAGATATGCAAAGTGAACACAGAATAAATAATGAAGCCTATTGATAACTGAAATAATGTAAATACAGTACGGCACAGTAAATGGATTAGGTCGGAAAAATGTAATGCATTAAAGGAAGTCCATAAACAAACGGATGCAAAATAAATGAGTTATATGAAAGAACACAATAACAGGGTAATACAAAACTACGGTATTGGTACAACACTTGAAATAGGCCTACTGCGGTCTTAACGCGAGAGTTAGTTTGCACGGTTATGGAAACACTTTTAAGGTCTTCGTGATTAGGCAGAACTTGCGGAAGCACGACGTAACAAAAACACTGTAGGCCGAGCAGAAGCTTACCGAGATGATGAGTGACTCTGGAGATTGAAGGTACCTACGTGAAGAGTTGGCCGTATTGCGTTTCGCCGTAATGACTTTGGAGACTGTAGGCGTAGGTGAAGGTTTGACCGTATTGCGTTTCGCCGAAGAGTTGTTTCGCCGTATGTGACTTTGGAGACTGTAGGCCCCGGTGAAGGTTTGACCGTATTGCGTTTCGCCGAAGAGTTGTTTCGCCGTATGTGACTTTGGAGACTGCAGGCCTAGGTGAAGGTTCGACCGTATTGCCTTGCGCCGAAGATGACCTTGGAGACTGTAGGCCTAGGTGAAGGAGGATGTGCTGAGGGCCTGGGCTTCGAAGAACTGGCCTTACCGGCAAGAGGATGAGTGTTGAGGGCCGGTAGATGCTTGTTGCGAAGGGGTCAATGGAAAACGCCTAAAGCAGTGATGGTGTTTCTTGCAGGATGAAATTGTAGAGTCGCCTCAAGTGTTGTTTCGTTTCTTGTATGGTTGAAGTGTGACTTAAAAGACTGAGGCCGGCTGAGGTCGAAGCAGCGCTACGTGAAAAGAGATTCACGAGAAGTACAGAGCGGAATGAGATTTGTGGCTTGTAGCCTACTAGAAGGTTTACGGATCTGGGCTTCGAAGGATTGCTTCTGCAGGCGGACTGGCCTTACATGATGAATGATGATAGACTTCGTGTATGCTCGACCGGAGCCTTGAAGGAACAGCGGGCCGCTCTCCGGCGAAGGCCGGAGAGCGGGTGGCTTGACGAGTAGTGCTACTGACGAAGGTGCTGAGAGTGAGGCGTGACGACCAAAACGAGAAAATGGCAAGTGAGATGTGAGAGTGATTTGAGGAAGAACCAGCATTTTATAGACCTTGGTGACGTCCTCTGGGGGTCGTTTCGGGAAATACCACAGAATCTGTGTTTCCTGTGTGGGCCTGTTTCATACCCACGTGTGTAGCTTTTGTTTTGATTCCATGATGTTTGAGAATGGCGGGAAAAAGAATTTCTTTGTCTGACCTCTACATATACGAGGGTAATTCAATAAGTATCCACACTTTTTATTTTCACAATTTTATTTTCACATCTGATTGATTATAAACACCACTTCTCAACATAGTCTCTCTGTTTCTCAATACACTTAGTCCAGCGATCTACAAGCTTCCTAATGCCATCACAAAAGAATGTTTTTGGCTGTGTGCGTAGCAGTCATGCACCGCCTCCTTCAGGTCATCATCGCCTTTGAATCGCTGACCTCTCAAAGCGTCTTTTAGTGGTCCAAACAGGTAAAAACCCGAAGGTGCCAGGTCTGGACTGTAGGCTGGATGGTCGAGAACTTCAAATTTAAGTTCTTGAAGGCATTTTCAAGTCTGTGCAGCGATTATTATTTTTTTTTTATTGGGTTCAAAATCCCAGCTGAGCCGTGAACGGCCAAGCTCTGAAGGGCCAGTTCAACCTACAGCCCAAGTTAAGCTAGATTAAAAACTTACGGACTTGAGGTCCTATTAGGTCCTACCTCAGGGTTGCTGACTCGATGTGGGCCTACCTTAGGCCTCAGTTGCATGAATTTAAGATAAAAAAACAAAAGGGGCACTATTTTTGGTCTTCTTTCTAAACCTTGCAACAACAACACAACCTGCACAATTGCACGACGCAACAATCTTGTATCTAAACAACCAAATTGAATTGCAAGAGAGCTCTCTATGAGACCACACCCTGTAAGTACCGCATTCCACAAACGAGTAGAAAAGATGCGCAGCGCCCCAAAAAATGATGCCACAAGAGTGCGCAAACAATGATGCCACAAGAGCCCAAAAATGCTAGCTCTAAATTAAGTGAATTTTTCACTAACCTTACAATTATGAGATGGATATATATACACACCTTAACTTAATATATACAAGCAATGCTGCATCAATCAGCTTAGTCATCATATCGCCTTGGGACAACAATGGTTCTTCCTCTTCTAGATTTTCTAACAGCGGTATGAGGGCGCGCATTGTCGTGTAACAGAATAACACCTTCCGACAATCTCCCTCTCCGTTTTGTGCGAATTGCTTGCTTTAACTCATTCCGAAGCATGTCAGAATATGATGCACTTGTTACTGTAGTTCCACGCTCTAGATAATGTTCAAGGATAGGGCCTCGTGTATCCCAAAGCAGTGTTAGCATAACTTTACCTGCTGATGGCTACGCTTTGAACTTCCTTGCAATGGGAGATGTTGGATGCTTCCATTGCATGCTCTGTCGTTTGCTTTCTGGTTCACACTGATAGATCCAGGTTTCATCTCCAGTGATAGTGCGCTCCAAAAAGTTTTCACCTTCATTATGATACCGCGCCAAAAGACGAGAGCAGACGTCCATACAATTACGCTTGTGCTCTTCCGTCAACTGTTTGGGCACTCATCTTGCACAAACTTTGTGAAAGCCAAGACTGTCATGAACTATCGAATAAGCTGACCCTTGACTGATATCTAATGAAGATGCAATTTCTTTTATTGTTAATCTTCTGTCATCGAAAATCATGGCTCTGGCTTCTTCCTGCTTGTCACCACTGGTTGATGTTGACGGTCGTCCTGAGCGCTGAGCATCTGTCACACGTGTCCGACCTTCCTTGAACATTTGAATCCACTCGTACACACTTCGCCGTGGTAACGCATTATTCCCATACTGAGCACATAAACGCGTGTGAATTTTAGCTCCTTTCACACCTTCTGCCCACGAAAAACGAACCACGGATCTCTGTTCTTTCAGAGTACAAATTGAAAGCGGCGCAGCCATGCTCACTACTCGTACGATATGTGACGGCTACGAGTAGCCTAAATAAACCAATACTGTTGCTAGCCTAAATAAGCCTATGCTGTTGCTAGCCTAAATAAGCCTATGCTGTTGCTAGCCTAAATAAGCCTATAGATCTCAGTTTAGCTCGTTATTACGAGTACATATTATATATACTACATTATCACTAAAATAAAAAGTGCGGATACTTATTGAAGTACCCTCGTATGCTACACACAGACCGTGCATGGAACAAGGAGTTCTTCTGGGAAAATTAAATCCACTATAGTCCGAATAAGTAATGATAAATGACAAATACTAACGTTTTTTTCTTTTTCATGATGAAAGCCCAACGTGGGCAACGGGTCACTCCCAAAGAGGCCCCAAAATATAACTTCGCTCACCAGCTATCTGCTAAGCATATAGTTGGTGAGGGGAGCTATATTATTGGATTTGCCCCTGAAAATGAGTTTATAAAATATTATATATTTACTGGGTTTGCCTCTGATAATTCACCGTGTAACACAAAATTTGTCCATGAGTTAAAACTATTATTTTCTGATTTTTTAGGGCATAAATAAGTAAAAATGAGCAGTCACCAAGTTCAGACTTCGGTTCTGAGTTCATGAGATCGATTTATTGATTTTTTGCCATTTTTGCTTATTAATTTAAGGGTTTTTCACACTATCTGCTTTTAAATCAAATGAATCCTGTTAAGTATAATTTTAATTGATGTTAACACGATTATTATGATAAATCAATGATGAAAAATGAAGTTCTCCAGGCCCCGTCTTTAGAAATGAAAATAAAAAGAAGGAAACGAGTAGGGAATAATTATGTATCATAATATGTTAATACACAGACAGTGATACATTGCAGTGATGCAGAGCGTTGATAAAGAGTATTGCTACGGAGAATTGATACAGAATTGATGCAAAAATTCTAGCGTTATAGTTTAATCAAAAAGAAGTTTGTCTACGAGATTGGCGATTGTATTTCAGTTCACTCTCACGCAAAAGGTTCCAGATATAGTCCCCCATCATACTTTCATTGTACTGTCCCTTGTAGCGTTCCTCGAAAGAGCTGACATCCTGGTGAAATCTTTCACCTTGTTCTTCTGAATAGTCTCCCATGTTTTCTTTGAACTCATCAAGGTGGGCGTGTAGTACGTGCAGTTTCAGCGACATCCCATGCTCCGGTACGACATCCCATGCTCCGGTACGTGTCCACAAGTTCGTCAACGATTTCCCTGTAGTTCTCTGCCTTGTGGTTTCCGAGGAAACCTTTGACTAGAGAAACGAAGCTTGTCCAAGCTGCCCGCTCAACCTCAGACAGCTTCTCAGGAAAGCTGTCGGAGTCAATAAGTCGCTTCACCTGAGGGCCCACAAATACTCCTGCTTTGATCTTCGCCTCCGACAACTTCGGGAACAGCTCCTGGATGTGCTTCAAGGCCTCACCCTCTGGATCCAGCTGTTTAACAAACTGCTTAATGATGCCCAATTTGATGTGCAGGGGTGGCATCAGCACTTTCGTTGGCTCCACCAGCGGCTCTTGCTTCACGTTATGGGCCCCAACCTCATAGCCGGTCCTGAGGGCCAGTTCCTCTTCTCGTAGTGAAGGGCTGTATTTCGGCTATCCCAGAGGCACAAATAGCAAGGGAACTTGGTGAAGCCTCCCTGAAGCCCCATCAAGAAGGCCACCATCTTGAAATCGCCAATGACCTCCCAGCTGAATTGGTCGTACTTCAGTGCACTCAGCAGGATTTTGACGTTCTGGTACTCTTCTTTCATGTGCACTGAATGAGCCAGAGGAATCGAGGGCCACTGATTTGTGTTGTGCAGTAAAACAGCCTTGAGGCTTTTAGATGAACTGTCGATGAAGAGCCGCCAGTCAGAGGTGTTGCAGGGAATGCCCACAGCGTCGAAGAGTCCTCTGATGTCATGGCAGTAGCACAACCCATCTCTGAGAGTGAAGAACACTGAAAAGCCGCGATGCCGCTTCCTCTGGGAAGTAATTCGAACGCTGTCGTCCAGTAAGTCCCACTGCTTCAGTCTGGAAATGAGCAGCTCGGCGTTGGACTTTGTCAAGGCCATTTCCCTGATGAGATCGTTGATGTCCTCTTGGTTGGGGTAGTAGGGGCACCTTTCACCGGCCACCCGGCGTCGACGGCGCGCAGCAGATGACGCACCTTGCTCCTCCTCGGAATCATCATAGCTTGCTTCTTCTGCTGGACAAGATTGATCTCTCAAGGGAGGCTTGGCACAGGTAGGTCCGTCGCGTTATGGGGAACAGGTGCAATAGATGACGGAATGTCAGGGTACTCAATGGGAGGCGCATTCTTCCCCTTTCTTCGTTTTGTTGGGTCCACCATACAGAAATAGCAGTCCGTGAGATGGTCTGAGGGCTCACGCCAGACACGGGGGATAGCGAAACGCATTGCCCTCTTCTCTCCTCTAAACCAACCTTCAAGAGTGCGGCGGCAGTAATCACAGATGACATGTGGTGCCCAGCGTTTGTCTTGGTCACCGACTGGCATTCCGAAGTAGGCATGATAGGCTTCCTTTGCACGGGTGCAACTGTCCAAGCAGTGTTTTTTAGCCGTCTTTGCGAAGAACTCGCCGCACACGTAGCAGAAGGAATCCGCTGGGTATTTGCAACCACGAGCAGCCATAACAGTAACTTCGTCACACGTCACACGTCTGAAAAAGTAAAAATAATGGATTAATTTAACCCTATATGGACATAATTCTTATTTTTGTCTTAAATTTTTTTTTACCTATATTAAACATTCATTTAGAGTACTTTGAACATAAATATGTGATTTTTAATGTAATATATACATATATATATAATATAAGCACACCGGACAAAAAATTAGTCACCCCTAATAGCACCGATAGTAGGAAGTTCAAGGTCACACAGAGGGCGCTGATGTAGCATTGGTAAGTGACAAGTAGCGGTGACGTAGCACACAGGATCAGATCTGTTTCGTGAGGTGGTGAAGAACAAAGTGTGTGTTGGATATAGTCTGCAAAATGGGTCGTGAGGCAGACGTTACTCAGTGGCAAAAAGGAGCCATCGTGTTTGGCAGAGCCCACGGACACAAAATGTCTGAAGTAGCCCAATTTGTTGGTGTGTCAACGCGTACTGTCCAGCGAATTTACAAAGAGTGGTGTAGTTCGCAATCAACTGACAATCGACGGCGTAACTGTGGCCGGAAAACAATTCTCGACAATAGGGGCCGCCGCCATGTTTCTCGTCTAGTAACTGCAAATCGTTTTCAAACCAGAGAACAATTGCTCCAAGAAACCAATGAGGTTCTCCAGCGACCAATTTCCGAACGGACATTGCGACGAGAACTGCATGCGATGGACATCTGGAGCAGGGTACCACGGAAGAGGCCGCTGTTAACAGCAAGTCACAAATTGGCACGTTATAAATGGGCTCAGAGGCACAAAAACTGGACTGCGGCAGATTGGAAACGTGTAATTTGGTCCGATGAGTCCCGTTTTTGTTTGTTCTCCAATGATGGGAGGCGACGAGTACATCGCAGGTCCAATGAAGCCTTTAATCCTGAATGCGTCGAAGGTGTTGTTCAGGCTGGAAACAGAAAGTGAAGCGCAGGAATAGACACCCACGGACTCTGGCGGAACTTCGGGACCGGCTGATGAACGAGTGGCAGCAAATCGATGTTCAGTACATGCACAACCTCGTAGAGTCTCTGCCTCGCCGGATTCGTGCGGTTATCAAGGCCAGAGGCGCCGTCACACGTTATTAGGTACATTCTGAGAGGGGTGACTAATTTTTTGTCCGGTGTGCTTATATAATAATATATATAATATATATATAATGTAATATATATAATACAAATTGGACAACCTTATACCACGTGGCAAAGAAGGCATGGATGTCAGAGCCATCAATATTGTCACGTTTCAATAAAATATTCTAGTGCTCAGTTTATCAGAATTGTTTTATATTACTTCAGCCACTCTAACAACATATATTGAGCAATAAAAAATTATTCAACTTACCTTTAATCAAATAAAGTGATAAAAAATAAAAACGAACTGCGTAACCATACACTTTTACTTCTACTGACGCACTAACTTATTTTTTTCATTAAAGCTCGGTTTTCTGCAGTAGGAGTTGCCAATTCGTGATATAAACTCCTTGAACCGTTACAAATTTGACGATATCGTCATTTAAGTTAAAATGTACTTGTTTCGGTAAATATATAGTAAATTTTGAAGCGTTTACAGATCTGTCGCAGATGTCCATATAGGGTTAAAAAATAATAATATTCTTATTTCAACAAAATCGATGTACTGACAACAAACCCGAAGTTTAAAATCACTGACAGCTTTTTTCCAGTGATTTGAAGCATAATGAATCAGAAAATAAAGGTTATTGCCCAGAAACAAAGAAAAAAATTTTTTTGTTACACGGTGATATATAATGAATTTATAAAATTCTATGCGCAAACTGTCACAGAGTTTATATTGAAGAAGGTAGTAATTTTTCTAACAGAAATTATAAACATAAATACAGTCTTAGAACCGGCGACCTTAATTCGGCCCTACATCAGCATAGACCTATCTCAGCTCATTCACTTGAAATTAATAATAATTCGGCCCTTCATTTACGCATGAAAGGTAAAAATAAGAGGAAATTGAACCTTTTTTAATTGAAAATATTGAAAATTTCAACAATGATTGGGATAAGTTTTACATCGATCCACTTTTAGATCAAATTTTAGCTCGAGATATTATTTTTAAGTATTTTCTGACCTGTTTTCATCCGTTAAATAGATGAGGAGGTTCGTGCGTTGTTCTCCCGGGTAAGTTCGTAACTGTTATTTCATTTCAGTCTTCCTACCCGAACGAAGAGGAGTGGAGCTCCTCCAGAAGCTTCCTACTTGTAGTGCTTTTATTTTTTACTTGTAATCGGCATTTTTTACTCGTACATTTAAGTATGGTCATTGTACGGTTTGAACCTAATAATATGGCATGGATTCCGCATGAAGCCGCGGGTCCCCGCTCGCGAGAACGTCGAATCTTTCGTGAGCCACAAAAATAAGCCATTGTATTGATTAAGCGGATGACCTTGATGGCAATGCATACATGCACTTTTACCCGAGAGGTTGGCTCACCCTATTTTCTATAATTGGACAGCCTTCACTAACACTTTAAAAGAGGAAGATTTTCGGAGAAAAAAAATGTAAAAATAATACCAAACTATATCGTATTTTATACACATATTCAAAGGTCAAGGCTAATAAATTATATATATATATATATATATATATTCTTACTTCAGTTTCCATTATTTTGCTTAATTTTATTTTTTATAAGCGAGAGTGCGTGCAGAAACCTCCTTTGAATTATCTGTTTGTCATACCTATTTATAGAACATTATATATATCACTTTGCGTCACTATATGTGCCAATATATATAAAATATATATATATATATATATATATATATATATATTATATATATATATATATATATATATATATAATATTTATTTATTTTACTACTTCATTTTATGTGCATATTTGGAACGTGTGGGTTCTGGAGAGAGAGAGAGAGAAGATTTTCTGAGAAAATATATATATATATATATATATATATATATATATATTGCACGAAGATGTGAATTTAAATAAATTGATACCTCTATGGAAAGTTTTTGCTTTCGTCCATTGAGGAACTATTTAAAATTCAGTTTCAATTTTATTCGTGAAGCACTCTCGCTTCCTGAAGTGCTGATTGTATATTTCATGACATGTTATACATTCATGTCGCCTTTACTCAGCTTTGTATGAACGCAAAGTGTGACGTTGTTTAAGCGTCTTCATACCGTTCAAAACAAGTTCATACGAACAACTAACTAAAATTAAGCATTTCTAATAAGTGTACCAAATGTAGAGGACGGGTCTATGTGGGCAGATGTGCATTTCCGATTTGAGACTGTGCCATGCATATGCCAATTTTGGAAATTTTCATATATATATATATATATATATATATATATATATATATATATATATATCTGTATATATTTAACAAAATTACCCCCACCAGCATTCAAACCCGGGACCTCGAGTCGCGAGTATTACCACCACACAACGGCGGAATAAAAGTCAAAAGGCCATGAGTTCGAATTCTGATGAGAGCAATTTTGCTTCACACAAAAAATACACGTACTCATGCGTTATCCCATATATATATATATATATATATATATATATATATATATGATGCAAATCCACAGGGAAAAAGAAAAATGATTCCAAGAACTTTCGTGTATTCAGAAGTACACCTCGTCAGGGACGAGGTGTACTTCTGAATACACGAAAGGCTTTGGAATCATTTTTCCTTTCCTTGTGGGTTTGCATCAATCATTCATTTCACGTGTTTAATTGTGAAATTCATTCCATATATATATATATATATATATATATATTATATATATATATATATGATAAATTTTACAACTGTGAACTGGAAACTCCGGAATGGCAGTGGGAGTCGAACCTCTTCGTGTGTGGTATCAGTCATTGGCTCAATTGCCTTAGCCATCAGGGATTTATAAAAGAGAATTTTTTCAAGATCTGGAAATAAATGGTTTAATCATGTTCCTTTGTTCCTTTTCATATTTTCTCACCTTGTATAAAACTTAATTATTCAGCCAGTGACATTAATACCAAGCTACTATATATATATATGTGTGTGTGTGTGTGTGTGTGTGTGTGTGTGTGTGTGTGTGTGAAGAAAGGTAGACGGCAGCTAGCTGTAACTCGAAGACATACTGTACGCTATTAACATGTAATAAAAATTTGATTAAATACATTGTACGATTTCTGTTCACTTGACAGTGTAAAAAGAAGAGGGTAGTAATTATAGTGTATCGGTTAGTTTCATATACATAAGTTATGTACCAAATATACCAGAACGAGTGATTTAAGTAGAATTTACCTAATTTACTTATTTAAGTATAGTCTATCGGGTTGCGTGAGATTAGGACCATGCAGCGGGGAAAGTGTTTCAATTCACATTTCATCATTATTTTATAAGGCGTGGCCTTTAACTAGAACTTGCGTATGAATGCTGCAAAAGTGCTAACTGATGAACCACGCAAACCAGTTAAATGAAAGTATCCAGGTTGCGAGGTTCCGTTGACTACTCCTATATTATCATGTCAAATTAACGACGCAACTTTGTCAGTTCTGAGTCCAAATGTTTTTTCTGTCCGTCTAACAACAACACTAATTAATTATTTCACATTAAGAAGGGCCAGAGATTCATCACTTAGGAAACGTCCCTAATAAGTGAAAGGGACACACTTTCACATGACTTTTGGAGATGACAGGATAAAAGCAAATTGGGATTCAGGAATTGTGTTGTGAAGTGTGAAAGACACTCGCTGGTCGCTCCCGGCAGTCATTGCTAATTAGAAGTGGTTCCAGATGACAAAACTAGTAAAAATGTTATTGTGTTTTTAACTGTAATATGAACCTGTCATATTCATGAATAATAGGATGGTCTTAATTCTAAATTATAGTTCATTTCATCTTATTCTTTAAGTAGATTTATCTTCCAAATAATGGAGAACATTATATCCACAAATTCAGAAGACCGAAGTACCTCCGCAAAAACCTGACAGGGCTCCTGTCAAAGATAATCGCGCACTTCTCTTGCAAAAGTAGATGAAGTTAAAGTGCTTGGGATCAAGTTAGATAACAAATTAAATTTCAGAAGTCACATACAACATATCAGATCAGAGATATCTAGTTTTCTCCGTAAAAACAATTCCTCAAAGTTCTCTTTACGCTGTATTACTCCTTTTTTAATCCACATTTTACAGTACAGCATTACAACACTGGGTAATGCAAAATTTTTTATATATATTGCCACTCGTAAATGTACTAAACATTTACAAGGAAATTGTGGAGGAAGGAGATTGTAGATACCAGTCGACCAGGGAAGTACTCCCGGGGCGGACGTTAGGTAGGAGACAGGGAGTGCTGGAACTCCCGTTTCTCCTGTCACTGTCCTCCTTAGCTGATCTTTTTGTCTCATCTACGCTGTGAGCAGTCCAGCATGCTCTCAAACATACACTTCTCCTCTATTCCTCACAACACAGGCGTGCATCTTATACACTACACAATCTTCTTAAAATTTATATACGGGGTGTACATAAAGTCAGGACCTATTTTTGTGAAGCACTTGGAAATTATATGGAATTCAATCATAAAATGATAAAGTGGTAACGTTTATTAAATAATTAAGAGTAGGATTCGACGTGACGCCCATCAGTATCCCTGCACAGCTCAAATCGTTCCGCAGCATTTCTAAACACATTGTGGAGCATTTGCGGGGTTATGTTATCTGCAGCAGTTCGTATACGTGTACGTAAGTTTTCAAGACTCGTAATCTTCGTCTGATAGACGTGCGATTTGATAAAACCCCATGCAAAGAAATCTAAAGGGGTTAAGTCTGGTGATCCCGCTGGCCAAGGTCTGTTGCTTCCGCGTCCGATCCAGCGATTTGGAAAACGTCCATTTAGATAATCCTGAACAATTTTGGCATAGTGACAAGGAGCACCATCATGTTGATAGACGACGGGGATAGGATTGTTAGTACCGTCGTCTATCAACATGATGGTGCTCCTTGTCACTATGCCAAAATTGTTCAGGATTATCTAAATGGACGTTTTCCAAATCGCTGGATCGGACGCGGAAGCAACAGACCTTGGCCAGCGAGATCACCAGATTTAACCCCTTTAGATTTCTTTGCATGGGGCTTTATCAAATCGCACGTCTATCAGACGAAGATTACGAGTCTTGAAAACTTACGTACACGTATACGAACTGCTGCAGATAACATAACCCCCACAAATGCTCCAGAATGTGTTTAGAAATGCTGCGGAACGATTTGAGCTGTGCAGGGATACTGATGGGCGTCACGTCGAATCCTACTCTTAATTATTTAATAAACGTTACCACTTTATCATTTTATGATTGAATTCCATATAATTTCCAAGTGCTTCACAAAAATAGATCCTGACTTTATGTACACCCTGTATAAAAGGCATCGTTGAACCTCAGTGACTTTGATTTCGGCTCTCCTTTTTTTATGGAGAGGCATTTTTGCGGGCGCTCGCCCTTGGCTCCTCCTTCTTATATAAAACGCCCCAAAATTGCACTCCTTTTTTAAAAACAATTGCATAGACCTATAGTCAAAGGTGGGCACCCGGGCCTCAAAAAGGACCGACGGTCCCGGTCCCGGTCCTTGCCTCAAACTGGACCGGTCCTTTCTGAAGATAGGACCTAGGAACGACTCGGTCCTCGGTCCTTATATATAATATAAGTGAAAAATTTGATTAAAATGAAAAACGAAATTAAAGACACCAGAAATCTTTAATTTTATTAACGTAAATTATAATTAATACAATACATAAATGATGAAAAAAAGTTATTAAGTTAAATGCTTGAGTTTCCCTTCAAGAAGACTAGCATTTCAAAATCTTCTTTAGAACTTCAAATAATCACTAAACACACTAAAATCACTAAAAAAAGACCGTCCGGAATTGCTTAAAAATGGACCGTCGCTCCTCATTTCGGTCCTCACTGAGAAAAGGACCGACTTTCCCGTTCACGGTCCTTAAAAAGGACCGAGTTCCTGGAATTCGGTCCTTTTGGAACTCGGTCCTGCCCACCTTTGCCTATAGTATATGTAAAATTCATATTTTGAAAGTTTCCATTATATTATGTGGAACATTATAATGTGTGGCATTAATCTGTAGTTTTGTTATTTTAAGATTATCTCATTTTTTCATTTGTAATGATAGAAATTAATTTATTATTGGCATTATAATCATCTAATGTTTATCACTTCTTTTATTTTTCTTTTATTTCTAAGATGATTTCAGTTTTCATTTGCAATAACAGAAATTAATCAACCAACCACAATTTTATTTTATTTTCCGTTATTTCTATTTATATTATGATGTCATAAAAATGAAATGAATCCGAAAGGTTTTACCTGAAATTTCCCCTGTTTCTCAACCCCATATTCAGATAAGAATACTATGATTAGACTACTTGGCAAACACTAAATACAAATTGAAACATCAGTGCCAATATTTTGTAAGTCTATTATTGATGTGATGTTTCTCTTCACCTATTTAATATTGTATACTTTATGTAATGTATTCTTTCCGAAAACAGATTATTTCTTTGTTTGTTTGTTTGAATATTCTGAACAAGATACAAAACTGACGGTATTTTCGATTATTTAACGAGCTATCACGCCAATAAATAATTAATAGTACTCCTCATTCGGCGGATGAAATCAGAACTAAAGCTTTGCACAAAGGCAGATTCGCATGATTTACGGGTATATTACTAAAAACTGAATATTATCACATTAATCTTCATTAATGTGCTTGATTTATTAACTGATCCTTATATTTCATTACATATTAAACTACATACTTAATGAAAATATTAAACTATAATTTAAATTGATGACGTTCATTTGGTGGTAATTTAGTTGTCATTCCAAACACTAGATGGCAGAAGAAGGGGAAAAAAAAAAAAAAACGCTATCGCAAAAGTTGGAGCTTCGGATCTTATTATAAAAATCTTTGGCCTTATAACAAGAACACCGGCAGGATAAGGGTTTCAGGGTTATTCTTGGAATTTAAAGCAATTGACTCCAGTGGGAATAGAATGAAGAGTATTTTCAGAAGAAGAAGAAAAACGTTAAGGGCAAACATTCACCAGTTGGATAAGACATATTATGATAGAGACAGAGTTAATCAGTTTCCGAGAAGTTGTTTTTATCCCCCCAAAAAAAGTTTTTCTCCTTAAGAATTGAGGGAATTTTTGTTTGTTAATATAGTTATTCATTACAGAATTTTGAGTTTTATTTATTTTTTGTTTCTTCGTCTGCGAGGAAAAAGAAGCTACTTTTTATAGGCTTGGAAGAACAAAAAACAAAAACAGAGATATGTCGAGAATAACTCGAGTATGAAGGATCCATAAATAAACATATGCCCAAAGGATTATCATTATTATTCAACCCTTAACGAAATATAATGTTTTTCCAAGTCTATTATACATAAAAATTGATTTTAGCCAATTAAGACGTTTTTTACCAAGTTCCACATCATTTTAAAAATGTTGCATTACAAAAATCAAAACTAATTTGGTGATTTGCTCAGTATGGAAAATTACTCTTAACGACTTAAGGCATACATCATCATACGCAACAGCAGCCTGGCTCCTTAATTAATGAATGAAGAGGTAACATAGCTCATTCCGATTACTGAAGTATACAAATTACACAGCCTCAAGAATCTAGTTTCAGCAGTGGAAGAGTGTGACCTTAATTCGACCTTGAAAGATTACTGACAGCGATAAATGGTCGTGCTCGGTGATCGGATCCTGGAACGAAGCATGTAGTCGTTGACATTTTGGCGCTCGCGCACACACACACACACACACACACACCCACACATTAAACAGAATTTACGATAAACTATTTGTCAATTAGTCTAAATGCTGAAGATGATAATGTTTTTTCTGATAACAATTTTTAATTGTTAATTAATGATACCATCTTATGATCGCTTTAACCCTTTAGATCGGCGTCAAATAGTTTATATGATGCTCTTTGCTCGAGATATAACCCAGATTCGCTTCAAGTAAAAGTACCAAAAATAAACATTTAATATATTGTATAAAGAACAAAAGAATGCCAACTAAACACAGCTTTATTTACAAACATTATACTAGACAGAATTCAACCATCGCCCGTAACTCGGTAACACCGTTTCCTTGCAAGTAAAGTGGGGACACTGAAGACACTGAGGTTCGACTCCCGATGGTGTTAGTAACAGTAATCCAGAAGTTAGCGCAATGAACCGCTTTTTTTTTTTTCCTCAGCGTTGTGTCAGTTTCTGCCCATCGTCAATAATTATTATGTAGAATTCAGCATTATATATATATATATTCGTAGTACATAGCTACTTAATATTTTGGCGATGTAAATTTATTTATAGGTCTTTTATTGTCATGCAACAAAACTATTCAGCAAAATTGGCACTCAAAATTCTGATCAGAACTTGTATAATATATGCGGAAGTGAGGGTATTTTCGTTTGTAGAGAGGATTGGATGAAGAGACTCGATTGTCCCATGTAATTTTGCCTGTCTTTGAATTAAAAAATGAGCTCTAAGGTCCTATAACAGAAAGATATTCTCTCTCTCTCTCTCTCTCTTATATATATATATATATATATATATATATATATATATTTGAATAAAATGTGAAATGCCTTTTCATTATAACCTATAAGATACGGAAATGAAAAAGTGGTAGGAGTGAGTTAGTTTTGTTGCTGTGAATACTGGAACTTTCCAACTAATAATTCTCTATCCAGGAATAGGGTGTATATATATATGGCATCGACTAAAAGTTACTGAAAGAAGAGGTGACAATGAATATGGTCAAAATTAAAGAATAATAATAACGAGGACTGTGAAGGGGGGGGGGAAGAAGAAAGAAGGAGAGAATGAGGTTGGGGGTATGAATACTCCTGGCGGAATCTCTTCCAAAAGACAAGGTCACGAGAAGCGCTCCATTCGGTATAAAAGGGGCTGACTCCGACCGCCGTAGTCTATCCTTTCATTTCGGATTTAGAAGCAGGTAAGCCTCAGTAAAGAGCTGTTTAATTAAGGAGGGTTTGTGGTGTTAAAGTCTGTGGTACGGATTCATTTTGGTTCCATATTTTAGTTTTATTTACATTTTTTTATTTATCTATTGCTCATAATAATAATCCATGCAGATATATATATATATATATACATATATATATATATATAACAAAACTTTCATTAAAAGTCCTTCATGCGTTTGAGATATTTATAGAATTAAGCTATTTTTTATTTTAAGTGAGAGGTGGTAATAATGATAACTAAGGAGGACCAGAAACTGGTACAGAGCTCAGGCCAACGTATGTGGACCATTGCTCTAACTCCTCTATTATTATTACCTACTGAGCTACGGATGCTGGAGTGGGAGACAGTAGGGTGCAGCAGCGTGCTTTAGGTTTTCGAGACACGCGTAGTTATAGTTACTTTGGGTTTTAAAGAACAATTTTAAAGTAGTTTTATTTCATTGTTCTTTCGTCTTTTTTCGGTTTAGTCACATTTATTCTGGGAGACAAACACCCTTAAAAAGCTTCTTAAATTAGTTAGTTTTTTTCAGAATATCATTGAGCGTGTGGGGGGGGTGAGGAGGTTAGTTGGTTTTATTCCAATTGCCACTACTTGGTTCACTCATTAAAACCCGGTAAAATTTGTTAACTTTATTTAGAAAATATGCGCCAAGTGAAAGCCTCGAGAGTGATATTGTATCAAAGTTCGTTTCCAAACTTTTATAACATAAAAAGTTTTGATGTAAAAGTAAATCGAATCTGGAAATATCCAAAACATCCTTTCACAACTAATTCTAAATTTTCTCTAATTATAAAGATTTAATTTTAGTTTATAAAGTAAATTGATAATATTTTTGTAACATGTTAACGTAAAAGTTCAGAATTTACCTATTTTATAATAATAATAATAATAAAAATAATAATAAATCTTTATTAGTAAAAATAAATATTACAATGATAATTTACGAAACATTTATTCATTTCTACCTGAGTAGTTTGGCCCTTAAGCTTTGTTATAGGATTTACTGGGAAATGTTAATTATTTAAGTGTTTATTAATTAAAATGTTAATTATTTTGACTTTATAAAGACAAATTGCATTTTCTTTTATGTTAAGTGAAGTTAAAATAAAAGTTCAGCGTAGCCTATAGGTATTTTTCAAATAAGACTATTATAGCTGTTTCGGTAGTATTTTTAATTATATATATATGTATACTCTCACTTTCCAACGTGATGAGAAAGGAAGAAAAACTAGTCTGGTAACCCGTGTACGTGAGAATATTTTTTATTGTCTTCCTCGCGACCTCTGTGTACATTTTTCTGTATGTAGCACGTAGCTCGCGCACATACCACCTCCATTTCCTCAGCCTAACCTAATTAGCGGACACTGGGGTCAAGCTAAGGTAAGAATTTATCATTAAAACGCTTCTCTTTGAATTGCGTTTCTTACTTCGAACTATGCATTAAAAAGTTTTGTTTACTGCCATTTTGTTCACTTGAAAGTTTATTTTAACATTTATGAATGCCAATCGCCTTACTTTCGATCGTAGCAAACATTATTATTATTATTATTATTATTATTATTATAATGCTTTATGAATGTTTTAAATGCACATTATTGTTGGTGGAAACGTGTGTGTGTGTGTGTGTGTGTAAATTCTATAAAAGTTTATCCTAGTTATCATTATTAATAATTAATAATACAGGGTGATCGAAAAGTTTCTCCGCAGTAGTAATAAGATATTTACTTTATTGAAATTTTACATAAGGAGATACAAGAATTCTATAAATGTAATGACATATGATTGTTACCTGTTTAGAGTAAGTAACGTAGCAAGACTTAGCTTAGACTAGCCTAGACTTCGCCAATATTTTGTTAAAGATTTCGCGATATCGTACAATTTTCATTAAAATATCTAAGTTCAATAAAGTAAATATCTTATTACTACTGCGGAGACACTTTTCGATCACCCTATATAATGTTTGAATGTTGTGATTACTAAGTGATAATGTAGGGTAATCACACGTAAGTCTATTTTTTAGGAAATGTAAAACATATGCTGGTTAAGCATAATAACGACTGCTGTCAATAGAGTTAACTGTTAAGAAGTTAAATAATAGTTCGTTAATAATTTGAAAATTAAATAACCTAATGCTTTTTAAACTCAAGGTTTTATCCTTATAAAGGAGACAGCATCGGTGGTCAAACTACTTTCATTTTTAGGACATTGTATTTTATAAGGGCATAATATCACTTTTCAGTTGTTTATAACGTGAATAGAATTATCAAATAAATGAGGTAAAATTATAATGATGCAATACGGTTATCTCGTTCTTATTAATACTTATAGAATATACATTCTATATTTATTTATTTATTTTTTGCGAAAATTATTAACAACAAATTACATTATGAATTACTCAATTCTTTCTACATCATGAAATGTCGTGATAAATCACGACTTTCCAGACGGAGTATCATAATGTTACATCTCTGTTTTCACGTGATAAAAAAAGTTACTCCATAACCCGTTATTACGCCATATTATTTTTGAAACTGTCCGACAGTCGTTATTTCTTCTCTCTGACGCTGAAAATTTTTCGCTCGTGAAAAATAAAAGAGTTCAAAATATATGAATTATGATTTCTAGAATTCTAATAATTAACTCTAGAAGAAAGGTTTTTGCATTCGAACGAGAGTAAAATTGCACTCGAGAAGCGCAAATAGTGTAGCTTGACCTGGTACAATATTGTGAAGTGAATCACCGCAACAAAGGAATTTTAGCAGAACTGCATTTCAAACGTAGGACAAATGTTATTATATAAATTCTAGCGTACTTCCTAAATGAACGTTAAAAGAAAGAGTAAGAAGTAAATAGTACACGCTTTAAAGTTTTCTCTTTATTTATTTTTCAGAAATAAGCCTTAAATATGAAGTTCATTCTCATTGCGGCGAGTCTCGCCGTTCTTGTCCAGGCTCAAAGACCGACGACGACGACTACCGGTCCTCGGTTGTTAGACCTACCTGAAGCCAATTTATGTGCATCCAGTATGTATTGTTAACATCAGATATGGTGATACCTTTGCATAATTTTCTTCGTTCTAACAAAGGGAAATGAAGAAGGAACAAAGAGGAGAGAGAGAGAGAGCAATTAAGGCTGTTGTGACGAATAATAATAATAGTTCAATAGTTTCCTTAGAGGTTAAGGGGCAGGGGGTTAACAGGTGTCACAACACTTCATGAATGACATTTGTTTATTCATCTCTCTCTCTCTCTCTTTCTGCACTAAGAGCATCGGATTAACATTCAAAATTTCAAGTTCGAACGACGGATGGATTGGATTTGTGATCTAAATTAGCCGGATTTTTTTTTCATTTTCACTATTGTGAATGGGTATACTCGTATGATTGACCAAAGAGTCCTATTTGCTTAGTGGGCAGCAGAATATCTCGCTTTGATTTTTCGAACTACTACTACTACTACTACTAATAATAATAATAATAATAATAATAATAGAATTCCTTAACATTATTATTAACATAATAATTTGCGTGTTAATGTTGTGGCCTTTAGGTCAAATGTTTAAATAACATATAACCTTGATTTCAGAAAGTAATTAAGGATTGAAAGTCAAATGGATTGGCACCTGGCCCTAAAATATATATATATATATATATATATATATATATATATAGATATATTATATATATTTGAATATATATATATATATATATATATATATATATATATATATATATATATATATAATATATATATATATATTTGAATATATATATATATATATATTTGAATATATATATATATTATATTATATATATATAATATATATATATATATATTATATATATATATATATATATATATATATTATTTGAATATATATAATATATATATATATATATTATATATATATATATATATATATATATATTATATATATATATATATTCAAATAAACATTAATTACATTTTAAATTAGTATTATACCACTGTCTTCGTACTTAAATTAATATCTCACGCTGTAATCTCAAATATCCATCAAAGCTTTAGACACTTCTTAAATAAAAAATGAGAGAGAGAGAGCGTTGAGCAAATACATCTTCACCATAGTGATGGTCACACCTTATAATGGAACTTTCGATGTAGGTGTATGATGGAAATTTCATTTCGGATCAGAAAGTTTTATGAAAATGTTTCTTCTATTAATATAGTGTATAAGAATTATAATTTTCTTAAGATTAGTAACCAAACTAACTAACTAACAAAATATATTCATAGTTTGCGAGCATATTCGCCGAATTAATCTCCGCATGATAATGAGGTTAGGCCCGACTCATTTTTTTCCTTTTGATTGTCACCCGAAATTGTTGCAAACCGAAAAACGATACCGCAATTTCGAGGTTTAGATTTACTTTTTAAAGCGAACATAAATAAGTAAAAGTTTGTTCGAGTCTCATTATTTTTTTTAATTAAACAATTGTTATGGGTTTAGGCTAAGTAGGAACGGGTCTAGAATAAAGAAAACGTAGAAGCATCAGTCAAAAATGTGCGCATTTCAACTTTATATCGTCGGTCTTTTCATAAAATTTTACAGAATTTTGGCTAATGAACGAGACCAATTTTGAAACCAAGTTTTGCGTAAGGGCGATCGGCCGACTTCTTTTATAAATATTAAGATAAGGCCATGCAGTCATAGTCAAGGCTGATAATAATTTTCACTAAGTGACCAGTTCAAGAAGTGGGCTTCTCTCATATCTATTTATTTACAATGTTTGTGTGAATTTATTATCTTTGCAAATACTATAAAGTATTATTTCTGATCTAGAAATTTTTCATCTGTTAAAATGCCTAGTTGTTAACACATCAAATGAGCTTAAGCAGTTGCACACACACACACACACACACACACACACACACACACACACAAATATTGCCATCTGAAAGCAAATCAACTTAGTTGTCTCAGTTTCCCGTGGTTCGGATCCCAGGTAAAGTGTAGGTTCCCTCCGTCATATGACCTTAGATGTTGAACGAGGTTAAACAAACCAATCATTATTTTTTTTTTATTGTCTCATTCTTCTGAATGGACAGGACCGAAACAGTGGCAATTCCAAGGTCGCAACTACTACTTTTCCTGGGACCAAGAAAATTACCTGAGAGTAACTCCAAAACGCAAGAAAGTGGATTGGTTAGAGGCCAGAAACGAATGCAGGAGAAGGTGCATGGATACCGTCAGCATGGAAACCGAGGCAGAAGCGAAAATGGTGAATGACTTTATTGCAAAGAGTAAGTGCAGTCATTTACCTCACTTTTACAGAATTTCGTATAATGGTCTCCCAAAATTATATGAACTTCTAAATTAAAAAATTCATAAGCTTGAAGCTTGTACTATCGAGTAGTATACAGGACATTTGGACATTTTACCAAACTTCAATTTTATCTCTCATTTTAGTAAAGAATCGTAACAAGATAGCGATAAAAAATTTTAGAAACGCCAGTAGGAGAAGAGAGAGAAAAAATGGTATTTTTTTAAACCCGAAAAGTCTTAGATGTCTAGATCAGGAGTGTCCAATCTTTGGGGGGCTGAGCTACTGTTAAACTCTGGCCAGGAAGAGTACTGTACTCAAATGCTCTTCCCACTTTTATACTTTACAATTACAATTGCAATGGCTTCCTAATTATTTTTATTATACTAAATTGTAAGAAAGAACAAAGTTACAAACTTTTCTGAAAGAGAATCTATTCTAAATAGAGTAATTGCATCTTTTCCTTTATAGCACCTCAATTTCTTCTTTCCCGGTTAGGTCAACTGTACGCCCTTGACAATTGGTTAGGTTAAGTCATGATATTTTCGTTAAAACTAACGAATATTTTAACGAAATACTAATGAGTATTTTAACGAAAATATCACGACGTAACCTAACCAATTATCAAAGGCGTATAGTTGACCTAACTGGGAAAGAAGAAATTGGGGGTGCTATAAAGTAAAAGAGCCAAGAAATTTTTTAAATCTTGATAATAGCCTTGGATGGAGTCATGTTGCCTCGGTTAAGAAATAGTTGTGAGTTATGAACTGTTGCGCTTCGTGATCGACCGGTTGGGAACCCATGGTCTAGGCCTAAAAGATGTGCTGAAGATGTCCACCATACTACTGGATACATAGGTGGATATCTTCGGCACACGTTCACTCTCACATATTTTAGACCGCTTTTCTTTACGCTCGCGATGCATGTGACGATATTGTCTCTAAGCATACAGAGATCCTTTCGAGTATTTGCAGAAACTCTCGCAATGAAGTAGTCTCAAAGAAATAAGTAGGGCGATACAAGTCCGGAGATTGAGGAGGCCATCGACTTTTATTTAGTAAGAGTGGCACTCATGGCTGTTGGCCATGGCATTGTTTTGTTGCAACCCAATATCTCCCTCGTTAATATGCATCAGGAAGGCTACGAACTGCTCGATTAGGTTTTGATACCGTTCAATTTTTATTGTCTCTTTAAAGAAAAAAGGTTCGATGATCTTTTATGGTAAAATCGCACTCCTGACATCGACCTTCTCATCTAGGTTGATGACGGAATGCGTGAGAGTTTTCCATTGCCCAAATGTCTCTTTCGAATGTGAACATGGCTGCTCAGATGGAACAGGACTTGTTAGAGAAGAACGATTTGTTCACTGTTCCCTGATGATTGTGATGTCCGTTGTTTATTATTATTATTATTATTATTATTATTGTTATTATTATTGTTATTATTATTATTATTATTATTCAAACTATGGTGTTTCTCAGAGTTTTGATGGCAACTTTTCTGTCCAACTCTAATTTAAGAGTTAATCGGTATTCTTAATCTTTCATCTACTCAACTGGTCAACAATGGAAGAACCTTCCACAATACAAGTTTCCCCCTGTCTATGACCTCCAGTCTTTCAAACGCAGCGCATCGAGAACCTTCATTTCGGCTTTCTCGTTCTACTTCTATTTTTGGGGAGGAGCATTTTTGCAGGCGCTCACCCTTGGCTCCTCCTTCCTGCATAAAAAAAGAACCTGAGAGAAATGTGAAAGTGTGGGATGTGGTCGGTATACCACTTGAAAGAGAAAGCTTGAAATTAAGTCTTAAAATAAAGGGTAACCGGTTGCTATAGTTTTAACCTTGAAGAAATTATGAATTTTATAATTTAGACGGTCCATAATGGTATAAAATAGTGTGAGAGGCACGCAAAAGCCACGGATTATAAGGATTTTTTAGAACGATCTGATCCCTATCATTTTGTCATTTTTAGACATCTTTTCCAAAGATGGAACCTTGCCCAGTCTCGAGCTCTAAGCACAAACTTGTAATTAAACGTTACAGAAACATCTGTAAAGTCAGTTAAAAAATTCCAGTCTGCTCTAAAATCAATAGTTAATTACCATTAGTTGCGATAAATCTAAAAAGTTATGCAAAACTAATTGTACAGAAATTCCTCAAATCTTAGATTAAGTTCATATCTGGCTCTGCATTGCTTTGAGCATTTAGTTTTCTAATAAATTTATCTTTATTTTTACTTTCGCGAACGAAGTTGGAAATGAATACTGTAGCAGTAAGGTTTCTTTACACAAAATTATCATCACGTAGTATAAGGTTTATAATGTATATATATATTAGAGGATTCGAATTGGGCTAGGAGCAATGATAATGAATTCGGATCATATTTTTACCTACAACATTCCAATATACATGTACTCATTTCTTTTGTATGTGTACGTTTAAGGTATGTTATGACAAACGCTACATCAGGAAGAACGTAATCGGAGGAAAGTTTTACTCTACTCCGAAAATAAATGTGTGACCTTTTTCCCAACACACAATACATGTTTCCTTATTGTATTTCCCCAGATTTTATTGGATTGCCATGTCAGGACATAAATTTGGACGTTCTGAAAGCTCTATGGCTTTGGAAACACCAAATATCCAGACCATATTATACAAATATATGGCGCATTACCTGAAGGTTTTCTTCTTTCAGATAACTTGAGTTACATCTGGACATCAGGGCGTCTTTGCGACTTCACCGGATGCGCAGAAAGACAAGACTTGAAACCATTGAATATTAATGGATGGTTCTTTTCCAATACAAACACCAAAATGGCCGCTACAAACAAAATTCCTCCAGGGTGGAAATTCCAACCTTGGAGCCAGACTGGACACACGGGAGTTCCTCAACCCGACAACGCAGAGTTCTCTATTAACAAAACACCAGAGTCTTGTCTCGCCGTCCTCAATGGTATTTACCAGGATGGCATAACGTGGCACGATATCGCTTGCTACCATAAGAAACCCTACATTTGCGAAGACTCTGATTTGCTTATTAAGTACATTGAGGCTACAGACTCCATAAAACTTTAAGAAGAGAAGGTAAAACGTTTCTTTAAATATAATTTAAAGTTAGCCGCGCGTAAGACATAATCAATTTAAAATCAAAACCATGTTTCTTTTACATTACAGTGACAAATTGGTGCCACCAAAAAAAAAAAACAGGAAAAAAATGTTGGTTCGCGCGTCTTCGACACAGTTATAATTGTTTAATTTCCTATCTCTACATAATTTTCAAACATTCAAATAAATTCATTTTACTTTAGTAAGCAAACCTTTAAATTTGTATCCAGTTAATACTTACAATAAACACGTCTTTCAAAACTTTCACTGAGAAAACCTCTTTAAACAGATTATACCTTCTTAAAAACTAGTGTAAATGAAAACACACTTGCTACTGATCTTATTTAACATAGGCCATATATATATATATATATATATATATGTGTGTGTGTATATATATATATATATAATCTGATCTCATGTTAATGCTCCATTGCGCATGGGAAACTATTTTCAAAATATTTATTTTAACTAACTGAATGTTGATCGTAGTTTTATAGTTGTTTTTTATGCAAAGAACTTTTATGATTTCGCTTATCTTCTTTACAACATATATTTTGAATAGTTTCTAAAATCGTAATCTACATTATTATTATTATTATTATTATTATTATCATTAATTACATATTTGATAATGTTGGAGTGTTTTTTATTGGCTAACCTCTAGCAGCCGTAGGTAACAAATCTTTTTTTGGGGTTGTGCCAGAAGTTAATGCGGAAGTAAATGGAGATTGCCACGCATAAAATATTTATTGAAATAATAAAATGTGTCATATATAATAAATATAATATACGAATGAAATATGGTACCCATAACGCGGGTTGGACACCCTTAAGGCTGTCTCGCTGTTTATGATTGGGTAAAAAAATACTGAAGAGAAATAGTGTGGCTTCAAAGTATCGTTATAAATCTAACGAGAGAGGAAGCTAAGGGGAAGAAGTTAGGGAAGTTAAGGGTTAACTGAGATCGGTAGATCATTTATGTTAGCCCAAGAAAGGAAGAAAAGAAAAATGTTTTAACTCTCATTTGATATTTTTCTTTTTCTTTTTATCTGTCCAGTCAGTCTCTTCCCTTATTTTTAACGGGTCAGAAACATTCCCTTTCAGACTCTGCCCTAGGTGGCGGCAGACCGACGAGGGTATGAATGACGAGGGTATGAATGAAAAGAAGTATTTGGGAGTCATAATTAAGGAGACAGGTTTACCCACACCCATCCTGTCAATACACTATATAAAACTGGGTTTTAACTTTGTGTGCACTCGCCGCTCGGTACTTAGGCCAACGTTGGAGTAAACAACTTTGTTGAAGACCTCGGAATTGGATCTCGGTACTTAGGCCAACGTTAGAGTAAACAACCTTGTTGAAGACCTCGGAATTGGATCTTTAAAACAGGATGAACCTTTTGACTAAATTCTGAAAATAACGTTTATTTAAAAGATCTTATCTATTCGCATTGCTCTCATATATGAAACACACGAATCAGCTCCTATTTATAGCATGTTTATACTAGTAAATAGGGTAGTTCCTTCCATGTTTAACAATACTAACAGCCATGAAAAAAAATAGCCATGAACTCATGGCACCACTAATATGCATCACCTTGACAACGGATTTTATATGCTGAAATTCATTATTTGTAGAAATAAAAAGTACACATTTCACGGCCAGATTCCTCATGAAGTTTAAAACTCGAATTTGTGAAAAGTTCACTTTTTACTTACTTTAAATTTATTTCGTGCTTTCACAACCTTGATCAGACAAACGGTGGTCAAGTTTCTTAATGACGTCATGCAGGCGATAATGGAATTCAGTATTTATCAAGGATAAATATTCGGCCCTGTTTCAGGAAATACAGTAAACATATTCGCTATTGTACACTCATGCACGTTAATATTGCAATCAATATACTGTAAGAGTAATTATTAGGGTTTCTATAGTTGTGCCGGCAGTGCTGCCTCTGTGTGTGTATGGGGGGGGGGGTGTACACGCGCGCCATCTACTTTTCTCTGAAGTAACTGATGAAAGGGTATCTAATACCAAAAACACCTTTGTTATATATTATCGATACCCCTCAAACAATCTTTTTCCAATAATAATAATAATAATAATAATGTTTACGGTTGTTTAACCTCCTTCGTAACAGCAAAGGTCATGTGACGGAGGGGCTACATCATTTGAAGATAGAGGATGGTCACCCGCTCATTTACGAACTATGAAATCTACCCAAAATCACTAAACTTTTATGATCTAATAGGAAGTGGCGTTGCGACGTTGCAACGAGTAGTTCAGTTATTTTATTGTGTCAGGTGTCGGCTATGCTATAGCTGTTCCTCCTTTCTAAAAAGTACAACCCATCATTTTGCTATAAAATTTATCAGCATTTTTTTTTTTTGCTAAATGACTTTTTTTCATATGTAAATATAAAACTCAAACAATATATTAATTCTGTTATGATCAAGGATTTTCTATAGGGGGAAATCGCTACTTTTCTGTCCCTTTTCGCTTTATTGATTATATTATTCTCATTCGGTGTTTCAAATTTTACACCATCGGTTAAAGTTACTCCAAAACCCCGACCTTTGGGTTTAATTATATTTTCTGTTTTCTATTTTCGCCAAAGGCGAATGCCCACAAAAACGCCGTTTTCGAGATGCCTGAGCATTCTGCGTTTGAAAGATTGGAGGTCAGAAACACGGGGAAAGATGGATTGAGGAAGATTGTTCCAGAGTTAACTGGTTGAGTAGATGAAAGATTGAAAACACCGATTAACCCTTGCGTTAGATAGTTGGACAGAAAAGAAATGAGAATATGTAGAAAGTCTGGTACTGCGTGCTCTCCTTAAAGGAGGAGGCATGCATTTAGAGAGTTCAAAAGAACAGTTTACAGCAATAGTAAAGAGAGAGTGAGGCAACATTGCGGCGAAAAGAAAGGGAGTGGAGACAGTCAGTAAGAGGCGGGGAATTGATGAGAAGAAAAGCTTTTGATCCACCCGGTCAAGTAAAGCTGTATGGGTTGAGCCACCCGACACATGAGAAGCATACTCCATACAGGGGTGAACAAGACCCATGTACAGAGACAGCAACTGAGTGCGGGTGAAAAGTGAAAAAACTGCGGAGGCGGTACAGCACACCTAACTTCTTAGAAGCTGTTTTGGAAAGAGATCATATATGATTTTTCCAGGAAATATCACGAAAAAAGGAAATGCCAAGAATGTTAAGAGAAGAGAAAGGACTGAGTTGTGTATTATTGAAGGTAAGGGACTGCAAATAATTAAACTTTTCTACAGCACTTAACACTTGACTAGAATGAACTGCTGATTGAAAACTGTCTGCCCATTCTTACCATTCCTGAATACTCCCAGGAAATGTTTTGAGTACAAGCCAAAGTAATTGAACTGCAGATCTGTTAACCTTAACCTCACAAATACTGTTTGTTGAGGGCTGTGTTTCATTATTTGACATGATCTCTAGTTGTACTGAGCTGCTAAACTCTTTTGCTCTGTGGCATGCTTTAATTATGTCATCAATAACCTTTTCAAAGTAAATTATTTCATTTTCCATTTCATCCTCTTCTATAAGAGCCTCAATTTTAACATTTACTTCGCTTAGAGCAACCTTTTTAGTTTCTAATATGGATAGCTGCTCATTCACTAAGCTTAAATCCTCTTGCTCTATGACAGAATCTATAGTGGCAATGAACTTTATAATTAGACCTTTGTAGGCCCTTCCCTTTTTTCTAAACTTGTTCATTTCAGCTGCACTCATCTTCAATGCAAACAAACAACTGGGCTCAATGCCAAATAAGCTAAATTGGCCAAAATACTTAACCAAACTGACCAAACTCAAAATTTGCCTTTTGTCAAATAAACTGAATTGCCTGGTTGGGGTAGTGACCAACCACCAGTATGGAATACCAAATTTTCCACACAAGTTGTAGTGCCTTGCACCACAGGATTATTTTTTTATTAGTGAAAATTGCCGCAAGTTGGCACAAGTGAAATATTTTAAGTCTAAATAAATAAATACAAGTTAAACATGTCCAGTGATCAAATTTAATTATTAAGCATTCAGTGTATAGTAATTTAGTTAAAAATTAAAGTGCAATCATTAAAGAAGTTTAAAGCAAATATAAAAATATATTTTGTGCTTTCTAAACATGTAAATTTTGGGGGCATGGTGTGACTAGACGTGAGTTTGCTTTTAAGGATTATTTTAGCTTGTTGGTAAAATTGTGAAGTAAAAACAAATTTATGTGCAACGACAACACAAGGGACGCCGTTTCCACATTTTATTATTTAAAAGCACGGCGCCAGCAAGCAACGTTTCTTCGTGACAAGGTTGTCATTGTGGCTATTAATATTAGTTATCTACCAATATTATTTACATACTATTATTTAGATATTATTATTTGTATATTATTTGTATATTATTATTATTATTTACATATTTATTATTATTATTAGTATCAGTATTAGTTGCAGACTGTTATATATTAGCTAAACGGTGCCATTATTTAATTTCGCATTTATATGTCAATCAAAGTTGTCACGGGTAAAAATCCCCCTTGCATTTATAAATAATTGTTGCATATAGTTTATTAATTGTTGTCAATAAAATACAAAATTCATGTTGATGATTTTATAATCAATCCTTCCCTTTTTTATTAAAATTATTTTTGCGCCGCAGTGCTGGATGCCAATCTAGTATTTGGGCGCTGGTGACCCTGGTAATTAATTATTTACGTAAAGGTCTGTAATAATAAATTAGACCCTTACAAAGTAACTGGCAACACTGAAGTCTGCAACCTCCGCCTACGAACAATAAAACCAAATGTAGGCCCAAAACAACGACAGACTAGCGGCCAAGTTTCGCAATGGGATGACCAAACTTTCTACCCTGGGACCTTAACTCAATTATGTTCAACCCGTCCAGGCCTAACTTAGG
Source organism: Bathynomus jamesi (assembly GCA_023014485.1). Taxonomy (NCBI): domain Eukaryota; kingdom Metazoa; phylum Arthropoda; class Malacostraca; order Isopoda; family Cirolanidae; genus Bathynomus; species Bathynomus jamesi. Next base: position 1,111,976 of record JAJOZX010000453.1, on the reverse strand, counting down.
CTACAATTTGTACAATCAGATCTTTGCCGAAAAATAGTCACCGACTCAGTCTTAGGCTAGAATCCGGTTCGAAGGACCATGTTATTTTATTTATTTTGATTGGGTTCAGAATCCCAGATCAGCCTTGAACGGCCAAGCTCTGAGGGGCTATTTTAACTTATAGCCTAAGTTAAGTTAGGCTAAAACCAACTTACGAACTTGGAGGTCCTATTCGGTCCTACCTCAGGGTTGCTGACTCGATGTGGGCCTACTTTAGTCCTCAGTAGCATAAAATTAAGAAAAAAAACAAAAGGGGCACTATTTATGGTCTTTTTTCTAAACCATGCAACAACAACACAAGCTGCACCATTGCACGATACAACAATCTTGTATCTAAACAACCAAACTGAACTACAAGAGCGCTCTCTATAAGACCACGCCCTGTAAATGCTGCATTCAACAAACGAGTAAAAAGGACGCGCTAGTGCCCAAAAAAATGATGCCACAAGAGCCCAAAAATGCTTGCTCTAAATTAAGTGAATTTTTCATGAACCTTACAATTATGAAATGATATATATATATATATATATTTTTTTTTTAACTGCAAACAACACACAGTATAATTAATGTAAAGAACGACGCTTGTGTAGAAGAACGTTCCGCACAAGATGAGGAGGGAGAACGAACAAATGAAAAATGAGGTAACCACCCGGGAATCGAACCCGGGATCTTCCGACTGCCGGTCAGATATGATATCCACTACACCATGGGCCTCGATTAATCAGAAGTCGTAATTCTCCTACATACGAGCAGAAACCAATGCCCTGAGGGGGCACCTTCGCATGCCGTACATATATATACATTTTAACTGCAAACAACACACAGTATAATTAATGTAAAGAACGACGCTTGTGTAAAAGAACGTTCCGCACAAGATGAGGAGGGAGAACGAACAAATGAAAAATGAGGTAATCACCCGAGAATCGAACCCGGGATCTTCCGATTGCCGGTCAGATATGCTATCCACTACATCATGGGCCTCGATTAATCAGAAGTCGTAATTCTCCTACATACGAGCAGAAACCAATGCCCTGAGAGGGCACCTTCGCATGCCGTACGTACATATATACATTTTAACTGCAAACAACACAGTATAATTAATGTGTCCTTCTTTACATTAATTATACTGTGTGTTGTTTGCAGTTAAAATATATATATATATATATATATATATATATATATATATATGTACGGCATGCGAAGTGCCCCCTCAGGGCATTGGTTTCTGCTCGTGTGTAGGAGAATTATGACTTCTGATTAATCGAGGCCCATGGTGTAGTGGATAGCATATCTGACCGGCAATCGGAAGATCCCGGGTTCGATTCCCGGGTGGTTACCTCATTTTTTATTTGTTCGTTCTCTCTTCTCATCTTGTGCGGAACGTTCTTCTACACAAGCGTCGTTCTTACATATATATATATATATATATATATATATATATATATATACACAGTGATGGGCAGTATCTAGATACATGTATCGCCGATACGTATCGATCGATACTTTTGTATCGGTATCGGTATCGCTTTAGCTACTTGACAAAAGTATCGATTTATCGGTATTGCTAAGGTCAATTTTATTAAATGTATCGAAAAAAATCGATACTTCGATACATCGATACATTAATAAGAATTTTTAAATATGTATTTAAATAGATGTTATAATATGACACTACTGAGTTATATTTATGAATATACATAAATAATAATATTATTAAATATTTATTTAATGACAGTACTACTCTACTGGTCACGTCACACAGTAAGGCACAACGTTTAAACACGTTTGTACTTGTGTTATTGAGATTAATTAACCATAATATAGAAACATTGTTAGCTGTAGAGAAGAAGCTAGAGCGTTTGAATTCGGAGGCATTGCGTCATTGTCAGCCACTTCTCAATGCAGTCACAGTAGAGTTCACTAAGCGGTTTGAAAAGTTTCTGTGCCTTGATGCGTCGCATGAGTGTAAAGCAGCAATACTGGCATCGTCTTCAAATCCTCTGTTCAAGTTAAAGTGGATGACAATAAAAGGCAAATTTAATACTAACATTGTCAAAAAGAGGGTTCAAGAAATGTTGGTTAATGCTGTTAAGAGCCTCAGCGAGCAGATCCCCCAGCAACAACTAAGTGATGCTGCATCTGACGGAAGTGCAGATGATTTCTTCTGTTATGAGTCTGCTTCCACTAATGTCTCTGCAACCCAAGATTCCACTGAGATGGAAGTTTTACAGTATCTGGGTGACGGAACTCATTCTCTCCAATCTCTGAGGCAGTACCCAGGAATTCTACGGGTCTTCCTGAAGTATAACACACCACTACCATCCTCTGCTCCTGTAGAACGGTTGTTTAGTTTGGCTGGTCACATTCACGCTCCAAAAAGGAATAGACTGTCTGACCAGATGTTTAGCCAGCTGGTATTTTTGAAAGGTAATAGTAATTACTTTTGATTGTTAGTGTAATATTTTCAGTCATTCATGTATCCTACAAAATTAAAACATACTTTCATTAAATAAAGCAATTGTTTTTATTTACATCTATAAAACCCATTAAAATGTCGTTGATTTTACTTACAGTGCGTACAAATTACTAGTATAAACAATAATATATAATAATACCTACATATTAAATGAATAATTATAAAAATGTACCTGCGATACATGTATCGGCGATGCATGTATCGGTATCGCTTAAGACATCTGGAAAGTATCGGCGTATCGGTATCGCCTAAGACGTTCTTCATGTATCGATGTATCGGTATCGCTTTAGCGATTTTCATGTATCGATGCCCATCACTGTATATATACACCTTAATATATACAAGCAATGCTGTATCAATCAGCTTAGTCATCATATCGTCTTGGGACAACAATGGCTCTTCCTCTTCTAGATTTTCTAACAATACCTAAAGGAATAAGCCTATTGTAATAACGTGGGAAGTTAGACCCCGTTAGGTATTACATTTGGCGACGAGGATGGGATTCGCTTTGTTTGGAAAATTAGATGTAGCATAGCCTAGTGTGGGTCGTTCGATTTGGTTGGCTTGTGTCGGTAAGCTACCTTACTATAGCTTAGGTCCCTCCGGGCTAACTCTAATACTAACACTGGTATGCATATGAAATTTTTTTGTCTGCTGTGAGGGTTTTTTCAACTCATATTACATAATTCGACCATGCTGAATTCGAAAATGACATTGGTTTTCCTCAATCAGGTCAGGTTTTTTCTCTATTGGCCATTTATTATAAGTCCAATTTTATCCCCAAATTTATTGATTTTTTTAGCTTAAACACTGTAGATACGAGTAATATTATAAGAACACTCGTGAAAAATGAAAACATTGTGTGAATAAATACTTTTGTTCATACAATGAATATGGAAAAAAGTTTATTGAGGAAGGAATGAAGTTTTTTTGGCTTTCCGTCTGTGTTTTTCTTCGGGCACGTCTCGCTTCAAACACCAGCAATAGTCTGCCAGCATATTGATATCCCAGTTTCCCTGGTACCTCTCTTCCATTATTTTGATATTTTGGTGAAATCGTTCACCCTGTTCCTCACTATAATCCCCGCAATTTTCAGGAAAATAGTCCAAGTGGGACCACAAAAAGTGCATTTTTATGGACATGCGCGACCCATGAGCTTTGAAAGCTTCCATCAAGTTTTCGACAACGGACTCGTATTCTGGACTTCTACGCTTGCCAAGAAAATCAGTGACAACTGATTTGAATGCCTGCCAGGCATTCTTCTCAGTTGGAGTCATTGCGTTTTCGAACTGAGTATCCTTGATCAAAGTTCGAATTTGAGGACCATCAAAAACCCCAGCATTTAGTTTAGCATCAGATATATGAGGAAATTTACTCTCGAGATATCGGAATGCTGAACCCTCCTTATTCATTGATTTGATGACATTTTTCATCAAGCCCAGCTTAATATGAAGTGGTGGGAGCAAAATTTTTGTTGGTGGTACAAGGGGCACTGAAACGACATTATGCGACCCAGGTTCAAAATTCTCTCTGGATGCCCATTCACGCTGTGCATAGTGCTTCTCATCCGCTCGGCTATCCCATTTGCAGAGGAAACATGGGTATTTCGTGTATCCCCCTTGCATTCCCAATACAAATGCACAATCTGAAAAAAAATGAAAATATTTAAAGAATTTAGAGAATTTGTTCTATCAGATAAAAAATCTATGCATTGGACTGTATCACTTCTGTGGGGAAGTTAAGTGTTCTTATACGCTCTCAAATAACCTTTGGAAAAACAACATAGTCAATAGCAATAGTTTACTTATGATATTAGTATTACCTTCAAATCTCCACAGATCCTCCAGTTATGTTGGTCGTATACGAGAGCATCCAGTAAAATTTTCATGTTATCGTAGCTCTCAGTAAGTTGTACGGAATGTGCTACAGGGACTGATGCAACCCTATTCCCAATGTTGAGAAGTACTGCTTTCAAACTTCGTTTAGACGAGTCTATAAATAGCCTCCATTCTGATGCGTTATATGGCAGGCCCAAGGATTCGATTAGCCCCTCAACATTGCAGCAGTACACTAAGGAAGAGGTATTTTCGTGCACTGCAAAAAACTTGCGGAATTCTTCCTCTCGTTTCCTATACCAGGAGAATGTTGTTCCCGGAGCCAGCAAGTTGTCCTCTCGAAGTCGTGAGCCCAAGATCTCGGCAGCTAATTTGGAAAGTCCTAAATCCCTGGTAAGATCATTAAGTTTGGCCTGGTTGAGAGGCCTCGGCTCATTTGAAGCGGTATTTTGAGGTATATACAGTGGCGGTTCCTCATATGGGCAATATGGGCAGCCGCACAGGGCGGCATTTGTGGAGGGGCGGCATGAGCGCCTGCAAAAAAAATAAAAATAAAAATAAGAATAAATAAATAAAGAAATAAATAAAAATAGTTTATTTATGGCAGTTGTGCAATTTAATTTGTATTTTTCCTGCGCTCATAGTATCATAATTACATTCTCTTAAGTGAGTTATTCTATTTACGTGATGAAGGATTTGTAAAATTCAGAAATTTGAGTCTTTGTTTTGGTTCTGAAGTTCCAACAATTAGTCCAATAAAAAGTTATTTTGTGAAAGAGTTATGTCTGTCCTTTATTTTTGGGGGATTCGAATGTGTGTTTGTTGGCGAACAGGGGGGGGGGGCGCTGAAGGTGAGGTTCGCCCAGGGCGTCATGTAAGCTAGGACCGCCACTGGGTATATACGACTGGGACTGGTCATTGGCATTGGTCATTGATTCATCATCAGAATCATCGAAGTCCAGGGTTTGAGGTGGGTCGGGTATTGGAATTCCAGGACCATGGGGTACAGGTCTCATAGCAGAAGGAATGTCAGGGTATACAACAATGTGTTTATTCTTCTTGTTAACTCCTGAAAATAGAAACACAGAAACATGGATATAAAACTTGCATATGAAATAGAAGAAGCATTCAGACAGTGGCGGCTCGTGAGGGAAGGCTGCGGTCTGTAAGATATGAAATAGGTCGATGGAGTCTGTATATTTTCTTTCTTTTTCATTCATATTGTCCCTTCGGGAACAATATGAATGAAAAAGAAAGAAAATATACAATCATTGTATATGTAAATGTAACTTGTATAACAATATGTATGTGTAAATGTATTTTCTATAACAATATGTATATGTAAATGTATGATTACCATTATGGTGAATATTATGCTATATATGGTGAATATTACATTATGGTGAATATTATGTCAAGTTTCATACGAGGATTTCAAAATATTTAAGAAAAATAAATTTATAAGCCCACCTTGGAGGTTTGTCATGCAGAAATAGCAATCTGTCACGTGATCCTTTCCTTCTCTCCAAATCATGGGAATTCCAAAAGGCAAAGATTTCGCTCTGCCTTTGCTCCATCTTCTCAAATTTTCAATGCACGTCTTGCAGCACATATGAGGGGCGAAATTTTTGTCCTGGTCCCCTAGCTTAATTCCAAGTATGCTCTATACATTGTCTTCACAAATTTAGTGATTTGGGACTGGTTATTTGGCATGGTAACCGTCCCACATATGTAGCAGAATCTATTGGGATCATTTTACACGCTCTATTCATTATGAAATATTTTATCTATATGCCTGAAAAGTAAAAAAAGATATTATACAAGTGAAACAAGTGATGAGAGATGTTACTGTTCCAATTCCGCTTTGACAAAATCACGAAAAATTCTATTTTACTTATGAGGCCATAGCCGGATAACCTGAGCTGATTGAGAAAAACGGATTGCAGAGTCGAAATCAGCAGGAAAAACTCTATAAGAATCACTTACAAAACCCTTGACAGCAAAATTGATGCATACCAGTGTAATTCCATTGAAACATAAGAGGTGAGTGCCCCAGCCTTCTTTACTTAGCCTTATAAGGCTAACTAACAAAAATATCACGACCTAACCTAACCAATCGTTAGGTCAACTGTACGACCTTGACGATTGGTTAGGTTAGGTCGTGATATTTTTGTTAGTTAGCCTTATAAAGCTAACTAAAGAAGGCTGGAGGTCCTGATCTTCAGGTGATCCCCTTATTTTTCTGAGTACACGTGTGAAAAACTATATAGGGCATTGGGTTGATTGCCTGTTACCCTCATCCGTTGGAAATGTCCAGCAGATTTCAGTGGAGAGTGAACGACAAAAGCCCTATATATTTTCGTTAGAGAGTTATGAATATGTAGGTCTTTAAAGGACCTCTTTATATTTAATTGTTTATGGTAATTTTAGCGTCGGGATTTTAGACGCCCTAGAATGAAAATGAAAATGAAATTACCTCACCTTAATTTTGATGGATCATACATAGTTTACTTCGATGTTGGGCGTTACGAACTTTTTCGGTGTAGGGCCGCCACGATGGAGTTACACGACGAATTAACACTTTGTTACTAATATAGGCAATCACTTATTAACCCCTGAAGGAATAGGCCTACCCTTTTATAGTCATTAGGTTTTATATTATAAGGAATTCACACAGAACTTTAGGGAGGACTTTAGACATCCTCCCGTTTAAAGCGTTTACTGTAACATAAACAGCCCTGAGACTATTCCTTTAATATATCTTCATATTTCTGTATAAATTGCTGATTTTGCAAAGGTTGTTGACTCTTTCTCCCTTGTTTTTGCATGGGTTAGCGAATGGAAGATTTCGTTTCACGTGAAATAAATGAAGGTTTCACGTGGTTATGCAGACCGACGCCTACATACGGTTTCCATGTATGTATGGCAATCATTTCATTCCCATTAGGCTATGTCAACAATCCCGAGCCAATTTTGTATAGATAATTAATTCAATTAATTAATAATTTATATTTAATTATGAAATAAAGGTATCACATACGATACCATGTTGTGGTTTTTCCATATACTGGGGGGGGCCGGAGAAAAATTTGTTATAGATCAAATTTTTTGATAAACTGTGTTTTAAACCATGTGAAATGGATTGAAAAGAATGAAATAGGAATTTAGGAAGAGAAAGGTTACTCAAGACCTATTTAAATATAAAAGTTCAAGAGGTTAGCTTCTCAAGTTTGGTTAAAGTGAAAAACTATATAGGGCATTGGGTTGATTGCCTGTTACCCTCATCCGTTGGAAATGTCCAGCAGATTTCAGTGGAGAGTGAACGACAAAAGCCCTATATATTTTCGTCAGAGAGTTATGAATATGTAGGTCTTTAAAGGACCTCTTTATATTTAATTGTTTATGGTAATTTTAGCGTCGGGATTTTAGACGCCCTAGAATGAAAATGAAAATGAAATTACCTCACCTTAATTTTGATGGATCATACATAGTTTACTTCGATGTTGGGCGTTACGAACTTTTTCGGTGTAGGGCCGCCACGATGGAGTTACACGACGAATTAACACTTTGTTACTAATATAGGCAATCACTTATTAACCCCTGAAGGAATAGGCCTACCCTTTTATAGTCATTAGGTTTTATATTATAAGGAATTCACACAGAACTTTAGGGAGGACTTTAGACATCCTCCCGTTTAAAGCGTTTACTGTAACATAAACAGCCCTGAGACTATTCCTTTAATATATCTTCATATTTCTGTATAAATTGCTGATTTTGCAAAGGTTGTTGACTCTTTCTCCCTTGTTTTTGCATGGGTTAGCGAATGGAAGATTTCGTTTCACGTGAAATAAATGAAGGTTTCACGTGGTTATGCAGACCGACGCCTACATACGGTTTCCATGTATGTATGGCAATCATTTCATTCCCATTAGGCTATGTCAACAATCCCGAGCCAATTTTGTATAGATAATTAATTCAATTAATTAATAATTTATATTTAATTATGAAATAAAGGTATCACATACGATACCATGTTGTGGTTTTTCCATATACGGGGGGGCCGGAGAAAAAATTTGTTATAGATCAAATTTTTTGATAAACTGTGTTTTAAACCATGTGAAATGGATTGAAAAGAATGAAATAGGAATTTAGGAAGAGAAAGGTTACTCATGACCTATTTAAATATAAAAGTTCAAGAGGTTAGCTTCTCAAGTTTGGTTAAAGTTATTTCAATCAGTTCGACTCCCCTTAGGTATAGGAAATTTATGTTATTAAAGTAAAGTTATTAACTTTTGCTCATTATTTATCTGTGTAAATTTTATGTCACCAATTTTTAAATGCTGGTTTACTAATGTTGTTTTGGAGTTTCGTCATGTTTTGTTTTGTTAATGATTTATGTTTAATTAAAATGACTTCTACGTTGGTGAGTTAATTGAAATGTACTGTACTTCCATGTTATGTTGTTTGGTTGAAAGAGTTTGCACTGTATTCAAACCTCCTACCACTTCAGACTAGTCAATACCCGTAGTTTTAGTGGAGTAAATGTTACTCCTCCACAGGTAGATCTGGAGGGCTTGGGGCTTTGAATCCTGTACTGTTTTTATGCTGTTTGGTCTCTGGCCATTAGAGGCCATAAAACCCTTGTAATAGTTTGGGCTGTGGCCAAGGGGAGGCCACAAAACCCTTGTAATAGTTTGGGTTGTGGCCAAGGGAGGCCACAAAACCCTTGTAATTGTTTGGGCTGTGGCCAAGGGGAGGCCACAAAACCCTTGTAATTGTTTGGGTTGTGGCCAAGGTAGGCCACAAAACCCTTGTAATAGTTTGGGTTGTGGCCAAGGGGAGGCCACGAAACCCTTGTAATAGTTTGGTCTGTGGCCATGGAAGGCCACAAAAACCTTGTTATAGTTTGGGTTGTGGCCATGGTAGGCCAAAAACCCTTGTAATAGTTTGGGTTGTGGCCAAGGTAGGCCACAAAACCCTTGTAATTGTTTGGGCTGTGGCCAAGGGGAGGCCACAAAACCCTTGTAATTGTTTGGGTTGTGGCCAAGGTAGGCCACAAAACCCTTGTAATTGTTTGGGCTGTGGCCAAGGGGAGGCCACAAAAACCTTGTTATAATTTGGGTTGTGGCCATGGTAGGCCAAAAACCCTTGTAATAGTTTGGGTTGTGGCCAAGGTAGGCCACAAAACCCTTGTAATTGTTTGGGCTGTGGCCAAGGGGAGGCCACAAAAACCCTTGTAATTGTTTGGGTTGTGGCCAAGGTAGGCCACAAAACCCTTGTAATTGTTTGGGCTGTGGCCAAGGGGAGGCCACAAAACCCTTGTAATTGTTTGGGTTGTGGCCAAGGTAGGCCACAAAACCCTTGTAATAGTTTGGTCTGTGGCCATGGAAGGCCACAAGAACCTTGTTATAATTTGGGTTGTGGCCATGGTAGGCCAAAAACCCTTGTAATAGTTTGGGTTGTGGCCAAGGTAGGCCACAAAACCCTTGTAATTGTTTGGGCTGTGGCCAAGGGGAGGCCACAAAACCCTTAATTGTTTGGGTTGTGACCAAGGTAGGCCACAAAACCCTTGTAATTGTTTGGGCTGTGGCCAAGGTGAGGCCACAAAACCCTTGTAATTGTTTGGGTTGTGGCCAACGGAAGGCCACAAAACCCTTGTAATAGTAATAGTTTGAGCTGTGGCCAAGGAAAGGCCACAAAACCCATCTTAGATTACCTATAATTAATTTACGTTTTATTTGTTATTTCATTTTTGTTTTTCCTCACTTTTTAATATAAAAAGTGTAGCATTTTATAAAGTCCTCACTCTTTCCAAAATGAAAGGGTGTTGCAATTTAATTTATTTTCCATAGGAAATATTACAATGTTTTGTATATATTTATATACTGTATGTATAATTTTAATTTTGTAATGTTACAGTTCTGCACTTAATTTTTGTGATGTTACAGTTCTGCACTTAATTTTTGTGATGTTACAGTTCTGCACTTAATTTTTGTGATGTTACAGTTCTGCACTTAATTTTTGTGATGTTACAGTTCTGCACTTAATTTTTGTGATGTTACAGTTCTGCACTTAATTTTTGTGATGTTACAGTTATGCACTTAATTTTTGTGATGTTACAGTTCTGCACTTAATTTTTGTGATGTTACAGTTCTGCACTTAATTTTTGTGATGTTACAGTTCTGCACTTAATTTTTGTGATGTTACAGTTCTGCACTTAATTTTTGTGATGTTACAGTTCTGCACTTAATTTTTGTGATGTTACAGTTCTGCACTTAATTTTTGTGATGTTACAGTTCTGCACTTAATTTTTGTGATGTTACAGTTCTGCACTTAATTTTTGTGATGTTAATGAGTCTTATAAGTTAAATTGCTGAAATAAATTTTATAACCTACACCACAGGTTGAATTATAAATTTAGTGTTTTTAGTTAGAATAGGCCTTGAGTGTAAAGAGTAGGGTCTACTTTGTGAGGTAGGCTTCGTAATTTATTATTATTTATATGTAATGAAAAAGCCAAACATGGAATAAATTCTGTTCAGATGTCAAAATGTTTGATAAGGCGTAATTTTATTATTATTTGTTTGTTTTAATTCTGTTTTGTTATTTTATTCAAGGTTAAGGTTTTCACAGCAAATAACCCTTCCCCACATACGGACCACCATGTGAAAAACTATATAGGGCATTGGGTTGATTGCCTGTTACCCTCATCCGTTGGAAATGTCCAGCAGATTTCAGTGGAGAGTGAACGACAAAAGCCCTATATATTTTCGTTAGAGAGTTATGAATATGTAGGTCTTTAAAGGACCTCTTTATATTTAATTGTTTATGGTAATTTTAGCGTCGGGATTTTAGACGCCCTAGAATGAAAATGAAAATGAAATTACCTCACCTTAATTTTGATGGATCATACATAGTTTACTTCGATGTTAGGCGTTACGAACTTTTTCGGTGAAGGGCCGCCACGATGGAGTTACACGACGAATTAACACTTTGTTACTAATATAGGCAATCACTTATTAACCCCTGAAGGAATAGGCCTACCCTTTTATAGTCATTAGGTTTTATATTATAAGGAATTCACACAGAACTTTAGGGAGGACTTTAGACATCCTCCCGTTTAAAGCGTTTACTGTAACATAAACAGCCCTGAGACTATTCCTTTAATATATCTTCATATTTCTGTATAAATTGCTGATTTTGCAAAGGTTGTTGACTCTTTCTCCCTTGTTTTTGCATGGGTTAGCGAATGGAAGATTTCGTTTCACGTGAAATAAATGAAGGTTTCACGTGGTTATGCAGACCGACGCCTACATACGGTTTCCATGTATGTATGGCAATCATTTCATTCCCATTAGGCTATGTCAACAATCCCGAGCCAATTTTGTATAGATAATTAATTCAATTAATTAATAATTTATATATAATTATGAAATAAAGGTATCACATACGATACCATGTTGTGGTTTTTCCATAACACGATTAAAACTTAAAAATTAAGCATGGATCTTGAAAGTAATTAAAATTGTTTATAAGAAACAAAATTTGAAAGGGAAATTAAGAAAAGCTTTTTTGTAAAGTAACTTATTTTGTATCATCAAGACATTTCAGTTAAAATACAAAATACAAAAAGTTTAATTATGTTTCAATGGCGGCAGTCAAACGGAAAAGATCCTTCCTTTTCAGTACTAACTCTAATACAATTTCCTATTCAGCCCTAACGGGGAAGTAACTTGATCAAATTTAAACCCTACCTAACCTACTTCACGTTATTTGGCCTAAATTGGTTTTGTTTGTAGCATGTCGGTGATTGGCAATGTGAATCCCTACGAAGACTCTGAGAAGGACTTCGAATCTTATGCCACTAGGTGACTAGAGTGAAGTTATTTTTCGAGGCTAATTCCATTCCAGATGCTGAGAAAGTACCTGCTTTCCTAACTATAATACGTCCTAAAACTTTTAGCTTAGTCAAAGACCTAGTTCCTCCGAAAGCACCAGAAATTTGCACCCAGAGTGAATTGGTACAGGCCGAAACCAATCGCTACAAACCACGAGTGGTTCTCATCTATGAACGTTTTAAATTTTATTCTTGGCATCAGACTGCTAATGAAAGCATTTCAGAGTTTCTTGCGGGTATAAAAGCCTATGCCCGAACTTGTAAATTTGGGGACAAATTAGACGAAATACTAAGAGATAGGTTTGTAATGGGTATCAAAGAGGAGTCTACACAGAGAGTCCTATTAGCTATACAGGACCTAACTTTTAGTCAGGCTGTAGAAGTAGCTGCGGCTAGAGAAGCAACCGCTAAAGATGTTAGAGCTTTTGTCAGGCACCCTAGTAAGGCCCAACAAGTAAATAATTTTAAATCTTCTAGGCCTGGCAGACCTAATGAGCATACTAGACAAACTAATAAAAAGTATGCTGCAAATACTACTAAACTTACTACTTCAAATGCTAAACAGGATGAAAAGCCTTCCAAGCCGTGTACTGGGTGTGGAACACTAGCGAATTTACGGGGAGGAGGCGGTGGGGTCGGCCACCTCCCCTTTTGGTCAATTTGGCGCCCCTTCTGGTCAATTTTGGCGCCCCTTCCAAATGCTTTATTTTTCATAATTTTTTTAATTTCTAAAAGCAAAAAAGTACATACTTTTTTAAATTATAAAAATATCAACACCACCCTTGTAAATACCTGGCAACTTAACTTTCAATTTTATTTTTAGGAACTGTGTATAAAAATAATATTTCCCTTGGTATACTCAATTAAATTATACTTTCCAGCTTTGCATATTCATTTGTTAATGGTTGTAATCATTTGTAGACACAAGGTTAATGTGCTTGTAAACCCTTTGAGTGGTATTCACATTCACAATCTCTCTCTCTCTCTCTCTCTCTCTCAATGACTGATTCAGGTAATACTTTGAACAGAGGGATTAGATATCGTCAATCAAATTAGTTCCAATATTTATTACCAGAAACCTGGTCTTTAACTACATTTTAGTAAACGCTAAAAATTTGCCTGCTGGTGCTTAAAGGGTTAATTAATTAACATATGTATTTTTAATTCCAGTGTATGTAATTACGAGGGGCGGTCAGAAACGTAACTAAAGGACCTACATTGATTATGTTTGTATCAGGTGAATTCGTTATTGTTGGCAACACTGCACGTTGATTCGGCTACCATCTACCGTACATGGGTTATATGAGTCAGTTGAACATGGTAGCTCGACTAGAACAGTTCCCTGTCATTTTTGCAACAATATTCCGAGTCTATCAGTGGTCAAGAATTTCTCGAGCGCATTGTCACAGGAGACGAGACATGGGTTCATCACCGTACTCAGGAAACAAAACGTGCCAGCATGGAATGGAAACACCCTGGGTCCCCGCGACCAAAGAAGTTCAAAATTGTGAGGTCCGCTGGCAAAGTAATGGTTACCGTGTTTTCAGACCACAAAGGCGTTTTGCTCGCAGACTTCATGCAAAAAGGCACAACAAAGAATGCAGCTACATATTGTTCAACACTGGAGCGTTTACGAGCGGCCATTAAACGTAAACGTCCTGGACTGCTCCGTAGGGCAGGGCACTGTTCCAGTCGAGCCGCCATGTTCAAATGACTCATATAACCAATGTACGGTAAATGGCAGCCGAATCGACTTGCAGTGTTGCCAACAATGATTAACGAATTCACCTGATACAAACAAAATCAATGTAGGTCCTTTAGTTACGAAATTAAACGCCGTGTAAACTTATTTTCTGACCGCCCCCTCGTATATTTATATAAACATTATTTTATTTTATTAAACATTATTTTGGCACAATTTTTACATATGTAAACGTTCGCTTCCCCCTTCGAAAATCCTAGATTTGCTACTGGTGTGGAAAACAACAGTGGAAGAAGGAATGTCCTTTTAAGGAAGCAGTTTGACGAAATTATAGCAAAATAGGCCACATAGCTAAAGTTTGGTTTTCAAAGAAACAAAAGGGTGAAAATTCTAATTTTAACATTTCTAGTGGTAATCCTCCAAATGGAAATACTTTGAACACTGATGCGGAATACCTGTTTTATGAGCAGCAGAGTGGTGATAATACGGGTCCATATATTATAGAAGTAGGCAAAGGTGGGCAGGACCGAGTTCCAAAAGGACCGAACTCCAGGAACTCGGTCCTTTTTAGCGGGAAAGTCGGTCCTTTTCTCAGTGAGGACCGAAATGAGGAGCGACGGTCCATTTTTAAGCAATTCCGGACGGTCTTTTTTAGTGATTTTAATGTGTTTAGTGATTATTTGAAGTTCTAAAGATGGATCGTTTCCTCCAGAAGACTCAGAAAGAGACTGAGACTGAACTGAAACTTGTTTCAACACCTGAAGGACTTGTTCATCAAGTTTAACACGCCTATCCCATCCAGTGCCGCCGTGGAGAGGCTCTTCTCTTTGGGGAAGGACGTCCTCAAGCCGAAAAGGTCAGGGCTCAGTGACAGCCATTTTGAAATGCTAGTCTTCTTGAAGGGAAACTCAAGCATTTAACTTAATAACTTTTTTTTCATCATTTATGTATTGTATTAATTATAATTTACGTTAATAAAATTAAAGATTTCCGGTGTCTTTAATTTCATTTTTCATTTTAATCAAATTTTTCACTTATATTATATATATATATATATATATATATATATATAAGGACCAAGGACCGAGTCGTTCCTAACTTCCTCGGTCCTATCTTCAGAAAGGACCGGGACCGTCGGTCCAGTTTGAGGCAGGGACCGGGACCGTCGGTCCTTTATGAGGCCCGGGTGCCCACCTTTGGAAGTAGGCCTAAATGGAATTACAGTTCCTCTAGAATTAGATACAGGTGCTGCTCGAACTGTCATGTCTAAAACAGTTTTTGAGAAAACTTTCAAAAATACATCTAAACTACACTAATCTAAAACAATACTAAAAAAATATGGTAACATACAAATACCTATTTGTGGAGAAGCATACATCACAGTTACACTTAACAAGAAAACTTTACTCATCCCTTAACTCTTTTAGT
Organism: Bathynomus jamesi; assembly: GCA_023014485.1. NCBI lineage: Eukaryota > Metazoa > Arthropoda > Malacostraca > Isopoda > Cirolanidae > Bathynomus > Bathynomus jamesi. Next base: position 1,096,599 of record JAJOZX010000453.1, on the reverse strand, counting down.
GGTGGATGAGCAAGGGCCTACTCTGCTAGGCCGTAATTGGATAGATGCCTTGAAATTGCCTATTGATAAAATTTTGCCAAAGAGTCACGCAGATGTGCATACACTCTCATATCTATCTGACAGAGATTCGTTGTTAGCGGAGTTTCCTTCTCTTTTTGGGCCTGAAGTGCGAATTTCTTAATGGTCTCTGGATTGTTTCCTTCTCGCCTTTTTCATTCGTTTTTCGGTTTATAATTTCTGTATAATGAACAACAATGTAATAATCAATGTAATAATAAATTTATAATTTCTGTAATAAATAATAATGCAATATTAAATGTAATAAATTTAATAATAAATGTAATAATTATGTAAAAACATAATAGAATATGTATGTATAGAACAAGAAGATAGTTTTAAATTTGTGCAAATGTACTTATAAGCGGGTCCCTTTAATTTAAAAAAATGCCCTTCCAGTGTGGGGAGAACGGGATCTAACCTAGGTGCGAATTTCTTAATGGTCCCTGGACTGTTTTCCCTCTTGTTTTTGGTTCATTCGTTTTTCTGTATCCACCCGAAGAGGATGCCAGTAGGCATCGAAACTGTTGTGGAAATAAACTCTGTCTATTAGAGTGGGTTTTTATTATCGAAACACAGAATGTTGTTGATAACAACACTTGGCCCATCTGAAGATCCTTCCGCCATCGTTTAGTTCCGAAATCCTAGTCTATGGTGACTCTGACGCAGCTGTGCAAGTTTTCCATGTTCGCCTTAGCCACAGATACCTTACTGCATCTCTGTCCTCTGGTTTTAACTTTATCCTCAAAAATGCTTGCTTCACATCTGCAGTCGATGCTACTATACCAAACCTAAATCTCAGTAACAAGGAAAATAAATCTGCATTTAAATTTAGCCCAGCATCCAAACAGTCATTCAAGGACACACCACCTTTGTCCTTGACTGAGCCATCAAAAAATACCCTCAGTTTGGTGGTAGTTTTGTCTCGCCGTACCACTGCATGGTGTGGCAGATAATGTGCCTCCTGGCTCACCAGCTCACCTTGCACCCTTTCAGCATAGCCCTCCTTTACATAGCTTAGGATGGCCTCATTGTATTCATTGAACAACTCATTTTTCCTTAGCCTGTGCAAGTTTCCAACCTCCTATTAGCTAGCTGAAGGTTTGAGCTGGGTTTGCAAGAATCCTTCCAAGGGAAGCCAACTTCGTAGCAACTATCTCTAAACCCAATATCTTTTTCAAATTGCTCTAAAACATCACTGTTTACTGTACTTGCCTGCTTCTTCTGTTTGTTCCTTATGCCAATGGATTCAAGCAGGGCCGGCCCCAGCTATGTGTGGCCTGTGCGTTTGCACAGGGCCCCCATCAATTAGAGGGCCCCTCCAAAATTCATTTGTTCTTCGTATTTTTAGTTGCTAGAGCATCACCAAACTTATAAAAACGACACAAAACCACATAAAAGAATGTAGATAAGCAGCATAAATAAGCGTGTATTATTATATTTATATTTGTAGGCTACTTTTCGTCATTATGTTTTCAGAACTGTCACTGTTAAAATTCTTTTTGTTTAATTTTTTTTCGTCTCTTTTTGTACGTAATGTGGCGTGTGCGCGGCGTATACGATATTATTATCAGTGTTTCTGTTCGGGTATCAATCTATTTTTTGTGACGGTATATTTTTTTGGTTATTATACATCATATATCAATTATATCTAATATATCAACTTTCTATTACATCATCAGTTTATTGATCATAATATCGAGACAAAAAATAAATCTGATCATGCGAAGCAACTGTTTTATGGAAAGGTATGTTTCTCTCTCAGGTTTGAGCATAGTGCTTTAGTTTTGATATATTTTCCTAAGTAGCTTTATTAATCAAATGCTATAATTGTATAAATCTATGCATGTCAAAGTAGAAAGTACTTTGTGTCGGAGATGCTTTCATATTTTTGGATGTAATTATTTCAAGAACGGTGCAATAGAAGTTGCTCGTTTACAACAAATGAAATTGGTGTGCTATTTTTAATTATCACTGGCCAACAAAATGAAACTTTTTTTTCTCATCACAAACATGATCACACTTTTCTTAATGCATGTTTCGCCCTGATTCCGAATCTGGTTTAATTTTTTTTTCTAGCACGTATAGTTATATAGATACACTGGTTTTGATATTTTTAAGTTTTTGATATTGCTATAAGAAAATTTATGGATGTATACTGTAGATCACACTTAGGAATGCTAAACAACAAATACATCATATACCTTATTCAATGTACTTATAAATAAAGAATATATACATTATTTTATTAAAAGCGCTGTGAGTGTGATTTCCTTTTGTAAATTTGGCCTGGATTGTCACGATACAGCATCCAACAATGGTCCGCCATCATGCTTTCATTGCAATATCCTTGGTAGCGCTTCTCCATCATCTGAATATCTTGATGGAAGCGCTCTCCTTGCTCGTCACTCACTGCACCAAGGTTTTCAGGAAAGAAATCTAAGTGGGAATGCAGGAAGTGAATTTTTAACGACATTCGACACTCCATTTCTTTGAAGGCATCAAGGAGGTTCTTGACTCCATCCTTATACGCAGGTGACTTGTTGCTTCCAAGAAAGTTTTCACATATCCATTTGAACGCCAGCCAAGCCTTCAATTCCAGCGGACTTAAGACTTTTTCAAATTCAGTGTCATTCAAAACCTCCCTTATTTGTGGCCCAACAAAAATTTCTTCCTTCAATTTTGCTGCAGTAACCTTCGGAAATTTCCTTGAAAGGTATTGGAACCCTTCAGAATTGACTTTACCCATTGCTTTAACAAAATTCTTCATTAAACCAAGTTTAATGTGAAGAGGTGGCAGATAGATCTTTTGGGGATCCACTAAAGGGACAGACTGGACATTGCTTATCCCTGGGACATATGTATACCTAAGTGGCCAGTCACTTTTGGTGTAATGTTCTATAGTGGCGCGACTGTCCCACAGGCAAAGGAAACAACAAAATTTTGTGAATCCTGACCGCATACCCATAAGCATTCCTATAACTTTTAGATCTCCACAAACATTCCATTGATGACTGTCGTATTTGATTGCCTTAAGTAGTATATCCATATTGTCATATGTCTCTTTTAGATGGACGGAATGGGCAATGGGGATGGATGGCATTATATTACCATTATGCAAAAGAACTGCTTTCAGGCTTCTCTGCGACGAATCAATAAAGAGGCGCCACTCAGATGCCACATACGTCTGAGATATGGCTGTAAATAGTCCATTGATGTCATGGCAATAACAGAGAGGACCGTCTACTGAAAAGAATGCTGTTAATTCAAAATTCCGCTTTCGGTAGTAACTAATACGAACATTGTTCTCAAGTAAATTGTTCTCCTTTAGTCTTGAGGCCAGAAGCTCTGATTTCTCTTTAGACAGCGATAAGTCTCTAACAAGATCATTCAACTGTCCTTGGGTTAACTTTTTAGGCTCTAAATGTCTACCTTCAAAAGTGTACTCTGGTTCTGTAGATGGTCCGGAAACGCCAGTTGCACCTTCATCACTTTCCATGTCATCTATGATAGAATCTAGCCTATCACTTGGGGGAATTGGAATGGGCAATGTTTCATCATGTTTTACTGGTCTACGTGCTGAATCCAAGTTTGGATATACAATCTGGTGTTTGTTCTTGGCAGAAAACCCCATTAAGTTCACACTACAAAAATAAGTCTTCATGATGATCTCTCGGCTCCCTCCATATCATGGGTATGGCAAATGGCATTGAAGCTTTCTTTTTGTTAAGCCAATCACGTAATCCATTTGAACAGCCAGAACAGATTTGATGTGGCGCCCATGGTTTATCTTGGTCACCTAGATGGCAACCAAAGTATAGCTTGTATATTTTCTTAATGTCGGTTGTAATACTTCGTCGCTGTGTTTCAGTTGTCAACTGGCCGCATACGAAACAGAACTTGTCGGGGTCATTCTTACATTGTCGAGGCATGTTGACTGACCTGAGCAAACTATAAATTCAAAAAAATGTACACCAATTTGACACAACAAGTTCTTGGACTGGACTGATCTTTTGACACACAAAGCACGGCGTTGTTGCCTGAATCACAATGCTGCTAGACGTAAAAGCTCACACCTGAAATACATAAGATGTATAATTAAGATAATTGAAATAAATAAGATGAATAAACTAAAAAAACACAATAAAATAAACACAATCAAATGTTGAAATATTAGTATTTTGCCTATTTAAAATGGTTAAATCTGTGTAGTTATATATATGCCTTCATCTTGAAAACTATACGTGCTAGAAAAAATCTGAATGCAGTTTTGGAATCAGCGTGAAAGATGCTATCCAGCCACCACAAATTTTACTCTGATGAAAAATCTTTGTTGACCAGTGAATTATTAGAATAAGAACATAGAATGAAACAGCAAGTGTTTTGTTACCTTTGTATACAGACTTTCTTTCGAAATTACTCAAGTAGCATAATGTTTTATCTATAATTTCCTTGGAATATTTATTGATAATAATTCATATACATAATACATATAACTGATCGAGACTGTTCCTAATAAAGATTGGTAGGCCATAATCACACAGTTTTATTTTTTCTTTCAGATATTGCTGTTGTGGCCCCAATACCAACCAGTCTAGCTAACTGCAGTGGCAGAGCAAATGAAACGGTCTTATCCATCAGGTCCAGAGAAAAGAAAGAAAAGAAAAAGTGAGGATGGAAAAATAGCAAATGGAAAAGGTGTGTCGTGTGTGGTTATTATTATTATTATTTTTATTATTATTATTATTACTATTATTAAATGTATTCAGTGATGGACTGAATTTATATGAATCCATGTTATATCTTTCAGGGGCATTACTCAAGTATTTTGGAACGACTTCATCAGGTGAACCACAGCCGTCTTCTTCCTCCACTGATGTCACTGCCGCTGAGGGAGAAAGGGAAAGAATAAGGGTGTTCAAGCAAGGCTCCTAGAAGAAAACGATGGACTATTTTGAAACAGTATGTCAGTATCACCAGTGGTGTAGTGCTGTGGGAACGCGTGGGAACGGCGTTCCCTTACTTTTTTTGGTAGACGGAACGGCGTTCCCTCACTATTCAAATAAATCCGAACTTACAAATCTCTAACGTCATGAAATTTTAATTCCCACCCCTAGAAGAAATATGAGAAAGAATCATTAACTGCTTCATTTCTTTTAGCTTCAACTGAGGCAATGCTAGCCTATAAAGATCTGGTGAAACAGTCACCACGGCGTACCAGTTGTTAACTTTTTTAGTTAATCATTCCAGTTGTTAGCTATTTTTATTGATCGTACTGGATGTCGTATATCTAATGACACTGGAAATACTGCATCTTCAACCTTGGAATATATCCTAATATCCAGTGCATATGACCTCAAAATATCCCTGAAATTGGTCAGATTTCAAAAGATTTCCCGGGGGGCTTACAGTGCCCCCAGACCCCCAGCTGTATGGGCTCGCCGCGCTCGCCATTGTCCCCCCCGCATCTGAGTAACACTTTCAAAATGCGTTCCCTCACTTCTTTATTTAGCACTACACCACTGAGTATCACTCTAAAGTCCTGGAGTAAAACGAGGTGGGAAAGCCGACTTAAGTGAAGAAATGAATTTATAAAATGTTACTCGACTTAAGACTTTATAATTATTTCCTTTTAAACAAAAGTTTTGTTATAAAACTGTTGTTTGGAACAAGATTGTTATCAGAAAAGGACAAATGGCGTCCTTTCCGAACTCAAGAAGGGACAAGGACAAAAATCTACAAAAAAGGACGGTTGGCAATCCTAGACTGTCAGTTGATGATTTTGAGCTGGGTCTCCTATAATGGCAGGATCAATGCTTCCAAGTAAACATAGTGCAACAGATTTTGTGAAATCAACAAGTGTACTCTTCTTTGCAGGCCTGTAATATTTATTGTAAATAACCCAGCTATCTATAATCGCAATACCAATTAGCTGGAACACAACTTTCCTGTACTATTTCACATTTTTTCTTGCTGGGCTATAATAGTCAATCCCGCCTTTGACTGTTGTAATCCACTACAATGGATGGTTTGAAAACTGGTTCTCCTCCACGATTTGTTCTTCCTGTATTCGCCTTGTCGGTTCCATGGAAGGTTGAAATCATAAGGATCTCTCTTCTGTCATGGTATCTGATGACTCTGATTCCTTCCTGGTTAGAAGCTCCTTTTATTTCACCTTTTTTAATTTTCATTGGCTTCATATTTACTGGTAAGTTTCTCCGATTATTTTTCAAAGTACCACAATATTCAGTGTTATTAGCTTTTAGATATCTTGCAAGTTCAATACTACTGTACCAATTTTCTGCAACAAATAGCCTTCCAGTATTCAAGAGTGATTCTCCCAGGTCAATGACAACAGATCCTGAATGGTTTAAGCCTGGTCTTTTATTGCTTGTTCCTTTTCCAAATAAACAGCAGCATTCCACACATAACCGCTCATATCACATAATTTATACATTTTGATACCATATTTGTATGCTTTACCTGGATTGTAAATAGGTAATAGGTATTGCGTAATGGGTATTGCATCACATTTCATAATAGGTAAAACATTATATGATTACGAAGACTCAATTCATAAGAAAAATATCTCTCTATATGGAAAATGCCTTGAGTATCACACGTGATACTCAAAGCGTACCATATATATTGCATTCTTCATACGCTTGAGTATTACATATGCTACTCAACTTTTTCCTATGCCATAATCATTAGCATAGTCATATATAATAATTTACCAAAAATTTCGCTTCTAAGTAATGTAGTTCTTATCATGAATCAAAATGCGTCTCGGGCTAGGTAACGAAAAAGGGCTGGACAGCGAAAGGGTTAAATTCTTTAAACTTCAATTTTCTGGAAATTCTGGTCTTAATAAAGCTACACTGTCTACCACTATCAAACAACACTCTTACAGTAGTTTCTCCATCATTCCCAATTAATAATGGTGCAGTTGTTTGCAATAATCCCCCTTTACTTTTACTCCCTTTCATAGCAGTGGTATGTGCCACTGATGTCTCTACTTCTGGGGTAGACCTACTAGGAGTGTTTTCACACAATAATGGCTGATGCCGGCCATGGCACTTTTTGCACAAAATGTTAAACTTACAAAACCTTCCTCTGTGACCTTTCAAAAAACATTTAAAACATGCTGTGGACTTAGTTACCCTGTCCTTTCTCTCCTCAACAGGTAAAGGCTCAGCCACCTCACATTTATATGACTTGTGGTTGTCTTCGCAAAATATACATTCCTTGATTCCCTTTAATTTATTCTCAGAGGATGCATGTAGAGCTGACACCTGGGCTATTCCTTTTTGTAGAAACCTTGGTGCTGTGCCTGTCTTTATCCCCTTGTTTAACATCCCACTGTGCAAACCCAATTCCCTCGTCTTGCTAATTCTGTGCCTAAAAGACTTAACATCTGCTGAAGGGGGATGTACACATGTTCTGTAGAGTGTCCCCTACTTAATTCAAGCAAAATTGAGCTAGGCAATTTAGACTCCATTATAGTGACCAACATTACACCATACCTTTCCATTCCTACACCCAAGTTGTCCAGGGACCTAGTTCTAACTTCAAATTCATCATATAACTATTGTACAGTAACTCCTTGACACTATTGGGATTATTAACAGGAGGTATAGCTAAAAATTCACGGAGGTGGCTTTTAATTAAGATCTCTGGCTTACCAAACCGTTTCTTTAATATATCCCAAGCCACATTATAATTAGCCTCTGTTAATGCTAATCCTGCTATTGTCTTTGCTGCCTCCCCTTCCAAGAGGGACTTCAAATAATTAAACTTCTCCACCGTACTTAACACTTGACTAGAATGAACTGCTGATTGAAAACTGTTTGCCCATCCTTGCCATTCCTGAATACTCCCAGGAAATGTTTTGAGTACAAGCCTCGGTAATTGAACTGCAGATCTGTTAATCTTAACTTCACAAACACTGTTTGTTGAGGGCTGTGTTTCATTATTTGACCTGATCTCTAGCTGTACTGAGCTGCTAAACTCTTTTGCTCTGTGGCATGCTTTAATTATGTTATCAATAATCTTTTCAAAGTAAATTATTTCATTTTCCATTTCGTCCTCTTCTATAAGAGCCTCAATTTTAACATTTACTTCGTTTAGAGCAACCAACCTTTTTAGTTTCTAATATGGAAAGCTGCGCAGTTACTAAGTTTAAATCCTCTTGCTCTATGGCAGAATCTATAGTGGCAATGACAATTAGAACTTTGTAGGCGCTTCTCCTTTTTCTAAACTTGTTCGTTTCAGCTGCACTCATCTTCAATGCAAACAACAATTGGGCTCAATGCCAAATAAGCTGAATTGGCGAAAATACTTAATCAAACTGATCAAACTCAAATTTTGCCTTTTTTCAAATAAACTGAATTGCTTGGTTGGAGTAGTGACCAACCACCAGTATGGAATACCAAATTTTCCACCCAAGTAACTGGTGCACTGAAGTCTGCAACCTTCGCCTACGAACATTAAAACCAAAATTAACCAAACCTAGGACCTTAACTCAATTATGCTCAACCCGTCCAGGCCTAACTTGAGCTATAATTTGCACAATCAAAACTTTGCCGAAAAATAGTCACTGACTCACTCTTGGGCTAGAATCCGGTTTCGAAGGACCATGTTATTTTTTATTTCATTGGGTTCAGAATCCCAGCTGAGTCCTGAACGGCCAAGCTCTGAAGGACCACTTCGTCCTACAGCCCAAGTTAAACTAGAATAAAACTTACGGACTTGGAGGTCCTATTCGGTCCTACCTCAGGGTTGCTGACTCGATGTGGGCCTACTTTAGGCCTCAGCAGCATAAAATTAAGAAAAAACAAAAGGGGCACTATTTATTGTCTTCTTTCTGAACCATGCAACAACAACACAACCTGCACCATTCCACGATGCAACAATCTTGTATCTAATCAACCAAACTGAATTGCAAGAGAGCTCTCTATAAGACCACGCCAAACGAGTAAAAAGGACGCGCCAGTGTCCCCCCCACCACACACAAAAAAATGATGCCACATGAGCCCAAAAATGCTAGCTCTAAATTAAGTGAATTTTTCACTAACCTTACAATTATGAGATGGATAAATATATGTACACCTTACCTTAATATATACAAGTAATGCTGTATCAATCAGCTTAGTCATCATATCGCCTTGGGACAACAATGGCTCTTCCTCTTCTAGATTTTCTATGAGACCTAACCGGGCATACAGTTGACCTAACCGGGCAAATGATCTTGTAAGTTGTGTTATTTTCGTTAGTTTTAACGACAATAACACGACTCAACCTAACCAATTGTCAAGGGCATACAGTTAACCTAACCGGGCCTTCAATGGCGGACATCGGAATAACATTGAAGGTCCGGTTAGTATTTGAAAACCTCTATATTGAAAATTCAAATTCAAATGTGTTCAAATGTGTATTTGAAGAGTATTTCTCACTTATTGTTGTTGTTGCTTAGCCGATCAGCCCACCCTGATCGAGCAAGCCGGCAGCACGCAGGTAACCGATCGCCCTCTCCGGAGTGGGCCAGAGGTTCAGCGCACTAGTGATGTTGCGTTGTGTTCGTTGTTGTGCTAGAGCGGTACAGTCTGTCATAATGTGTTCAATTGTTTGTGGTGTGTCCTGGCACAGGTGGCAGGTGTCGTCTGTGGAGTTGTCTAGTCTGTATTTATATGTCTGTAAGTTGAGGTGATGTCCACATCGGAATCGCTCTAAGTTAATTCGATCCGATCTGCTCAGGCTGGTCTCTGACTTGTCAATGGGTGGCGGCTTCGCACCTAGGACCGCATTCGGACCGAGTCGTGTCAGTGCTTTGTGGGTTAGGTGTGTGTGTGTGTGTATGTGTTTTCTATACTGTGTGATGTCTGTGGGGCGTGGTATGGAATGGAGTATTTGGTTATAATGTCTCTCTGGTGTTACCTTAATGGTGCGAGGTGTCGGTGCATGATTGTACATGTAGTGGCAAGGGTGTTGTGGGTTAGTTGTCGCTGCTGCCATGAACTGTGTTCCCCTCATGTCTAAATGTTCCCTAACTTTCAGTGTTTTTGTTTCTGTGTGCAAGTGTTCTATTGGTGTTGTTTGAGTACATCCTGTAATGATACGAAGTGCGTTGTTTTGTATTGTCTGTAAGGTGTTTATGTGTGTGTTTGAGATAATGGGTGCCCAGCATGGACTAGCATAGTCCATAACTGAGCGAATATATTGTTTGTATATGAGTGATGTTGTTTCCTGCTGGTGTCCAAAGTTTGTGCCTGTTAGTACCCTAAGCGTGTTAAGCCTTGACGTACATTTGTTTTTAATGTCCTGGATGTGGTTTCCAAAAGATAATGATGTGTTGTATGTGACCCCAAGTATTTTGGTCCTGTGAGTGTGTGGAATCAGGGCCGGATTTAGGAGTGGGCAAAGTGGGCAGCTGCCCATGGGCCTCTACATCTTGGGGGCCTCCACATATTGACAAGCCATTATCAAAATAGAAAAAACCCGAAACTAGAAAAACCCGATAGATGATCAACAAAAAAACACGCGCATCCAATACCACTGTAGTACATAAACTTTTAGCAATTACTATTTGTTGTGTACTGATTATTATTTTGTTTTTATTACTCTTTTAGGCCTACTCTCACTATAATGGAATACCCGAGTAACCCGAGGCTTTCATTTTTTGCAGAAATGAGTGGAATGGACAGACACAAGAGTGCACGATGTTTTGAAAGTGTATGTATGTTAATTATATTATGAATCTTATGGATGACTTCAATTATGTCTTCCCCTAAGGTAGGGGGGCCTCCACACGTCTAAATCCGGCTCTGTGTGGAATGTTGGTGGTGTTTAGTGTAAGCTGTGGAGTTAGCTGGTGTTCTTTTGTGTTCCTTTTAAGCAAGGTGATGGTTGATTTTGTGGGTGCTACTTTGAGTCTATTGTGTGTGAGCCAGTCTTGTGTACTGTTTATGTATGTTTGTAGGTTATTTGTAGCGGTGCCGATGTTGTTGTGGGTGGATGTTAGAGTGATGTCATCTGCATATGATGATAAGGTAAGCTTGTTATCTATGGGTGTTGGAATGTCATGCATGTATAAGTTGAACAGTGTTGGCGAGAGAACAGAGCTTTGATGTACCCCGTTCGGAAAAAGCTTGTTTTTGGATGACTTGCCATTAAATGTGAAATGTGAGTATCTTCCTGAAAGATAGTTGCTCAGCCACCTCTTAGTGTTATTGTGCATGTTTGTGGTGGGTATTTTGTTTATGAGAGGGAAGCGTGGGATAGCATCAAATGTTTTACTAATGTCTATTGTTGCTAATAGTGTACGTTGAGCTAGTCGTCTGGAGTTGATACCATCCATGATGTGCTGCGTGAGGTTCGTGAGTAATGTCGTGGTTGAGTGATGAGGTCAATCCATGTTGAGTAGGCGATAGTGGTATATGTGGGTTGGTGATCTGTAAGATTAGTCTTTTTGTTACTTTGGAAGGTGTGCATAGTAAAGTAATGGGTCTATAGGAAGCTGGTTCTGTTGGATTTTTGTTTGGTTTGAGTAGTGTAATAATTTTACCTTGTTTTCCATATGTCAGGAATAATACAGTGTTGGTATGAATATGTGCTGATGTTTGTGAGAGCTAGTATTCTATGTGGGCCCAAGTGTTTAAGATGTATGTTAGATATATTGTCTGGTCCAGTAGCCTTCGAATTCTTAATGTTTTTGATGATCTTGGTGGTCTGGTCTGTATTGAAGGATGTAATGGTCGTGTCGAGTCTGTAGGTTTTCTTGTGTCTGGCTGTTTGTCTGTCTGCGTGTTTTTGGTTGATGTCTCTGTTTAAGTGACTTATCTTTGCGTAGTGATTAACTAGAATGTTAGCTTGTTGTGTATATGTTGGGATATTATTTTGGCTGCGACAGATAGCCACGTGTGAGGTGTGAATGCCGCTGTTAGAGTGGGTAATGCTGTTTATAGTCTTGTATAGCCTGGATGTATCTGTGGAGTGGTTTAGTGTTGTTATGAATTCCCTAAATGTTTCTGTTTGTTTTTCTTTAGTTTTTTTTTCTGTGTTGAGCTGTTGTATCTGTTGTTTTATGACTTCTGTGTGTGGTGTATGTGTGTTATGTTTGAGGTTGTTACGTTGCTTTATGAAGTGGGCTATTTCTCTAGTGTAATTTGGGTTGTATTTCCTAATGTTGCCCTTGGATATGTATTTGTTTGCATTATTGATGATCTGATTAAATGTCTTGAGTGTTGTATTGATGTTTATGATGGGTGTGCTGTTTAATGTGGTGAATTGTTCTTCAGTCTGTATTTTGAACGGTTCCCAATCAGCTTTCTTGTAATTTCTGTAAGTGTGCCTAAGGCTGTTGGGGCAGAGTGTAGAACGTGTTGTAATGATGATGGGCAGATGGTCTGATGACAGTTGTTTTTCTATTCTCTAGTGTGTGTGTGTGTTGCTAGTGAGGGGGAACAGAACGTTATGTCTGGGGAGTATGAGTATCCTGCTTGGTGTGGTATGTGTGTATGTTCTTCTGTATTGTTAAGAATGAAGAGGCTGTTTAGTTGTGTGGCTATGTTGGCGCCTCTGGTGTTGCTTTGGTTGTGCAGGTACCAACTAGTGTCTTTAGCATTGAAGTCTCCTCCTAAGATGACATTAGTGAGAGAGGCCAGATTGTGTAACTGTGGATTGTAATTGGCTGGCACCTGAGGTGAACTATCTGGTAGGATGTAAATGTTGATTAGTGTAGTGGTGTGTTTTGCGCGTGTTTTAATGTTAACTGCCTGTATTTCTATCATGTTATCTGCTTGGATTGTGTTTGTAATGTTTTGGGTGGCATCAGTGTAGCTAATGCTTTTACGTATGTATGTGATGAGTCTACCCCCGTTACCCCCAGTACGATCTTGACGGATCGCCGTGAAGTCAGGGATGGTGGGTGTTTTGTGTGTGCGTTTTAGTTTTGTTTCTTGTATAAGTGCTATGTGAATGTTTTGTTTGTGTTCGAATTCCCTAAGCTGCATGATTTTGTTTGTGAGGCCATCTACGTTGTACTGTAATATGTTAATATTATACTTCTGTATGTGTCTCATGGTGCTATTGTGTCTATGTCTTTGTGTATGGTGACATGTGTAAGTTGTAGTGGGGCCTGGATTAGTCTTAATGTCGCCGGAGAGTAAGAGTAGTCCGGGGAGAACGCAATTGCTCCCCGTAAATGAAAAAATAGGACGCTGGTATAGGTCCGGCCCCGGGAGCCGATCGGCACTCTGACAGTGCCACGCAACAGGCCGTCGACTGCCAGTCTGGCCAACTGTAGACAGCCCGCTGCACGGAGATTTAAGGAAGTTTGGCTACCAGCGCGTTGATGCTTCGGTTTGAAGTCGCCTCTTCTTCGCGTTGACGTGTCCCGCGCTAGAGTATACAGCCACTGTTAGAAGCTTCCTCGTCAGCTGCTAACACTTTTTTCACGTTGTTCTAGCTAACTGTTCAGAGGTTTTTTTATAGACAAATCTTAGTTTTCTCACTTATTTGAACAGACCTATGGATGTACGTATGTTTTAGCAGATTTAGTTAGTTAAATAAAGGTTTCCAATTTTATTGTGATGTTTGTTATTTCTATGAATTCATGAGAAAAGTCATTTTAGCCATTTCACGAGATGACGAAGGTGGAATTTCAGCCATTTCGCGTAATGGTTGAAGATTTTAGTCATTTCGCGAAATGACCAAGTGAAACAGCCATTTCGCCAAATGACTAAAAGTTTCAGTCATTACGCGAAATGGCTGGTTACACACTTTGACTGTAACATATACACGTCACCTCACATGTCATATATGGGAAAACTTGCTGGACGTAGGATCAAATATGTAGGCATTGGGCCTACATAACTACAAGAAAAACGCATTTTTTCGTATTAAAATTTTCGGAGCAAGTGTAGTTTACGTCCGCCTGTGGTGCCTAGTGTAGGTTACGTTCCCCTACACTATCCTAGTGTAGTTTACGTTCCCCTACATTAGTCCAAAACACAATTTTTTAACGAAAAAATGTAGGTTTTTTGCCGTCTACTGGGAACCAAAATCTGACGGAAATTTTCACCGGATCACCAAGTTGATGGCAATCAACCCATAATCCTATATAGTTTTTTTTTTATACCGTTAATCCCTAATTTTTTCAAAACCCTTTGTATAAAGTGAATAGAATTTATTCGTCTGTTGGTTTGTTTTCCCTGTTGATATATACGAAGGGAACTCGACTCTTACATAATTTTTTTTTCATTTTCGTAGACTATAACGTCACATTTTTGTACCTTAGCAACTACTTATATAAAGGTGTGTGCTAATATATGTAAGTAAATTACGGAAGCAGAACATATATAAATTGGGGTGGTTTCAGAAAAAATTAGCGTTAACGGCGCTAACTTTAGGAGTTAGCGGACACAGAACTGAATGTAATGTAAAAATATTATTCGGATCACTTTAACATATTGCTTCCCAGTGTATATCACTTTAATATATTGCTTCCCAGTGTTAATCACTTTAACATATTGCTTCCCAGTGTATATCACTTTAATATATTGCTTCCCAGTGTTAATCACTTTAACATATTGCTTCCCAAGATTTAGGATAAGGAGTACGATAAAAAATGTTCGTGTTAATAAAGTAAAATCATAGAGAGTAAATCATAACGTGTTAAAATATTAGATTGAAAGTAAATTTATTAGAATTGTTGCGCTATATGGTCACACAAAGTAAAAAATGGATTTCGGAAGAATCGGTCACGCCACATCATTTGCCACAAGTACGAGTTGAGTAGCTCCTTTTTGCATCCTTTCATTTTCTTTATATATTTAATGTAGGTTAACTGAATGCCCTGTTAGGTTAACTAAATGCCCGGTTAGGTCAACTGTACGCCCTTGACGATTGGTTAGGTTAAGTTGTGATATTTTCGTTAAAACTAACGAAAATATCACGACTTAACCTAACGAATCATCAAGGGCATACAGTTGACCTAACCGGGCATTCAGTTAACCTACATTAAATATATAAAGAATGCCCGCCGGTTAGGGCATTTATAGCTTTGTTTACGGTTGGTAGGTTATCTCCTAGATTACCAACCTCTTTCTAACCAACCAACATTTCCCTTTTTAACATATTGCTTCCTAGTGTTAATCACTTTAACATATTGCTTCTCGAATGCTTTGGGAAGCAATATGTTAGAGTGATCGCTCCAATGTCTTAAAAATAAATAAATAATAGATAAAAAAATCAAGTATTTGCTTTATTGTTTGTTAACCTCAGAACACTATCCCACTGTCTTTTGAGATTTGTGCTGAACAGCCGTAATTGCTTTACTGCTTTTATATATTAACGGTAGTCTGCTTATGAATAAACAATTTAGTTCAGATTCAAGCCAGTAGGTGTCTATCCTACAACTAATTTCCGATGGTCGAGCTATGGCAAACTGTAAACAAAGCAGTGATGGAACAACTCGAAAAAGCGGCGCAAATAGTTATGGTTAGTAATAATTAGTGATGACTGAGTAAGTGCTCATATATCATTTATATAGCATTTTCTATTTACATTTATTTGAAGTCCAATATGGCTTTATTCGTTTCATTGATCCGCTCGAGGTGTGAAATTTTTCTTCAGATCATTGGTTTTCAGATAATTACTTTAGGTTTAGCCAAGTATACAAAAACAAACAAAACATCTTTATTGCCGATCATTCACAATCCATAGCCACTTAACTTAACATACAAGTACAATCTTACGTATATACACAGAACTTAACCCTTTGAGGAATGAAGGTAGAAATTGCTAACGTTTCAAATACAAGCATTCATAACTTAACCCTACAAAAAATTCAGGGCTTAAAGGGTTAATAAAAAAATAAGGTAATGGTTCAGAATAGGGGCGCCACCTCAATTTTTGTGTTTTTTCCACCAAAACATGCTAAAACCATTGGTTTCCTGTTGTTTAGGATGATTGTGACCATCACCATTACAGTAAATTATTGCTTGAAGTGATTTCACCCCCCTCAACCCCTCCTACAATCTTGGGGGACCACTGTGGGAACCAGTGGTTTTGGGTGGGGGAACATAGTACAAGTAATAATTTACTGTAATAGCGATGGTCAGATTTATCCTAAACAACAGGAAACCAATGGTTTTAGTATGTTTTGGTGGAAAAAACCCTTATACCTTGAACCCTATACCGATCAATTTGTGATGTGTGATCTTTACGGGGGCTCTGCCCCTGTACCCCCGAGACCTAAATTATACAAATGATAATGTAATAACATGTTAAGTTATGCACTTTTTTAGTCATCATCTAGTGCACATGATGAATCAAGTTCTCAACATAGCCGTGAGCTCTACTAGCATCACCGCACATTTGAAAAGTAGAGTGAAAAAGAAAATTAGCCCCCTCCATATAGATGATAAAACTATAGATGATGATCTTGAAATAACTGAAGAACTAAACAAATACCGTACTTCTCATCAGTATTCACAAATGAAAATTTAAATAATATTCCTGATCTTATATTACCAGGACAAGATAGAGAAATAAATGAATTAAGGGTAATAAAATTAGGTACTTGTGGGTTATCTGTCGCCACTTTTTAATATTTTTTTTATTTATTTATTTTTATATATTAAGAGAAGAGGATTCTTTATACTGTACGGCATTGACGATTGGTTAGGTTAAGTCGTGCTAGTTTGGTTAAATACCGTTTTATTTAACCAAACTAGCACGACTTAACCTAACCAATCGTCAATGCCGTACAGTATAAAGAATCCTCTTCTCTTAATACATAAAAATAACTAAATAAAAAAAATATTAAAAAGTTTTTTATTTAACCAAACTAGCACGACTTAACCTAACCAATCGTCAATGCCGTACAGTATAAAGAATCCTCTTCTCTTAATATATAAAAATAAATAAATAAAAAAAATATTAAAAAGTGGCGACAGATAACCCACAAGTACCCAAAATTAGATATCCTACAAGCAATAGATAAGTTAAAAATGAAAAAATCTCCAGGGCCAGATGAAATGTATCCAATAGTTATAAAAGCTGCCAAAAAGAATATAGCACAGGCACTAGAAATTATTTTTAATAAATCATTGATATGTACTGAAATTCCAGAGGATTGGAAGAAAGCAAATGTGGCTCCAATCTTTAAAAAAGGAAATAGAAACTTGGCAAAAAATTACAGACCCATCAGCCTCACCTCCATTATTTGCAAATTACTTGAAAGTATCATTAGAGGTAAAGTTACTGAGTTCCTTGAAGGGTGCAACCTTATAAATGATAGCCAGCATGGCTTTCGAAATGGAAGGTCCTGTCTAACCAACTTTATTAAATTTTATGATGGAGTCCTATTGCATTTGGACAATAAAGAGCTAGTAGATATAGTATACTTAGATTTTGCAAAGGCATTTGATACTGTTCCTCATGCAAGATTGTTGGTAAAAGTTAGAGGTCATATAGCTGACTGGATAGAAGAATGGCTGAGAAACAGAAAACAGAGTTCATCTAAATGGAAATAAATCTATTTGGAGACCCGTATTGAGCGGAGTCCCACAGGGGTCTGTGCTGGGACCTCTGCTTTTTGTTGTTTATGTAAATGATCTAGAGAAGGGCCTATCATGTAAAACCTCAAAATTTGCTGATGATACAAAATTAGGCCATAATGTTAAGTCAGTGCAGGAGTAATGATAATACAAAAAGACTTAGACAGAGTAACAGCCTGAGCAGATAAGTGGGAGATGAAATTTAATGTTGATAAGTGCAAGGTTATGCATATTGGGCCAAAAAATCCAGAATTTGAATACAATATGAATGGAATTTGGATTGAAAATGATGATAAAGAGAGAGACTTGGGTGTCACTGTGACTAATGAACTTAAACCCTCAAATCACTGTACAGTAATCAGAAATAAAGCAAATGCTAGACTTAATCTCATGCAGACACACATTGAATACAAATCACCCAATATTATAAAGCAATTATACATGTTATATGTGAGACCCCTCCTCGAATACTGCATTCAATTTAATAGTCCCTATTTCATACAAGATATTGAAAAACTGGAAAAAAGTACAGAAATAAGCAACAAGAATCATCCCATCCCCAAGACAATTGACATATAAAGAAAGACTTGTGTATCTAAGCATGTTCTTATTAAAAAGGAGGAGGTTAAGGGGTGATATGATAGAGGTGTATAAAATGATAAAAGGGTTGGATAAGATAGATTTTGAGTCTCTTTTCATTAAAGATCACAATAACCAGACTAGAGGTCATAGTATGAAATTATTTAAGCCAAGATGTAGAACAAATTTAAGGAAACAGTTTTACAAACAGAGTAGTTAAGTTTTGGAATGGTCTGACAGAAGAAGTGGCGATTTCAGATACACTCGATTCTTTCAAAAGAAGGTTGGATAGTTTGATGTCTGCAAGGGACATCTGGTGATGGTGTTTAAGCCCATTTTTATTGCATGAATAGTACTAGTTTATTTCATATATATTATGTGCATTTGGGTGATAGATCCCACAGCTCAACACAGGTGTTGTGGGATATAGGGAGGCAGCATCTTGGGTTAGGGGATACTCTGTCCTTACACACCCCATTTAAAGAGATTCCTCTGCTGAGCAGTGTTCCCCATAGTACTGTGAGGTATTGAAAAACTCATGATCTTCACTTGCCCCACAAACACCTTTAAATGGGAGACCCAAAATGGGTGCACACACATTTCTACATTACTGTACAGTCTTTATAGCCACACCTACACTTTTCTCCTAAGTATATATATTGTAATGTATATGGTTGTAAATTGTGACTTGGTCCGCAATTGATATGGACCGTGACTTATATTTGGTTGGCAAGGTACTGGTATTGATGGGTACTGTAATGAAATTGACTGGATTCTTTGGATCTGATATATTTGCATGTCAGTTATAAATAGATATAGTGTAACATATTTGTGGATAGTAGCCTATTATTACTTTGATCCTCTGGATCCAGAGATTCTATCTTTAGTTTTAAATTGATAATTAATTAGTTTTAAATTGATAATTAATTAGTTTTGTAAAAATTGGTTGTTGCCAATGTACAGGCAGTTTTTACATAGTGGAGCCACCTTGATGGGCTGAAGTGGCCCCTAGTGTGCCCACTATAAAAATTTCTTATGTTCTTATGTTCGCATCCGTCACAGACAGAAGCCATTTTCAAACAAGTGAATGAATGATAGTAGGGTTGCCAACTCAAAATTTCCTAGATTCATAGTAGCTATATATATTTTTTCGTAATTTTCCAACTTAATTTTTTTTTACTATGTGACACATGCAATCAATGTATTTTAATGAGAGAAACAACTTTGTCTCGATGGTATTTTTTGAAATTTTGCTTAAGTGGCGCCTGTATTCTGAACCATTGCCAAAAATAAGGCCAACATAGCATGGTAAGTTGGTAACATGGTAAAATTTTTGGTAAATTTTTAAAAGTGTACATTACAGGCTTTGTAAATCAAAACTATGTTTTTCATATAGCTTGAACTATGGTTAATTTCGTTCAAACAACATCAAAAACAATTGGAAAAACACAGTTTTAATATATAACCTAACCTAACCTAAACTAAACTAAAATTCCAAAATTCCTCAAAAGCCTGTAATGTACTCTTGTAAAAAATACCAAATTTTTATAGTGGGCACACAAGGAGCCCTTTGGCCCATCTGGGTGGCTCCACTGTTAATATAAACAAACCACAAATATAGTTACAGTATTCCCTCGAATATCGCGGGGGTTACGTTCCAGAACCCCCCGCGATAGGTGAAAATCCGCGAAGTAGAAATGATATGTTTATTACGTATTTTACGCCTTTATAAACCCTCCCCGCACTCTTATAAACCTTTCCCACGCTCTTATAAACACTTTCTACACTCGGAGTATGAAAGAGACTAACAGTATTTTAAAAAGAAAACATTTGTATATACAGTATTTTTTAATAATTTTACCAACATTAAAATTTCGTATGGGTACTCACCAGCGAAGATACTAAAACTTGAATGATGACGATGACGATGAATTAGCTGTGCAGTACTGAATGATGAAGGTGATGACGATGATGAGATGAATGTACTGCACAGCAAAGAAGAGCATTACATCTCTTCTAAATGAATAACACATGGAAGCGAACTGAGCAAGGCGAGATGCTGAATGCTTCGGTAGGCTGCAGATCGAGATGCGACGAACGCTAAGCCAATCAGCGCCCAGGATACTGAACAGCGCGCTCTGATTGGTCGCGTCTCATTCATCGGCCAATGGTGTGCCGTGTACGGTATCATATAGGCAAAGTAGCTCAAGCAGCACAAGCTTCGCTGGTTTTCCTATCTCGCGGTTCTTTGTCAACTCAATTAGAGTACGTATTTTATTTCGGCTAGAAAAAACCACGATGTACCGAGTCCGCGAAATGTGAATCGCGATATGGCGAGGGACTACTGTACATGCGAAATTATGATACAATTGATCTCTCTAAATTGTAGATTATCACATATGTACTAGCTGTACATTAACTTTAAATCTTTGGAATCTATGGATCATTCTTCAATACCACTACTTTACTAATTTTAAACAACATATGATTATCTCATCTCAAGAAGTTTTACATGGATCTAGAGGATCTTAGTCATTGCTTGTCTACTACTTATATATAGAGTACCTTACAATAGTTTTGCAGACCTGAAGGATCAGGTTATCTACTTTCTTATAAAACTATATGCATATAGCTATGTACATATAATCTGAATAATACAAGCCCTACAATTAAGAGAAAAGGAGTAGGTGGGACTGTAAAGACTGTATAGAGTATTTGAATGTATACTGTACGCATTCAGGGTAACCTAGCATACTGGCATACTGTTTGATTAATTAATTATCTGACAATTTTATGTATATTGTTATTACACAAGACATCTTATAACACTTATAACACATATTACAACATAGCCACTTATTATAACACAACTTAATTTGCATATATAATATTTGCTACATTATAAAAAAAAGGGAATCTTTTCCATTTGGGGGCTGGCAGTGAATTTTAATGAAAATTGGTATACTAATGTACGGTAGTTTTGGTCACTGATTTCAAAAATATAACTTTTTTTTGGAGAAATGAAAAACAAACATGTTAGAGCACTTTAAATAATTAATGTGTTTTTAATGAAAATATCATGACTTAACCAGGGCTGTGGAGCCAGAGCCAGGAGCTGGAGCTTGAAGCAATTTTGGTGAGTGGAGCTGGAGCCAGTTATTTTTGGGAAGCTGGAGCTGGAGCTGGAGCTGATAAAAAATGTGTCAGCTCCGGCTCCAGCCCAATACAAAGAGTTCATATTTAGATACAAACTTTTTTATGCTATTTTTTTTTTATTTTGAATGATTTCTAATTGGACTTAATTTTTTTCAGGAAATGTGTTAATTTTTAGAAACTTAAACTAGTAAGCTTAATTTTTAAAAATTGAAAATATTAAGTTTCATTCTTTTTTTGAGCCCTTTCATAATGACAACTAGATCTCAAAGTCAAACAAAGTCCGCATTATTTGAATACTTCACAGTTTCTTCAGATGGAAAATATTTCATTTGTCACTGTAAGAAAGAAAATAATGATGAACAATTATGTGAAACTAAAATTAGTTTTTGTACAAGCTATGATACAAAAGTACCAACCCAGACTGGCAAGACATCAAATTTAAAAAGACATCTACAACGATTTCATCCAAAATTTTTAGAAATTGTTAATAAGAAAGACAGTGAAGCAAATCAAGCATCCACCTCAACTAAAAGTAAAATTTGTCCTGGGGGACAATTGCAAATGTCACCATTAACAAGTTTCTTTCCTAGTTATAAAGTTACTGTAAATATGACCTCAGATAAATTCAAGAAGTACATCATAGAAATGGTGGTAAAAAATAGTACCTATACCTTTATCTTTTTTCTCAACACCAGCTTTTTTAGGTCTTAATGGAGAAATGGCCAGTAAACTCCAAGTTTCTTTGGATAGAAATAGCATTAGAAAGATTGTGATTGAAGATGCCACACACAAAAAGGAGGAACTTCAAAGAACTCTTAAGGAGCGCTTTGTGTTCCTCAAAATGGATGGATGCACTCGCCATAGAGTTAATTATTTTGCCATTAATGTGAGATATATAGATGACAACAATAAAAAGGTGACTCGGACACTGGCAGTAAGGAATACCCATGCACATCACACCAGTGAATATCTTTCTAAGTTAGTCGAAACTGTCTTACAAGATTTTAAAATAAAAAAAGAACAAGTTCTATGTATTGTCACTGACAATGCTTCGAATATGCTAAGCACTATTGAAAAACTAAATAGAGGGACAGTTACTAAGGAAATAATGGAAAATGAAGATGACATTTCTGAAATTGATTCTGCAAATGAAATGATAGTGACAGAACAAGATGATGAAGTTCAAGATGATATTGCTGAAGAAGCCACTATGCTATCTCATATTCAACACATGCGCTGTGTTGTGCATACATTGCAGTTAGCGATAAGGGATGGATTAAAAGAACGACATGTAGCAACTATGATCAGCAAGTTCAGACAGGTAGCCACTACAGCCAGAACACCAAAAATAGACTCCATTGTGAAGAAACATTCAGGTATGGGAGCTATTTTAGATCAAGATACTCGGTGGGGCAGCACCTATTTGATGATTAAGCATTTGCTTGATCTGAAAGCACATCTTGAAGACCTGGCAAATCAAAATGTCTCATTAACTGAAAATGAATGGATGCAATCGACCCAATTAGAAGTTCTGCTTCGTTACCCTTTTGCTGTCACTAAAAAGTTTCAAACAGAAGAATTAACTTCTGGTGAATTCTTGTTGGCATGGAAAGAATTAATATTTCGTCTCAATCAAACAGGAGGACTACTTGCTGAGGGAATTGTTTCTTCGATGAAGAAAAGAGAGGTATTACTATTAGAAAATGCAATTGTATTAGCTGCTGTTTACATAGACCCCAATGAACAGAGTTCTATTAAATGAAGATGAAAAAGCTAAAGGAAAAGAGGCCCTCTATGACATTGCATTGCGCATGGAAAAGCTGGTATCTGAAAGATGCCCAGAATGAAGAAGATAGCAGCATTACCAACCAATCATCCTCTTCAAATGATGAGGAAGATTTCACGAAATATTTGGACAGAATAGATAGATCAAATGCAAAACGTCTCAAAGTAGAATTAAAGAATCCTCCACAGATGAAAATAACCAAATTCAAGCAAGAATTCTATGCTGAATTAAAGGAAGTAGAAAAATACAACCGCTCCTCTAAACTGACAGTTGACGATGTCATACCCTTATATCCAAAGATTATAAGGAATGTAGCTAGTATTGTATCAGCTCTACCACCCACACAAGTCAGTGTAGAATGCCTCTTTTTAGCACTGAGAATAGTGAAATCTGATTTAAGAGCATCAATGAAGGATGACTTAGCAGAAGCCATTTTATTTCTGAGGACAGGCATGTAATGAAGATGTATAAAAAGTAATAAAAATTATTTTAATTTTTTTAAAAGGCTACATTTTCCAAATAAACATTCTATAACACTGGTATGCATATGAAATTTTTTTGTCTGCTGTGAGGGTTTTTTCAACTCATATTATATAATTTGACCATGCTGAATTCGAAAATGACATTGGTTTTCCTCAATCAGGTCAGGTTTTTTCTCTATTGGCCATTTATTATAAGTCCAATTTTATCCCCAAATTTATTGATTTTTTTAGCTTAAACACTGTAGATACGAGTAATATTATAAGAACACTCGTGAAAATGAAAACATTGTGTGAATAAATACTTTTATTCATACAATGAATATGGAAAAAAGTTTATTGAGGAAGGAATGAA
Source organism: Bathynomus jamesi (assembly GCA_023014485.1). NCBI lineage: Eukaryota > Metazoa > Arthropoda > Malacostraca > Isopoda > Cirolanidae > Bathynomus > Bathynomus jamesi. The sequence goes on along the minus strand of JAJOZX010000453.1, from coordinate 1,072,626 downwards.
GTTTTTTTGGCTTTCCGTCTGTGTTTTTCTTCGGGCACGTCTCGCTTCAAACACCAGCAATAGTCCGCCAGCATATTGATATCCCAGTTTCCCTGGTACCTCTCTTCCATTATTTTGATATCTTGGTGAAATCGTTCACCCTGTTCCTCACTATAATCCCCGCAATTTTCAGGAAAATAGTCCAAGTGGGACCACAAAAAGTGCATTTTTATGGACATGCGCGACCCATGAGCTTTGAAAGCTTCCATCAAGTTTTTGACAATGGACTCGTATTCTGGACTTCTACTCTTGCCAAGAAAATCAGTGACAACTGATTTGAATGCCTGCCAGGCATTCTTCTCAGTTGGAGTCATTGCGTTTTCGAACTGAGTATCCTTGATCAAAGTTCGAATTTGAGGTCCATCAAAAACCCCAGCATTTAGTTTAGCATCAGATATACGAGGAAATTTACTCTCGAGATATCGGAATGCTGAACCCTCCTTATTCATTGATTTGATGAAATTTTTCATCAAGCCCAGCTTAATATGAAGTGGTGGGAGCAAAATTTTTGTTGGTGGTACAAGGGGTACTGAAACGACATTATGCGACCCAGGTTCAAAATTCTCTCTGGATGCCCATTCACGCTGTGCATAGTGCTTCTCATCCGCTCGGCTATCCCATTTGCAGAGGAAACATGGGTATTTCGTGTATCCCCCTTGCATTCCCAATACAAATGCCACAATCTGAAAAAAAATGAAAATATTTAAGAATTTAGAGAATTTGTTCTATCAGATAAAAAAATCTATGCATTGGACTGTATCACTTCTGTGGGGAAGTTAAGTGTTCTTATACGCTCTCAAATAACCTTTGGAAAAACAACATAGTCAATAGCAATAGTTTACTTATGATGATAGTATTACCTTCAAATCTCCACAGATCCTCCAGTTATGTTGGTCGTATATGAGAGCATCTAGTAAAATTTTCATGTTATTGTAGCTCTCAGTAAGTTGTACGGAATGTGCTACAGGGACTGATGCAACCCTATTCCCAATGTTGAGAAGTACTGCTTTCAAACTTCGTTTGACGAGTCTATAAATAGCCTCCATTCTGATGTGTTATATGGCAGGCCCAAGGATTCGATTAGCCCCTCAACATTGCAGCAGCACACGAAGGAAGAGGTATTTTCGTGCACTGCAAAAAACTTGCGGAATTCTTCCTCTCGTTTCCTATACCAGGAGAATGTTGTTCCCGGAGCCAGCAAGTTGTCCTCTCGAAGTCGTGAGCCCAAGATCTCAGTAGCTAATTTGGAAAGTCCTAAATCCCTGGTAAGATCATTAAGTTTGGCCTGGTTGAGAGGCCTCGGCTCATTTGAAGCGGTATTTTGAGGTATATACGACTGGGACTGGTCATTGGCATTGGTCATTGATTCATCATCAGAATCATCGAAGTCCAGGGTTTGAGGTGGGTCGGGTATTGGAATTCCAGGACCATGGGGTACAGATCTCATAGCAGAAGGAATGTCAGGGTATACAACAATGTGTTTATTCTTCTTGTTAACTCCTGAAAATAGAAACAGAAACATGGATATAAAACTTGCATATGAAATAGAAGAAGCATTCAGACAGTGGCGGCTCGTGAGGGAAGGCTGTGGTCTGTAAGATATGAAATAGGTCGATGGAGTCTGTATATTTTCTTTCTTTTTCATTCATATTGTCCCTTCGGGGACAATATGAATGAAAAAGAAAGAAAATATATAATCATTGTATATGTAAATGTAACTTGTATAACAATATGTATGTGTAAATGTATTTTCTATAACAATATGTATATGTAAATGTATGATTACCATTATGGTGAATATTATGCTATATATGGTGAATATTACATTATGGTGAACATTATGTCAAGTTTCATACGAGGATTTCAAAATATTTAAGAAAAATAAATTTATAAGCCCACCTTGGAGGTTTGTCATGCAGAAATAGCAATCTGTCACGTGATCCTTTCCTTCTCTCCAAATCATGGGAATTCCAAAAGGCAAAGATTTCGCTCTGCCTTTGCTCCATCTTCTCAAATTTTCAATGCACGTCTTGCAGCACATATGAGGGGCGAAATTTTTGTCCTGGTCCCCTAGTTTAATTCCAAAGTATGCTCTATACATTGTCTTCACAAATTTAGTGATTTGGGACTGGTTATTTGGCATGGTAACCATCCCACATATGTAGCAGAATCTATTGGGATCATTTTTACACGCTCTATTCATTATGAAATATTTTATCTATATGCCTGAAAAGTAAAAAAAGATATTATACAAGTGAAACAAGTGATGATAGATGTTACTGTTCCAATTCCGCTTTGACAAAATCACGAAAAATTCTATTTTACTTATGAGGCCATAGCCGGATAACCTGAGCTGATTGAGAAAAACGGATTGCAGATTCGAAATCAGCAGGAAACACACTATAAGAATCACTTACAAAACCCTTGACAGCAAAATTGATGCATACCAGTGTAATACAAATGAATAAGGTTTTTTTTTTTTGTCTTTTTGTAAAACATTTTTTTTTGTCATGAAAGGTGTAGGTAATATTATTATTAATAAATGATAAAAAAAAGCCACAAAGGCATAGCTATAGTCATTAGAATTTAGATTAATAGCTGCAACAGGCTTTGGTCTAAATTTTAAAAAGTAGCCTGATGAATCATGTGATGGTGATGAAATGTTTTGTGTGGCTGCCTGCTATGGCCTATGAGTAGCAAGGTACAATTTTAAGTGATTTATCAATCATTAATATATGGTGAGAGGAGCCGGAGCCGGAGCCGGAGCTGGGCATAAAAAAAATGCCGGAGCCGGAGTTGGAGCCAGAAATTTGAAAATGCTGTAGCCGGAGCTGGAGCTGGAGCTGGAGCTGGAGCCGGAGCCAGAGCTTAAGATTTTGGTGCCAGCTCCACAGCCCTGGACTTAACCTAACCAATCATCAAGGGCATACAGTTGACCTAACTGGGCATTCAATTCTTGTTTTTTTTCTGCTACTTTTACAGATTTGCGGGAATCCTTCAAAAAATATATTCTTCGTAAAGTTGCACTTTTTACCATTTGACCAACGCTTTTGGCAATGAAAGAACTGGGTATTTTTATCAAAGGAACACACTTTCCCACACTTAGGGCACTTTTCCATAAACAGTAGCAGTTTGTGACTGGCTACATTTAACACAATCCTCTGTAACTAGTTTAAGCTAGTTAAAACACACATTAATTATTTAAAGTGCTTTAGCATGTTTGTTTTTTATTTCTCAAAAAAAAAGTTATTTTTGAAATCAGTGACCAAAACTACATTAGTATACTGATTTTCGTTAAAATTCGCTGCTAGCGTCCAAACAGAAAAGACCCTTGATAAGGTACTTGGTATTGTAAACCAGCAGTTGTCTGAACCAAGACTGCCATATAGGTGAGAGGTACACAGTATCTGAAGACAGGACATTGTACTATAACGCATTAGAGCTGTTTTGGACAGGGTTGGCACCAAAGTGGGTGACCTGGTTTTCTCCACCTGTTTTTTTTAAAAAAAAAAACACTTGAAAAAACTCGTTATTTTGCCCACTTAACTGGGTTTTTTCAAATATTACTTTTAATCACAAATATTCACGTTAATTTGAGCTTAACCATATATAAAACATTATTTATAAATAATTACCAATAAATTATAATAATTCATGTATTCATACATTGTGCATTGAAATATTTTAATATAATGCTTTAATGGATAAAAACTTAAGAATTGAACGTATCAGTTTGCTGAAAATGAACTGGCTTTAGTGAATTATAGATCCTCATCTCTTGCACTCTGCTTGGTTTTAAAAAACTATTATACATTACCAAAGATAATTTTATTTTAATAATAAGCCATATATCTAGTAGCTTCATTAGCACAACAAAAATAAGAAGTTTTACTTCATTTTAAGCCATTCAATCACTCATTTTTTACAAAATAATTGTTCTTTCATTAAACACTTTTTAATCTTATATTTTAAGGTACTTTAAGGTAGCTATTGGCAAAAAAAACCCTTAAAAAAAAAAAAAAAAAAAAAAAAAAAGCCCAACCCATTAGGGTTTTCCTGCAAAAAACCTGGCCAAAACTGGTTTTTTTAAAAATGTCCTATAATAGTATAAAAGCAAATAATAATAAAATTATATGCTCTATAAATGTTAATGAGGATTGATTTTCACTTACTATAATCAATAGAGAGTGTATCAATCCTTATTTTTACAAATTATTAAACTTAAACTGGGTTTTTCCAAATAAAATATCATAATAGCTTCTTAATATAAGATTATATATGCTTATAATGTGCATGATGATTGTTTTTTGCTAACTATATTCAACAGGAAGAATAGACATCAGCCATTGGGCTGTTACACTGTTGGACCTGTTCAAACTTGTTACACTGTTGGACCTGTTTCAACATGTAACTGGGGAGAGCCTGGCATAGTCTTATGAGAAGATCAGTAAACTTCAGGCAGTGGGAGAAGAAAGTTGTACTTTTTTTTCAAAGTTGATTGTTGGTATTTTTTACAATACTTATGTCTATGAGGAAAGAGTTTACTTATTTTGAATTTTTGCAGATGAATCACAAAGATTGGAATTAATTTTAGAGTATTATCTTGTATTATGTTTTAAGGTACATTTTAAAGCAGCCTACAATTACACCATCAATTAGAAACTCAATATACCATATATATAAAATTATAGAGAATCTAGGGAGAAAGAACATTTTGTGCATAGTCAAGGGTGTAGCTGTGGGATGTACAGATTATTATAAAGTAAAAGTAAAGTAGCTACCTTAAAGTACCTTAAAATATAAGATTAAAAAGTATTTAATGAAAGAATAATTATTTTGTAAAAAATGAGTGATTGAATGGCTTAAAATGAAGTAAAACTTCTTATTTTTGTTGTGCTAATGAAGCTAGATATATGGCTTATTATTAAAATAAAATTATCTTTGGTAATGTATAATAGTTTTTTAAAACCAAGCAGAGTGCAGGAGATGAGGATCTATAATTCACTAAAGCCAGTTCATTTTCAGCAAACTGATACGTTCAATTCTTAAGTTTTTATCCATTAAAGCATTATATTAAAATATTCCAATGCACAATGTATGAATACATGAATTATTACAATTTATTGGTAATTATTTATAAATAACTAAATGTTTTATGTATGGTTAAGCTCAAATTAACCTGAATATTTGTGATTAAAAGCAATATTTGAAAAAACCTAGTTAAGTGGGTAAAATAGTGAGTTTTTTCAAGTTTTTTTTTTTTTTTAAACCCAGGTGGGGAAAACTGGGTCACCCACTTTGGTGCCAACCCTGATTCATTTAAAAAAAACCCACATGATACATGTTTCAGTAGATTACACCTAAAAATCAAAATGCAACTCTCTGCCCCATTATATGTGATGTCATTTTCTATACCATATTGTTCACATATCTATAATAGTACTCTCAGCCCATGGGGAGAGGGTGACAAGAACAAGGTCATCAGCATACTTTAAATGATTAGTTTTTTCCTTTCTAATGACAGCCAGTATGTGTAGTTTTTAGTTCATTGGTAAGGTCATCCATGTATATACAGAAAAAATAGGGTGATAATATAGTACCTCCTTGCCTAACACCATTAGTTACCTTAAAACCTGGTGATACAGTGTTTTTCCATCTTACAAACATGGTCTCTGTATACCAGAATGCAAGTATCCTAAGTATATATTTAAGTACTGTACCCCTCGATACAAGAGTTTCTTAAAATGTTTGTGATGGTTAACTCTCTCAAATGCTTTAAATAGAGGAATCACAAGTAATTTTTCAGTCATTAAGTCATGCTTCAGTTAATGAAAGGACATGAAGCTAGTGCTAGTCAGTCTACTCTTCAATTAGAATATGAGAAGTTTGTGATAAAATATGAAGGGTGACTAGTAAATTTAAGGAATTGTTAGGGTCACTGCAGGGGGATAGGTCCAATGAATTTGCCAATAAAAATGCTCGCATATGGGAGATTTAATTAAACAAATTCAGAAGTTAAACATAAGTACAGGAATTGCAAGAAACTTAAACAATAGGCAGGGCAAGAATAATTGTAGGCCAGTATGACATTACCTTTCATTGCATTTCATTTGGAAAACATGAAGCCACTGGGGCCTATCAAGGTAATCCAAGTCATGAGCCACATTTGGCTCTTTTTTGGTATTTCCCTGCAAATTTTTTTATTTTTCTGCTATTATGTATTATGATTCCATGGTCACATTTGTTGAATGCTTTAGCAAACTCTGTGTATAGGACATCATAGTTTTCATTATTTTCAAGTGCATCAACAATGTTGTTGTAGTGTTCCATTAGTTGTGATAGGCATGATCTGCCTGACTGAAACCCATGTTGGTTATCATTGAATTTTTTCTGAGTTTGCAAAAAGTCATAGATTTTCTGTCTAACTATTTTTAAAAATATTTTAGTGAGATGAGATGTAAGCGACACTGGCCTATAGTTTTTGGCCTTGGATCGATCTCCTCCTCTATATATTGGGACCCCCCCCCCCCCCCCCCCCACACACACACACACACACGTCTTGATGATACAAGCAGTTACGTTCTTCCAACACCACTTGTATAGCAAATTTTTGTATCACGAATTACATAACACTGTATGGGAAAAAGGGGGTTTGGTTCCTGAATATTATATGAAATATAGGATCAAGTAAAGATAAGCACCCCCAACCTTTTTTAGTTAGCTTTATAAGGCTAACTAACAAAAATATCACGACTTAACCTAACCAATTGTTAGGTCATCTGTACGCCCTTGACGATTGGTTAGGTCAGGTCATGATATTTTCGTTAGTTAGCCTTATAAAGCTAACTAAAAAAGGTTGGGGGTGCTTATCTTTACTTGATCCGAAATAAATAAATATATATATATTTATATATATATATATATATAATATATATATATATATAAAATATAATATATATACACAGTGGAACCTCGGTGTTCGAACAAACCGGAGTCCGAACAATTTTGTTCAGAAAAAATTGACCCGGTCTTTGAATGTTTTCTGGAGTCCGAACGCTTGGAGGAAGTTGTTGCCTGACTCTGTGGCAAGCAGAGACTTTGAGGCAGAGCCAGTGGTTCTGGAAATCATCTCCCTAGGTGGGTCTATGGCATGGGTCGGGGAACTTTTTTGGGTATTACCCAAAAATCTATTTGAGTAAAATGAAATTACCCCCAGACTTCAAAGTAAACAAAAACAAGCCAATTGCTCTTAAAATTGTTGCATATGGTATAAAAAAAATTCAAATTAAAAAAATGTTTATTGGATCCATTATTATGGAGAAATAAAAAAAAAGCCACACATGCTGGCACAAGAATAGCACACAAACAAAATTAGTAAAAAGGATTGAAGAACTGAAGAATTTCATTCAAAACATCTCCACTTCAGGTTTTGGAAAAATGATGCTGTTTCATTTTTGATACAACAACATCAAAATCAGGACGTAAATTCGTAATATTCTAAAATTTAGAATAACGCCACATTTATGTAACAAAATAAAATAAAAATATACGAAAAAAATAGCACAAAGTGTCAAGCACTAAAAGCACCTCTTCGTTTCATGATACCATACACACGACTGAGGCTCTGAGGGAAGTGTGTCTCATACCAAATGCAAAAAACTTCACTTTTTTCTACGTGAAGGTCAAAATATGAAAATAAAAACCCACTCTAATAGACAGAGTTTATTTCCACGACAGTTTCGACGCCCACTGGCATCCTCCTTGGGTGCCAGTGGGTGTTGAAACTGTCGTGGAAATAAACTCTGTCTATTAGAGTGGGTTTTTATTTTCATATGTCTCTCATACCGCACACATTACCCCCAAAATTTTTAAATTTACCTCATTTGGGGTAATTTACCCCTGTTCCCCGACCACTGGTCTATGGGGTTAGAGGTGAACCAGGAGGATGTGGAGGAGTTGATAGATGACCACAGCAGAGAACTCAAGACAGAAGAACTTCAAGATCTTCTCAAGGAACTGGCAGAGGAATTTTCTTCACCGGATGATGAGGAGGAGGTTCGCACTGCCAAAATTTCCACTGATGAACTTAGAGTTGTTTTTTTATTGGTCAAAAACACAGAGCATAGTGGAGAAATGGCACCCTGACATTGCTTTGGTGAGCCACATCATCAATTCCTTCAGTGATAATGTGGTTGAACACTTTAGGAAGATTATGAGGGGTAGGCAGACACAGACGACATTGGACAGATTCCTTTTAAAACAGAAAAAATGATTACAGTATATTGTGGGCTGTTTTTTGGGGGTAACTTTTCGTGGCCCAGAACGAATTAATTACATTTACATGTATTTTAATGGGAAATACTGTTTCGGACATCAAACTTTTCGCAGTTCGAACACCACCTAGGAACCAATTAAGTTCAAACACCGAGGTTCCACTGTATATATATATATATATGAAAAATTATTTCACGAAAGTGACACGTGAAAAGTATTTATGATGAATAAAACCACGAAGGAAAAAAGAAACACAAACGGGTGCTCAAGCGCTTTCGTCTAATGACATCCTCAGGAACACTGGAGTGAAAGGACAGATCAAGGCAATATATAGGTTACAAAAATAAACATACATACATACATATTCATATATATATACATATACATATATATACAGGGTGGGCGGAAAGTAGCTCCCTATTTTGGATTGGTAAAAAAATACGTATATTATCCATTTATTTCAGAAAAAATAATATGAAAAGGTAGGCATACATGGTAGGTTTTTTCTAAAATTCAATGTGGGCTCCAACTCTTTCCACCAGCTTCTGGAGCCGCCCAGGAATGGCGTCCACTGACTTTAGCAGGAACTCCGGCGGGATGGAGGACATGACTTCCCAAATTCGGTCCTCCAGTTCTTCCAATGTCCTCGGTTTGGTGCGGTAGACTTCTTCCTTTACCCACCCCCAAAGAAAGAAGTCGCACGGTGTCAAGTCGGGGCTCCTGGCTGGCCATTGATGTGGACCACGACGACCCATCCAACACCCAGGGAAGTGGGCATCCAGCCCTTCTGCATCCAGCCCTTCTGCGCAACACCATGAATGCTGAGCGGTACCTTGCTATGTTGCGAAACGAGGTCTGGCTGGTTGTCAGCACATGGGAGAACATCGACGATCTGATATTTATGCAAGATGGCGCCCCTCCGCACTTCGCTCTTGTTGTCCGTGAGTGGCTGGATGCCCACTTCCCTGGGCGTTGGATGGGTCGTCGTGGTCCACATCAATGGCCAGCCAGGAGCCCCGACTTGACACCGTGCGACTTCTTTCTTTGGGGGTGGGTAAAGGAAGAAGTCTACCGCACCAAACCGAGGACATTGGAAGAACTGGAGGACCGAATTCGGGAAGTCATGTCCTCCATCCCGCCGGAGTTCCTGCTAAAGTCAGTGGACGCCATTCCTGGGCGGCTCCAGAAGCTGGTGGAAAGAGTTGGAGCCCACATTGAATTTTAGAGAAAACCTACCATGTATGCCTACCTTTTCATATTATTTCTTCTGAAATAAATGGATAATATACGTATTTTTTTACCAATCCAAAATAGGGAGCTACTTTCCGCCCACCCTGTATATATATATATATATATATACATATACATATATATAGTAAGCATAGAAAAATTGTGGGAGGAGCCAACATTTATAGTTTATGAAACAGGTCACAAAAGAATAAAGAAATAAAAATGAATATAAATATAAATTGAGAAAAAATTAATTACCAAATAGTGCCTTAGTGATATATATGTCACAGCCTAAATAATCATAAAGAAATAAACAGGCAAATAAAAAAAAACCACAAATATATATACATACATATATATATATATATATATATATATATATATATATATATATATATATATATATATATAAAAAACTTTTAGCACTTTGGCCGACCTTCAATATAAATTCAAATGGCTTGTTTATGGAACAGGTCACAAAAGAATAAAGAAATAAAAATAAATATAAATATTGTAAGTGGAGTCTACAAATTCAAGCTCAAAAGGGAAGTTTTACAATCAATTTAATAGATGATGCCAAATT